>JAXRKP010003062.1:0-26468 GCA_037039925.1 Doris montereyensis | reverse complement strand
CTGACATCAAATTCCTGGCTTACACCAATTATTCTAGTCTGGTCATCCTGACATCAAATTCCTGGTTATCCTTCAAATTCACCAATTATTCTAGTCTGGTCATCCTGACATCAAATTCCTGGCTTACACCACTTATTCTAGTCTGGTCATCCTGACATCAAAGTCCTGGCTTACATCCTCTAGTCTGGTTATCCTGACATCATATTTCTGGCTTACACCAATCACTCTAGTCTGGTTACCCTGACATCAAATTCCTGGCTTACACCAATTATTCTAGTCTGGTCATCCTGACATCAAAGTCCTGGCTTACACCAATTATTCTAATGTGGTTATCCTGACATCAAATTCCTGGCTTACACCAATTATTCTAGTCTGGTCATCCTGACATCAAATTCCTGGCTTACACCAATTATTCTAGTCTGGTCATTCTGACATCAAATTCCTGGCTTACACCAATTATTCTAGTCTGGTCATCCTGACATCACATTCCTGGCTTACACCAATTATTCTAGTCTTGTCATCCTGACATCAAATTTCTGGCTTACACCAATTATTCTAGTCTGGTTATCCTGACATCAAATTCCTGGCTTACACCAATTATTCTAGTCTGGTCATCCTGACATCAAATTCCTGGCTTACACCAATTATTCTAGTCTGGTCATCCTGACATCAAATTCCTGGCTTACACCTATTATTCTAGTCTGGTCATCCTGACATCAAATTCTGGCTTACACCAATTATTCTAGTCTGGTCATCCTGACATCAAATTCCTGGCTTACACCAATTATTCTAGTCTGGTCATCTTGACATCAAAGTCCTGGTTTACACCAATTATTCTAATCTGGTTACCTGACATCAAATTCCTGGCTTACACCAATTATTCTAGTCTGGTCATCCTGACATCAAATTCCTGGCTTACACCAATTATTCTAGTCTGGTCATCCTGACATCAAATTCCTGGCTTACACCAATTATTCTAGTCTGGTCATCCTGACATCAAATTCCTGGCTTACACCAATCACTCTAGTCTGGTTATCCTGACATCATATTCTGGCTTACACCAATCACTCTAGTCTATCCCTGACTTAAATTCGACACCACCATTCTAATCTGGTCATCCTGACATCAAATTCTGGCTTACACCAATTATTCTAGTCTGGTCATCCTGACATCAAATTCCTGGCTTACACCAATTATTCTAGTCTGGCTGACATCAAATTCCTGGCTTACACCAATTACTCTAGTCTGGTCATCCTGACATCAAACTCCTGGCTTACACCAATTATTCTAGTCTGGTTATCCTGACATCAAATTCCTGGTTTACACCAATTATTCTAGTCTGGTCATCCTGATATCAAATTCCTGGCTCACACCAATTATTCTAGTCTGGTTATCCTGACATCAAATTCCTGGCTTACACCAATTATTCTAGTCTGTCATCTGACATCAAATTCCTGGCTTACACCAATTATTCTAGTCTGGTCATCCTGACATCAAATTCCTGGCTTACACCAATTATTCTAGTCTGGTCATCCTGACATCAAATTCCTGGCTTACACCAATTATTCTAGTCTGGTCATCCTGACATCAAATTCCTGGCTTACACCAATTATTCTAATCTGTCCTGACATCAAATTCCTGGCTTACACAATTATTCTAGTCTGGTCATCCTGACATCAAATTCCTAGCTTACACCAATTATTCTAGTCTGGTCATCCTGACATCAAATTCCTGGCTTACACCAATTATTCTAGTCTGGTCATCCTGACATCAAATTCTGGCTTACACCAATTATTCTAGTCTGGTTGTATCCTGACATCAAATTCCTGGTTTACACCAATTATTCTAGTCTGGTCATCCTGACATCAAATTCCTGGCTTACACCAATTATTCTAGTCTGGTCATCCTGACATCAAATTCCTGGCTTACACCAATTATTCTAGTCTGGTCATCCTGACATCAAATTCCTGGCTTACACCAATTATTCTAGTCTGGTCATCCTGACATCAAAGTCCTGGCTTACACCAATTGTTTTAATCTGCTTATCCTGACATCAAATTCCTGGCTTACACCAATTATTCTAGTCTGGGTCATCCTGACATCAAATTCCTGGCTTACACCAATTATTCTAGTCTGGTCATCCTGACATCAAATTCCTGGCTTACACCAATTATTCTAGTCTGGTCATCCTGACATCAAATTCCTGGCTTACACCAATTATTCTAGTCTGGTCATCCTGACATCGAATCTCTGGTTTACACCAATTATTCTAGTCTGATCATCCTGACATCAAATTCCTGGCTTACACCAATTATTCTAGTCTGGTCATCCTGACATCAAATTCCTGGCTTACACCAATTATTCTAGTCTGGTCATCCTGACATCAAAGTCCTGGGCTTACACCAAATTGTTCTAATCTGGTCATCCTGACATCAAATTCCTGGCTTACACCAATTATTCTAGTCTGGTCATCCTGACATCAGATTCCTGGCTTACACCAATTATTCTAGTCTGGTCATCCTGACATCAAATTCCTGGCTTACACCAATTATTCTAGTCTGGTCATCCTGACATCAAATTCCTGGCTTACACCAATTATTCTAGTCTGGTCATCCTGATATCAAATTCCTGGCTTACACCAATTATTCTAGTCTGATCATCCTGACATCAAATTCCTGGCTTACACCAATCATTCTAGTCTGGTCATCCTGACATCAAATTCCTGGCTTACACCAATTATTCTAGTCTGGTCATCCTGACATCAAAGTCCTGGCTTACACCAATTATTCTAATCTGGTTATCCTGACATCAAATTCCTGGCTTACACCAATTATTCTAGTCTGGTCATCCTGACATCAAATTCCTGGCTTACACCAATTATTCTAGTCTGGTCATCCTGACATCAAATTCCTGGCTCACACCAATTATTCTAGTCTGGTCATCCTGACATCAAATTCCTGGCTTACACCAATTATTCTAGTCTGGTTATCCTGACATCAAATTCCTGGGTTTACACCAATTATTCTAGTCTGTCATCCTGACATCAAATTCCTGGCTTACACCAATTATTCTAGTCTGGTCATCCTGACATCAAATTCCTGGCTTACACCAATTATTCTAGTCTGGTCATCCTGACATCAAATTCCTGGCTTACACCAATTATTCTAGTCTGGTCATCCTGACATCAAAGTCCTGGCTTACACCAATTATTCTAATCTGGTTATCCTGACATCAAATTCCTGGCTTACACCAATTATTCTAGTCTGGTCATCCTGACATCAAATTTCTGGCTTACACCAATTATTCTAGTCTGGTCATCCTGACATCAAATTCTGGCTTACACCAATTATTCTAGTCTGGTCATCCTGACATCAAATTCCTGGCTTACACCAATCACTCTAGTCTGCTATCCTGACATCATATTTCTGGCTTACACCAATCACTCTAGTCTGGTTACCCTGACATCAAATTCCTGGCTTACACCAATTATTCTAGTCTGGTCATCCTGACATCAAAGTCCTGGCTTACACCAATTATTCTAATCTGGTTATCCTGACATCAAATTCTGGCTTACACCAATTATTCTAGTCTGGTCATCCTGACATCAAATTCCTGGCTTACACCAATTATTCTAGTCTGGTCATCCTGACATCAAATTCCTGGCTTACACCAATTATTCTGGTCTGGTTATCCTGACATCAAATTCCTGGCTTACACCAATTATTCTAGTCTGATCATCCTGACATCAAATTCCTGGCTTACACCAATTATTCTAGTCTGGTCATCCTGACATCATATTCCTGGCTTACACCAATTATTCTAGTCTGGTCATCCTGACATCAAATTCCTGGCTTACACCAATTATTCTAGTCTGGTCATCCTGACATCAAAGTCCTGGCTTACACCGATTATTCTAATCTGGTTATCCTGACATCAAATTCCTGGCTTACACCAATTATTCTAGTCTGGTCATCCTGACATCAAATTTCTGGCTTACACCAATTATTCTAGTCTGGTCATCCTGACATCAAATTCTGGCTTACACCAATTATTCTAGTCTGGTCATCCTGACATCAAATTCCTGGCTTACACCAATCACTCTAGTCTGGTTATCCTGACATCATATTCTGGCTTACACCAATCACTCTAGTCTGGTTACCCTGACTTCAAATTCCGGGCTTACACCAATTATTCTAGTCTGGTCATCCTGACATCAAATTCCTGGCTTACACCAATTATTCTAGTCTGGTCATTCTGACATCAAATTCCTGGCTTACACCAATTACTCTAGTCTTGTCATCCTGACATCATATTCCTGGCTTACACCAATTATTCTAGTCTGGTCATCCTGACATCAAATTCCTGGCTTACACCAATTATTCTAGTCTGGTCATCCTGACATCAAATTCCTGGCTCACACCAATTATTCTAGTCTGGTCATCCTGACATCAAATTCTGGCTTACACCACTTATTCTAGTCTGGTTATCCTGACATCAAATTCCTGGCTTACACCAATTATTCTAGTCTGATCATCCTGACATCAAATTCTGGCTTACACCAATTATTCTAGTCTGGTCATCCTGACGTCAAATTCCTGGCTTACACCAATTATTCTAGTCTGGTCATCCTGACATCAAATTCCTGGCTTACACCAATTATTCTAGTCTGTCATCCTGACATCAAAGTCCTGGCTTACACCAATTATTCTAATCTGGTTATCCTGACATCAAATTCTGGCTTACACCAATTATTCTAGTCTGGTCATCCTGACATCAAATTCCTGGCTTACACCAATTATTCTAGTCTGGTCATCCTGACATCAAATTCCTGGCTTACACCAATTATTCTAGTCTGGTCATCCTGACATCAAAGTCCTGACTTACACCAATCACTCTAGTCTGGTTATCCTGACATCATATTTCTGGCTTACACCAATCACTCTAGTCTGGTTACCCTGACATCAAATTCCTGGCTTACACCAATTATTCTAGTCTGGTCATCCTGACATCAAAGTCCTGGCTTACACCAATTATTCTAATGTGGTTATCCTGACATCAAATTCCTGGCTTACACCAATTATTCTAGTCTGGTCATCCTGACATCAAATTCTGGCTTACACCAATTATTCTAGTCTGGTCATCCTGACATCAAATTCCTGGCTTACACCAATTATTCTAGTCTGGTTATCCTGACATCAAATTCCTGGCTTACACCAATTATTCTAGTCTGATCATCCTGACATCAAATTCCTGGCTTACACCAATTATTCTAGTCTGGTCATCCTGACATCATATTCCTGGCTTACACCAATTATTCTAGTCTGGTCATCCTGACATCAAATTCCTGGCTTACACCAATTATTCTAGTCTGGTCATCCTGACATCAAAGTCCTGGCTTACACCAATTATTCTAATCTGGTTATCCTGACATCAAATTCCTGGCTTACACCAATTATTCTAGTCTGGTCATCCTGACATCAAATTTCTGGCTTACACCAATTATTCTAGTCTGGTCATCCTGACATCAAATTCCTGGTTTACACCAATTATTCTAGTCTGGTCATCCTGACATCAAATTCCTGGCTTACACCAATCACTCTAGTCTGGTTATCCTGACATCATATTCCTGGCTTACACCAATCACTCTAGTCTGGTTACCCTGACTTCAAATCCTTACACCAATTCAACATCAAATCCTGGCTTACACCAATTATTCTAGTCTGGTCATCCTGACATCAAATTCTGGCTTACACCAATTATTCTAGTCTGGTCATCCTGACATCATATTCCTGGCTTACACCAATTATTCTAGTCTGGTCATCCTGACATCAAATTCCTGGTTTACACCAATTATTCTAGTCTGGTCATCCTGATATCCCTGGCTTACACCAATTATTCTAGTCTGGTCATCCTGACATCAAATTCCTGGCTTACACCAATTATTCTAATCTGGTCATCCTGACATCAAATTCCTGGCTTGCACCAATTATTCTAGTCTGGTCATCCTGACATCAAATTCCTGGCTTACACCAATTATTCTAGTCTGGTCATCCTGACATCAAATTCCTGGCTTACACCAATTATTCTAGTCTGGTTATCCTGACATCAAATTCCTGGTTTACACCAATTATTCTAGTCTGGTCATCCTGACATCAAATTCCTGGCTTACACCAATTATTCTAGTCTGGTTATCCTGACATCAAATTCCTGGCTTACACCAATTATTCTAGTCTGGTCATCCTGACATCAAATTCCTGGCTTACACCAAATTATTCTAGTCTGGTCATCCTGACATCAAATTCTGGCTTACACCAATTATTCTAGTCTGGTCATCCTGACATCAAATTCCTGGCTTACACCAATTATTCTAGTCTGGTCATCCTGACATCAAATTCCTGGCTTACACCAATTATTCTAATCTGGTTATCCTGACATCAAATTCCCTGGCTTACACCAATTATTCTAGTCTGGTCATCCTGACATCAAATTCCTGGCTTACACCAATTATTCTAGTCTGGTCTTCCTGACATCAAATTCCTGGCTTACACCAATTATTCTAGTCTGGTCATCCTGACATCAAATTCCTGGCTTACACCAATTATTCTAGTCTGGTTATCCTGACATCAAATTCCTGGCTTACACCAATTATTCTAGTCTGATCATCCTGACATCAAATTCCTGGCTTACACCAATTATTCTAGTCTGGTCATCCTGACATCAAATTCCTAGCTTACACCAATTATTCTAGTCTGGTCATCCTGACATCAAATTCCTGGCTTACACCAATCACTCTAGTCTGGTTATCCTGACATCATATTCCTGGCTTACACCAATCACTCTAGTCTGGTTACCCTGACTTCAAATTCCGTTACACCAATTATTCTAATCTGGTCATCCTGACATCAAATTCCTGGCTTACACCAATTATTCTAGTCTGGTCATCCTGACATCAAATTCCTGGCTTACACCAATTATTCTAGTCTGGTCATCCTGACATCATATTCCTGGCTTACACCAATTATTCTAATCTGGTCATCCTGACATCAAATTCCTGGCTTACACCAATTATTCTAGTCTGGTCATCCTGACATCAAATTCTGGCTTACACCAATTATTCTAGTCTGGTCATTCTGACATCAAATTCCTGGCTTACACCAATTATTCTAGTCTGGTCATCCTGACATCACATTCCTGGCTTACACCAATTATTCTAGTCTGGTCATCCTGACATCAAATTCCTGGTTTACACCAATTATTCTAGTCTGGTCATCCTGATATCAAATTCCTGGCTCACACCAATTATTCTAGTCTGGTTATCCTGACATCAAATTCCTGGCTTACACCAATTATTCTAATCTGGTCATCCTGACATCAAAGTCCTGGCTTACACCAATTATTCTAGTCTGGTCATCCTGACATCAAATTCCTGGCTTACACCAATTATTCTAGTCTGGTCATTCTGACATCAAATTCCTGGCTTACACCAATTATTCTAGTCTGGTCATCCTGACATCACATTCCTGGCTTACACCAATTATTCTAGTCTGGTCATCCTGACATCAAATTTCTGGCTTACACCAATTATTCTAGTCTGGTTATCCTGACATCAAATTCCTGGCTTACACCAATTATTCTAGTCTGGTCATCCTGACATCAAATTCCTGGCTTACACCAATTATTCTAGTCTGGTCATCCTGACATCAAATTCCTGGCTTACACCAATTATTCTAGTCTGGTCATCCTAACATCAAATTCCTGGCTTACACCAATTATTCTAGTCTGGTCATCCTGACATCAAATTCCTGGCTTACACCAATTATTCTAATCTGGTTATCCTGACATCAAATTCCTGGCTTACACCAATTATTCTTGTCTGGTCATCCTGACATCAAATTCCTGGCTTACACCAATTATTCTAGTCTGGTCATCCTGACATCAAATTCCTGGCTTACACCAATTATTCTAGTCTGGTCATCCTGACATCAAATTCCTGGCTTACACCAATTATTCTAATCTGGTCATCCTGACATCAAATTCCTGGCTTACACCAATTATTCTAGTCTGGTCATCCTGACATCAAATTCCTGGCTTACACCAATTATTCTAACCTGGTTATCCTGACATCAAATTCCTGGCTTACACCAATTATTCTAGTCTGGTCATCCTGACATCAAATTCCTGGCTTACACCAATTATTCTAGTCTGGTCATCCTGACATCAAATTCCTGGCTTACACCAATTATTCTAGTCTGGTCATCCTGACATCAAATTCCTGGCTTACACCAATTATTCTAGTCTGGTTATCCTGACATCAAATTCACACCAATTATTCTAGTCTGATCATCCTGACATCAAATTCCTGGCTTACACCAATTATCTAGTCTGGTCATCCTGACATCAAATTCCTGGCTTACACCAATTATTCTAGTCTGGTTATCCTGACATCAAATTCCTGGCTTACACCAATTATTCTAGTCTGGTCATCCTGACATCAAAGTCCTGGCTTACACCAATTGTTCTAATCTGGTTATCCTGACATCAAATTCCTGGCTTACACCAATTATTCTAGTCTGGTCATCCTGACATCAAATTCCTGGCTTACACCAATTATTCTAGTCTGGTCATCCTGACATCAAATTCCTGGCTTACACCAATTATTCTAGTCTGGTCATCCTGACATCAAATTCCTGGCTTACACCAATTATTCTAGTCTGGTTATCCTGACATCAAATTCTGGCTTACACCAATTATTCTAGTCTGATCATCCTGACATCAAATTCCTGGCTTACACCAATTATTCTAGTCTGGTCATCCTGACATCAAATTCCTGGCTTACAATTATTCTAGTCTGGTCATCCTGACATCAAATTCCTGGCTTACAATAATTATTCTAGTCTGGTCATCCTGACATCAAAGTCCTGGCTTACACCAATTATTCTAATCTGGTTATCCTGACATCAAATTCCTGGCTTACACCAATTATTCTAGTCTGGTCATCCTGACATCAAAGTCCTGGCTTACACCAATTATTCTAGTCTGGTCATCCTGACATCAAATTCCTGGCTCACACCAATTATTCTAGTCTGGTTATCCTGACATCAAATTCCTGGCTTACACCAATTATTCTAGTCTGGTTATCCTGACATCAAATTCCTGGCTCACACCAATTATTCTAGTCTCGTCATCCTGACATCAAATTCCTGGCTTACACCAATTATTCTATTCTGGTTATCCTGACATCAAATTCCTGGCTTACACCAATTATTCTAGTCTGGTCATCCTGACATCAAATTCCTGGCTTACACCAATTATTCTAGTCTGGTCATCCTGACATCAAATTCTGGCTTACACCAATTATTCTAGTCTGGTCATCCTGACATCAAAGTCCTGGCTTACACCAATTATTCTAATCTGGTTATCCTGACATCAAATTCTGGCTTACACCAATTATTCTAGTCTGGTCATCCTGACATCAAATTCCTGGTTTACACCAATTATTCTAGTCTGGTCATCCTGACATCAAATTCCTGGCTTACACCAATTATTCTAGTCTGGTCATCCTGACATCAAATTCCTGGCTTACACCAATCACTCTAGTCTGGTTATCCTGACATCAAATTCTGGCTTACTCAATCACTCTAGTCTGGTTACCCTGACATCAAATTCCTGGCTTACACCAATTATTCTAGTCTGGTCATCCTGACATCAAATTCCTGGCTTACACCAATTATTCTAGTCTGGTTATCCTGACATCAAATTCCTGGCTTACACCAATTATTCTAGTCTGGTCATCCTGACATCAAATTCCTGGCTTACACCAATTATTCTAGTCTGGTCATCCTGACATCAAATTCCTGGCTTACACCAATTATTCTAGTCTGGTCATCCTGACATCAAAGTCCTGGCTTACACCAATTATTCTAATCTGGTTATCCTGACATCAAATTCCCTGGCTTACACCAATTATTCTAGTCTGGTTATCCTGACATCAAATTCCTGGCTTACACCAATTATTCTAGTCTGGTCATCCTGACATCAAATTCCTGGCTTACACCAATTATTCTAGTCTGGTCATCCTGACATCAAATTCCTGGCTTACACCAATCACTCTAGTCTGGTTATCCTGACATCATATTCCTGGCTTACACCAATCACTCTAGTCTGGTGACCCTGACATCAAATTCCTGGCTTACACCAATTATTCTAGTCTGGTCATCCTCTCATCATATTCCTAGCTTCCACCAATCATTTTAGTCTGGTTATCCGCTCATCAAATTCTGGCTTACACCAATCATTTTAATCTGGTCATCCTCTCATCATATTCCTGGCTTACACCAATCATTTTAGTCTGGTCATCCTCTCTCATCATATTCCTGGCTTACACCAATCATTTTAGTCTGGTTATCCTCTCATCATATTCTGGCTGACACCAATCATTTTAGTCTGGTCATCCTCTCATCATATTCCTGGCTTACACCAATCATTTTAGTCTGGTTATCCTGACATCAAATTCCTGGCTTACACCAATTATTCTAGTCTGATCATCCTGACATCAAATTCCTGGCTTACACCAATTATTCTAGTCTGGTCATCCTGACATCAAATTCCTGGCTTACACCAATTATTCTAGTCTGGTCATCCTGACATCAAATTCCTGGCTTACACCAATTATTCTAGTCTGGTCATCCTGACATCAAAGTCCTGGCTTACACCAATTATTCTAATCTGGTTATCCTGACATCAAATTCTGGCTTACACCAATTATTCTAGTCTGGTCATCCTGACATCAAATTCCTGGCTTACACCAATTATTCTAGTCTGGTCATCCTGACATCAAAGTCCTGGCTTACACCAATTATTCTAATCTGGTTATCCTGACATCAAATTCCTGGCTTACACCAATTATTCTAGTCTGGTCATCCTGACATCAAATTCTGGCTTACACCAATTATTCTAGTCTGGTCATCCTGACATCAAATTCCTGGCTTACACCAATTATTCTAGTCTGGTCATCCTGACATCAAATTCTGACTTACACCAATCACTCTAGTCTGGTTATCCTGACATCATATTCCTGGCTTACACCAATCACTCTAGTCTGGTGACCCTGACATCAAATTCCTGGCTTACACCAATTATTCTAGTCTGGTCATCCTCTCATCATATTCCTAGCTTCCACCAATCATTTTAGTCTGGTTATCCGCTCATCAAATTCCTGGATTACACCAATCATTTTAATCTGGTCATCCTCTCATCATATTCCTGACTTACACCAATCATTTTAGTCTGGTCATCCTCTCATCATATTCCTGGTTTACACCAATCATTTTAGTCTGGTTATCCTCTCATCATATTCCTGGCTGACACCAATCATTTTAGTCTGGTCATCCTCTCATCATATTCTAGCTTACACCAATCATTTTAGTCTGGTTATCCTCTCACCATATTCCTGACTTACACCAATCACTCTAATCTGATCATCCTCACATCATATTCCTGACTTACACCAATCACTCTAGTCTGATCATCCTCACATCATATTCCTGACTTACACCAATCACTCTAGTCTGATCATCCTCACATCATATTCCTGACTTACACCAATCACTATGTAGGCTACCAATCTCTGTAACTTGAGAAAGGTGGCACATTCAGAAAAAGCTTTAAATCAGAGAGATAGCGGAGAAGGCGAAGAGAGAACTGATTCCAATGTGGAGCTTATTGCTCGTGTTATATAGAGTGATAGAAGAGAATGCGAAGAGAGCTTATTGCTCGTGTTATATAGAGTGATAGAAGAGAATGCGAAGAGGGAACTGATTCCAATGTGTGGAGTTTATTGGAGGATAGAAGAGAATGCGAAGAGGGAACTGATTCCAATGTGGAGCTTATTGCTCGTGTTATATAGAGTGATAGAAGAGAATGCGAAGAGGAACTGATTCCAATGCGTGGAGCTTATTGCTCGTGTTATATAGAGTGATAGAAGAGAATGCGAAAGAGGAACTGATTCCAATGTGTGGAGCTTATTGCTCGTGTTATATAGAGTGATAGAAGAGAATGCGATATTCCAAATGAGCTTATTGATAGAAGAGAATGCGAAGAGAGAACTGATTCCAATGTGTGGAGCTTATTGCTCGTGTTATATAGAGTGATAGAAGAGAATGCGAAGAGAGAACTGATTCCAATGTGTGGAGCTTATTGTTCGTGTTATATAGAGTGATAAAAGAGAATGCGAAGAGAGAACTGATTCCAATGTGTGGAGCTTATTGCTCGTGTTATATAGAGAGATAGAAGAGAATGCGAAGAGAGAACTGATTCCAATGTGTGGAGCTTATTGCTCGTGTTATATAGAGTGATAGAAGAGAATGCGAAGAGAGAACTGATTCCAATGTGTGGAGCTTATTGCTCGTGATATATAGAGTGATAGAAGAGAATGCGAAGAGGGAACTGATTCCAAT
This sequence comes from Doris montereyensis, assembly GCA_037039925.1. Lineage (NCBI taxonomy): Eukaryota > Metazoa > Mollusca > Gastropoda > Nudibranchia > Dorididae > Doris > Doris montereyensis. The sequence goes on along the minus strand of JAXRKP010003062.1, from coordinate 14,013 downwards.
GTGTGAGCTTATTGCTCGTGTTATATAGAGTGATAGAAGAGAATGCGAAGAGAGAACTGATTCCAATGTGTGGAGCTTATTGCTCGTGTTATGCTTGCTAGAAATGGTCGACACTTAGCATGTAAAACCTTCTCAACTGTTTATTCCATTAGATCAGCTAAAACATAATTCTAGAATAACCAGATCAGGCTGTCAAACAAACATGATTCTATCTTCAAACATAATTTATTGTCACCTGTGCTCATTTTACAGTAAGACTGGGAATGGACTGCCAACAGAAATAAAATTCAGCAAAAGTACTGAAACTTTATAAACAGAATTAAACACATCACTTTAAAGCCAAAATTGGATTAATATTTTAGGTTAAATCAAGATATACGCGCTTACAGTCATACTCAAGAATTGAGTTTGTCAGTTATTATTATGAAGAAGTTAGGAGAAGAATAATAATAATAAGATGAAGAATACGTTACAAATTACGAATTGCTGAAAGAGACAAGAATCCTGATAGTCTGTCGGCCCTCCCACATTGCCTCGTTCATCTTATAACGAGAAAGGCAAATGAGTAATGTGAGGAAAATGGCATGAAGTGGCCTAACCACTCACCCATGCTCCCTTTGTTAGTATGAAAAGTCTGCAACTGACTTGACTAGGAGAGATAGTCGTAAGATGTATATTTGTCGACGTGCATTCACCTTGTCGAAAGGCCAAAGGGAACTTGAGAATAGGCCTGAAACAAAGGTACCGATCATCAAGATGTGATCAGGTATCAGCACCGTTCGTTCAAGGGTGAGAGTGTGTATGAGTGCATGTATGTGTGTGCGTATGTGTGTATGTGGGTATGACTAAATTGTGTGAGATCTGAGAGCTACATACGCGCGCACGTGTGTGTGCGTGTGTGTGTGTGCTAGAGAGAGAGAGAGAGAGAGAGAGAGAGAGAGAGAGAGAGAGAGAGAGAGAGAGAGAGAGAGAGAGAGAGAGAGAGAGAGAGAGAGAGAGAGAGAGAGAGAGAGAGAGAGAGAGAGAGAGAGAGAGAGAGAGAGAGAGAGAGAGAAGGAGGGTGTATGTGTGTGAGAGAGAGAGAGAGAAACACACACAAAGAGAAAGAGGGAGAAAGACAGACAGACGACAAATAGACAGACAGACAGACAGAGACAGAGACACATACACATACACATACACATACACATACACAGACACAGACACAGACACAGACAGTCAGACAGACAGGCAAACAGACAGACAGAGACAGACAGAGACAGACAGAAACAGGGAGATAGATACAACACACAGACACACAGACAGGAACAGAGACAGCCAAAAAGGAAAGAAACAAAAAAAGATGGAAACAGAGGAGAAAGAGAGGAAACATAAGATGGACAATGGGATATGGACAATGGGATATGGACTGTATTGTCAAACAGAGAGACATATAAACAGATTGTATGCCATATACGGGTGTCTGTGGTTGACTGCTTTGTGTGTGTTGTTATTTTCTTGTGTACGTGTGTGTTGTTATTTTCTTGTGTACGTGTGTGTTGTTATTTTCTTGTGTACGTGTGTGTTGTGCTTTTTTTGCTTTTTCTGAACGCATGTAATGTTGGCGTGCTTATGTCAAACTAGTGTAGCTGGTAGACAATGGGAATGAGACAACTGGAAGGCAACCAATACTTGCACACACACACAGTACACAGTACACAAGAAAAGACAAAGATGGAAACACGTGAAAGTTGTAAACAAGTCGAGTGGATTCCAGGCTGTGAGGGAGAGACTCTGCACGTGTTCAAATAGACTGGGCCCCAGGCCCCAGGCCCTAAGGTAGGTGTACATTTAATGTCGGTATCTAGAGGGAGCAATGATGTCGGTGATGTGGAAGACAGACTCCTCTTCTATTCCGTGCTGTGATAACGGGTTTGAGCTCTTCTTTATATTGATCCTTTCATTCTTTCATACTGGTGTCGGTGGCAGAGTGGTTAAACTGCCTGACTGGGGATCAGGAGGTCTCGAGTGTGAAACCTAACAGAGCCAGGCCCGACGTTGTGTTCCTTGGGCAAGACACTTATGGCACCCTTTTCCCCCCACTCAACCAAGGTGTAAATGGGTACAATTTCTAGCTTGGGAGTAAAAACCTGCGTCAGACAAGCGTCCTGGTCAGGAAGTGATTATTGTCACATGTTCCGTTTCACGCTATAGAAACAGGGATAAACCCGGCTCTATGGGTCTTTATAGCCTTGAAGGAGCAGTAGTGTTCTATTCTACTTTCATTCGGGCTGGGAGAGGGTAGGGAGATGCTGGTGATTTCTACTTCTTTCCTTTCACTTTTTCCATATTATTGTCTGATTCTTTTGTCTTTGCTGTTCCTCTTAATTCATTTTGAGATCACCACAAATGGTGGAGGTGGATGTGGTACACTGCAATGAGATAAATAAAACAGAGAAAAAATCGACCAAGTGTCCTTCATTTGACTTACTTTGTCCATGGACGTTACGGATCATAGAGTGGAAGCCTATTCCAGTTTCAATAGCGGTCTCCTGAAATGAGCAGGACACTATGAACAGAAAACTGAATACAACACTATAAAGTGGACACTATGAATATGAAAATATAAACTGGACATTATGAATATGACACTATAAACAGGACATTATGAATATGACACTATTAACATGACACTATAAACAGGACATTATGAATAAGACACTATGAACTAGACATTATGAACATGACACTATGAATATGACACTATAAACAGGACATTACGAATATGACACTATGAACTGGACATTATGAACATGACACTATAAACAGGACATTATGAATATGACACTATGAACATGACACTATAAAACAGGACATTATGAATAGGACACTATGAACTGGACATTATGAACATGACACTATAAACAGGACATTATGAATATGACACTATGAACATGACACTATAAACTGGACATTATGAACATGACACTATAAACATGACATTATGAATATGACACTATGAACATGACACTATAAACAGGACATTATGAACATGACATTATGAACATGACACTATAAACTGGACATTATGAACATGACACTATGAACTGGACATTATGAACATGACACTATGAACAGGACATTATGAATATGACACTATAAACAGGACATTATAAACATGACACTATGAACTGGACATTTTGAATATGACACTATAAACTGACATTATGAACATGACACTATAAACAGGACATTATGAATATGACACTATAAACAGGACATTATGAATATGACACTATAAACAGGACATTATGAATATGACATTATAAACATGGCACTATAAACTGACATTATGAATATGATACTATAAAACAGGACATTATAAACATGACACTATAAAACAGGACATTATGAATATGACACTATAAACTGGACACTATGAACATGACACTATGAACTGGACATTATGAACATGCCACTATAAAAGGGACATTATAAACATGACACTATGAACTGGACATTATGAACATGACACTATAAACAGGACATTATGAATATGACATTATGAACATGGCACTATAAACTGGACATTATGAACATGACACTATGAACAGGACATTATGAATATGACACTATGAACATGACACTATAAAACAGGACATTATGAATAGGACACTATGAACTGGACATTATGAACATGACACTATAAACAGGACATTATGAATATGACACTATGAACATGACACTATAAACTGGACATTATGAACATGACACTATAAACATGACATTATGAATATGACACTATGAACATGACACTATAAACAGGACATTATGAACATGACATTATGAACATGACACTATAAACTGACATTATGAACATGACACTATGAACTGGACATTATGAACATGACACTATGAACAGGACATTATGAATATGACACTATAAACAGGACATTATAAACATGACACTATGAACTGGACATTTTGAATATGACACTATAAACTCGACATTATGAACATGACACTATAAACAGGACATTATGAATATGACACTATAAACAGGACATTATGAATATGACACTATAAACAGGACATTATGAATATGACATTATAAACATGGCACTATAAACTGGACATTATGAATATGACACTATAAACAGGACATTATAAACATGACACTATAAACAGGACATTATGAATATGACACTATAAACTGACACTATGAACATGACACTATGAACTGGACATTATGAACATGCCACTATAAAAAGGGACATTATAAACATGACACTATGAACTGGACATTATGAACATGACACTATAAACAGGACATTATGAATATGACATTATGAACATGGCACTATAAACTGGACATTATGAACATGACACTATAAACAGGACAGTATGAATATGACACTATGAACATGACACTATAAACAGGACATTATGAACATGACACTATTAACAGGACATTATGAACATGACACTATAAACAGGACGTTATGAATATGACACTATAAACTGGACATTATGAACATGACACTATAAACAGGACATTATGAATATGACACTATGAACATGACACTATAAACTGGACATTATGAATATGACACTATAAACTGGACATTATGAATATGACACTATGAATATGACACTATAAACAGGACATTATGAATATGACACTATGAAAATGACACTATGAATATGACACTATGAACACTATAAACTGGACACTATGAATATGACACTATGAACATGACACTATAAACATGACACTATAAACTGGACACTATGAATATGACACTATGAATATGACACTATGAGTATGACACTATCAACATGACACTATGAATATGACATTATGAATATGACACTAAGAACATGACAATAGAAATATGACACTATGAACATGACACTATGAATATGACACTATGAACATGATACTATGAATATGACACTATGAACATGACACTATGATTATGACACTATGAATATGACATTATGAATATGACAATATGAATATGACACTATGAACATGACACTATAAATATGACACTATGAACATGACACTAAGAACTTGACACTATAGACATGACACTATGAACATGACACTATGAACATGTCACTATGAACATGACACTATGAACATGACACTATGAACATGACACTATGAACATGACACTATAAATATGACACATTAATATGCCACTATGAATATGACACTATGGACATGACACTATGAACATGACACTGTGAACATGCCACTATGAATATAACAATATGAACTTGACACTATAGACATGACACTATAAATATGACACTATGAATATGACACTATGAATATGACACTATGAACATGACACTATGAACATGACACTATGAACATGACACTATGAATATGACACTATGAATATGACACTAAGAACATGACCCTATACATATGACACTATTAACATGACACTAAGAACATGACACTATAAATATGTCACTATGAACATGACACTATAAATATAACACTATGAATATGACATTAGAACATGACACTATAAATATGACACTATGAATATGACACTATAAATATGACACTATGAATATGACACTAGAATATGACACTATGAATATGACACTATGAATATGACACTATGAGTATGACACTATCAACATGACACTATGAATATGACATTATGAATATGACACTATGAACATGACACTATGAATATGACACTATGAATATGACACTATAAATATGACACTATGAATATGACACTAAGAACATGACAATAGAAATATGACACTGAGAACATGACACTATAAATATGACACTATGAACATGACACTATAAATATGACACTATGAACATGACACTAAGAACATGACACTATAAATATGACACTATGAACATGACACTATGAACATGACATTATGAACATGATACTATGAATATGACACTATGAACATGACACTATGAACATGACACTATGAACATGACACTATGAACATGACACTAGGAATATGACACTATGAATATGACACTATGAATATGACACTATGTACATGACACTATGAACATGACAGTATCAACATGACACTATGAATATGACACTATAAACAGGACATTATGAATATGACACTATGAACTGGACATTATGAACATGACACTATAAACAGGACATTATGAATATGACACTATGAACATGCCACTATAAACAGGACATTATGAATATGACACTATGAACATGACACTATAAAACGGACATTATGAATATGACACTATGAACTGGACATTATGAACATGACACTATAAACAGGACATTATGAATATGACACTATGAACATGACACTATAAACTGGACATTATGAACATGACACTATAAACAGGACATTATGAATATGACACTATGAACATGACACTATAAACAGGACATTATGAACATGAGATTATGAACATGACACTATAAACTGGACATTATGAACATGACACTATGAACTGGACATTATGAACATGACACTATGAACAGGACATTATGAATATGACACTATAAACAGGACATTATAAACATGACACTATAAACAGGACATTATGAATATGACACTAAAAACTCGACATTATGAACATGACACTATAAACATGACATTATGAATATGACACTATAAACAGGACATTATGAATATGACACTATAAACAGGACATTATGAATATGACATTATGAACATGGTACTATAAACTGGACATTATGAATATGACATTATAAACAGGACATTATAAACATGACACTATGAACAGGACATTATGAATATGACACTATAAACTGGACATTATGAACATGACACTATGAACTGGACATTATGAACATGACACTATAAAAGATATTATAAACATGACACTATGAACTGGACATTATGAACATGACACTATAAACAGGACATTATGAATATGACATTATGAACATGGCACTATAAAACTGACATTATGAACATGACACTATAAAAAGGACATTATGAATATGACACTATGAACATGACACTATAAACAGGACATTATGAAACATGACACTATAAACAGGACATTATGAACATGACACTATAAAAGGACATTATGAATGAAGACACTATAAACTGGACATTATGAACATGACACTATAAACAGGACATTATGAATATGACACTATGAACATGACACTATAAACTGGACATTATGAATATGACACTATAAACTGGACATTATGAATATGACACTATGAATATGACACTATAAACAGGACATTATGAATATGACACTATGAACATGACACTATGAATATGACACTATGAACACTATAAACTGGACACTATGAATATGACACTATGAACATGACACTATAAACATGACACTATAAACTGGACACTATGAATATAGCACAATGAACATGACACTATGAATATGATACTATGAACATGACACTATGAACATGACACTATGAATACGAAACTATGAATATGACACTATGAACATGACACTATGAATATGACACTATGAACATGATACTATGAATATGACACTATGAACATGACACTATGATTATGACACTATGAATATGACATTATGAATATGACAATATGAATATGACACTATGAACATGACACTATAAATATGACACTATGAACATGACACTAAGAACTTGACACTATAGACATGACACTATGAACATGACACTATGAACATGACACTATGAACATGACACTATTAATATGACACTATGAATATGACACTATGAACATGACACTATGAACATGACACTGTGAACATGCCACTATGAATATAACACTATGAACTTGACACTATAGACATGACACTATAAATATGACACTATGAATATGACGCTATGAATATGACACTATGAACATGACACTATGAACATGACACTATGAACATGACACTATGAATATGACACTATGAATATGACACTAAGAACATGACACTATACATATGATACTATGAACATGACACTAAGAACATGACACTATAAATATGACACTATGAACATGACACTATAAATATAACACTATGAATATGACATTAGAACATGACACTATAAATATGACACTATGAATATGACACTATAAATATGACACTATGAATATGACACTAGAATATGACACTATGAATATGACACTATGAATATGACACTATGAGTATGACACTATCAATATGACACTATGAATATGACATTATAAATATGACACTATGAACATGACACTATGAATATGACACTATGAATATGACACTATAAATATGACACTATGAATATGACACTAAGAACATGACAATAGAAATATGACACTGAGAACATGACACTATAAATATGACACTATGAACATGACACTATAAATATGACACTATGAACATGACACTAAGAACATGACACTATAAATATGACACTATGAACATGACACTATGAACATGACATTATGAACATGATACTATGAATATGACACTATGAATATGACACTATGAACATGACACTATGAACATGACACTATGAACATGACACTAGGAATATGACACTATGAACATGACACTATGAACATGACACTATGAACATGACACTATGAATATGACACTATGAATATGCCTATGAACATGACACTATGAACATGACAGTATGAACATTACACTATGAATATGACACTATGAACATGAGACTAAGAACATGACACTGTAAATATGACACTATGAACATGACACTAAGAACATGACACTATAAATATGACACTATGAACATGACACTATGAACATGACACTGTGAATATGACACTATGAATATGACACTATAAGTATGACACTATGAACATGACACTATGAACATGACACTATGAACATGACACTATGAACATGACACTATGACCATGACACTATGAACATGACACTATGAACATGACACTGTGAACATGACACTAAGAACAGAACTATGAACTGGACACTATTTTGTCGCAGGTTGTACTTGTCAATTGATGCTGGTGCACGTTTGTAACTGGGTCGAGTAAAAGTGGAAAAGTACATTGTGCACTTTTCGAAGGAACAAATAAGTGTGAAGAGAAAGAGTGTAGCATGAGGTACGTCAGGGTTGACATTGACATTGACTTGCACAACCTTGGACTTGCAACAACCTTGGACTTGCATACCTTGAACTTGCAGCCACCTTGAACTTGCAGCCACCTTGGACTTGCAGCCACCTTGAAATAGGAGGAAACTTTCTGTTCAGCTGTTCATAGAAGTCTTCAATTAGAAGGAGTAAACAAGGGAAAATAGATTAAATTGCGTTGATTCTATTGTATATGTCTGCTCTTTGTCTCTACATGGCTGTGATATCGATTTCGTTCCCAATAATTATTGGCCCCTTTGCCAAGGCAGGTAGTGGAGGTCTAGCATTGTCAGGATTCAAACCATCGGCCTTCATTGAAGCTCTTTTACTACAGGGTCACCCATGCCAATATTTTAAAGTTTTGTCAATTGCTGCTTTTTGGGGGAATAATTGCATCTAGAAAGTAGCTGTGCACAGAGTTTTCTCCCACGACCTGTTCACGTTCAGCCTGGGTGCGACCTGTGCGACCTGTGCGACCTGTGCGGCAACAAGAAAACAACCCGAATACAAGTCCACACCACAGCATTTTGCGCCGTCGTGTTTCATTCGTGTGACCTGTTCGGTGGAAAAAGGCCTAGGGTAAACCGAGCATTAGGTTTTGACTTTTATTGTATTTCGTTTCGACTCTTCTCTCCTTACCACTATCAGTGGAATTCATTTTAAACGTTGTGTTTTTTTATTTATCGTTTCGTTTCTGGGTTTGCTTTGCCAGCAGCATTTCTCCGAAATTCGGCGATCGACTTTCGATCTCTTGGTGGAGGAGACTTGCTAGTCCAGAGGCAAGGTGTCGGCCTCTCACTCTCAGCCAAAAAAATAGTCGGTTCGAGCCCCACCAACGGTTGAAAAATGATCTCGAGAGTTTTTCGAGCAAAATTCTACTCCCTGGTCTAGTAGGTGGATCGACATCTAGTCCTATCGGAGACGAACGATAAAAATGAGGTCCCGTGTGCAGATCACAACACTCGCTCTGTTCACGGTAAAGATCACTTGGCTGTTTACAGGGCAGTCCGGGCAAAATTAAAATTCCTGCCCCAAAACTCCGAGTTCACCTTAGTTAAGGATAAGGGTAAATTCAAATCAAATCAAATCAAACCAAAATCAAATCAAATCAAATCAAATCAAATCACTCTATCGGCGGACATGTGGCACTGGGGCTGCAAGAAAACCCAGTATATTATTTGTATGTGTTAAAGGTGTGGTTATCTGAATTCTTTTACCTTTCTTATGGGGTTTTTTGATATGACTCATTACCTTTAAATCGTTGTTTATATACAGGAAGAGATAGAGAACACTCATTGGGCATGTCAATAAGAGAGCTAGCCTAGAGCATGACATGACAACCAGACAGATGAATGGGGAAACAAGTCCAAGCCGACAAAGATCTCAGATTCCCGACAACATCTCAAAACATGGCTACCATCAGAACAGCCGAGAACAGGAATATCATCAGACGTTTACGACAGGCCATGACGCTTTGGGTGGTTGGGGGTGGGTGCTTTATTGTTGTTGTGTGTTTTGTATGCTGGGTCTTGTTACGTTTGCTGTTTTGTATGCGGGTTTTGTTACGTTTGCTGTTTTTTATACTGGGTTATGTTACGTTTGCTGTTTTGTATGCTGGGTTTTGTTACGTTTGCTGTTTTGTATGCTGGCTTTTGTTACGTTTGCTGTTTTGTATGCTGGGTTTTGTTACGTTTGCTGTTTTGTATGCTGGGTTTTGTTACGTTTGCTGTTTTGTATGCTGGGTTTTGTTACGTTTGCTGTTTTTTATGCTGGGTTTTGTTACGTTTGCTGTTTTTTATGCTGGGTTTTGTTACGTTTGCTGTTTTGTATGCTGGGTTTTGTTATGTTTCCATTTTTTTTATGCTGGGTTTTGTTATGTTTGCTGTTTTTTTATACTGGGTTTTGTTATGTTTCCATTTATTTTATGCTGGGTTTTGTTATGTTTGCTGTTTTTTATACTGGGTTTTGTTACGTTTCCATTTTTTTATGTTGGGTTTTGTTATGTTTACTGTTTTGTATGCTGGGTTTTGTTATGTTTGCTGTTTTGAATGCTGGGTTTTGTATGTTTGCTGTTTTGTATGCTGGGTTTTGTTATGTTTGCTGTTTTGTATGCTGGGTTTTGTCATGTTTCCTGTTTTGTATGCTGGGTTTTGTTATGTTTCCATTTATTTTATGCTGGGTTTTGTTATGTTTCCATTTTTTTTATGCTGGGTTTTGTTATGTTTCCATTTTTTTATGCTGGGTTTTGTTATGTTTGCTGTTTTGTAGGCTGGGTTTCGTTTTGGTTTTTTATTGTCTTCGTCTTCCTCTTCCTCTTCTTCATCTTCCCCTTCCTCCTCTTCGCCTTCCTCTTCTTCCTCTTCCTATTTCCTCTTCTTCCTCTTCCCCTTCCTCCTCTTCCTGTCCCTATTTCCTCTTCTTCCTCTTCCCCTTCCTCCTCTTCCTCTTCCTCCTCTTCCCCTTCTCCTTCTTCTTCTTCCTCCTCCCCTTCCTCTTCCTCTTCCCTTCTTCCTTTTCCCTTTCTTTTTTCTCTTCCTCCGCTTCGTCTTCCTCTTCCTCCTCTTGCCCTTCTTCTTTCTCTTCCTCCTCTTCCCATTCCCCTACCTCTTCCTCCTCTTCCCCTTCCCCTTCCTCTTCCTTCTCTTCCCCTTCTTCTTCCTCCTCTTCCCCTTCGACTTCCTCTTCCTCCTCTCCCCCTTCCTCTTCCCCTTCCTCTTCTCTTCCGCTTCCTCCTCCTCCTCTGCCTCCTCGTCTTCCCCCTCCTCCTCCTTCTTCTCCTCCTCCACCTCCACCTTCTCCTCCTCCTCTTGCTTTTTCTTTCGTCTCCGTCAAAACCTTACATAATGCTTTGTTAATGATTCATGTGTTTCTTTTCACACCTGTATAAATACTAGCCCATACCTACAATGACAACGAATTAAATGTATTTCGTATTAGGTAAAACGGGGAGGGAATAAATAGCATAACATAAAATGTCTATCTCTCCAGTGTTGACTTCACTACGCTATCAATAGAATATCATAAAATGTCTATCACTCTAGTGTTGACTTCACTACGCTATCAATAGAATATCATAAAATGTCTATCACTCTAGTGCTGACTTCACTACGCTATAAATAATATAACATAATATGGCTATCAGGCCAGTGCTGACTTCAGTACGCTATCAATAATATAACATAATATGGCTATCAGGCCAGTGCTGACTTCAGTACACTATGAATAGCATCTCACCTGTTTAATAGTTATGTCTCTCCTTGTTTTGACCAACCTTTCTGCTTGTGGAAATAGTGTCTACACATCTATTTTAGGTGACATAATCTTATCCATAGATGTGCTTAAAATAGACAAGTGCAAGAATAGCATTCTTTTAAATGTCACATCGATTCAGGGATCAGGCATGAACTACACGGACACGATGCAAATTGTACAAGTTATTTCCCTTTGTAGTGCCAGGTCCCACAAAACAGTGAGTACGTAGAAGAGTTGATGCCCCTGGAAGAAACCTGAGAGAGTTTTGGAAGTTGTATGACTAATGTGAAAACCTTTTCAACACCACAGCATTGCACAACGATAAGACCTGGTGCCATTTGAATGAAGCATGCGAGACACCCCGGCTTGGTGAGTTCAACAAACTATGTAAGATAAAGGTATGGAGTCTATTTTTAGCCTTTCCCAGCACGGGATGTTGGAAAGTGAAAACAAGCGTGCATACGACATGGGAAACGCATAGCCTGTGGAATGAAATGATTAGGTTGAAAGGTCAGTCAGTCAGTTGTTGGGGGTTTTTTGTTGCTTGGAATCGAGAGATGTGGGTGATCTGGGGGTGGGGATGGGGGTGGAAGAATGATGTTGTTGAGTTGAACGGAGTTCATGGGAAAGGGTGGGTGAGGCAGGGGGAAAAAATTTCAATCTGTATTCACTTTTACCCACATCCACATGTAATTTGATCTCGCACAGAGTGTTGTGATCTGCACATGGAACCTCCTTTTTATCGTCCGTCTCAGATAGGACTAGGTGTCGAACTACCTACCTGGGTCAGGGGGTGCCGGGACTTTAACCGACGACATTTTGGTTGAGAGGCCGATACCTTGCCTTTGGAATACCGAGTAGTCTACGATCTGGGATATACCTATGGAGTGAAAATTTTATTTTGGAAAGTCAATCAGTCAGGTGTTTTTGTTTGCAATCAGATGCGGGGTGGGGGGGGGGGGGGTGGTGGCGGTGATGGAAGAGTGATGTCGGCAGGTTGAGCAGAGGTTGCGGGAAAGAGTGGGTGGGGCAAGGAAGGGCTGTTGACGGTGGTGAAGTGTGATAAGCTTCCCAGCCTTGCATATATTGGGAAGGGTTTGATCGGGAAGGAGAAGGCTGTTAAAAGCAATGTGTACGAGTAGTGGATCGCCTGCACTAACACCAAGAGCCGCGAGTTCGATTCCCAGCCAGGGGTAAATTTTCTGGCCTCCTGTCGAATCAGTAGCGAAGTTGGTAGCTAGTAAATCTAGTCAGACTTGGTTAAATATAAAATTCGTAGCTAGTTAGTTTATTCAGACTTGGTGAAATATAAAGTGGGTAGCTAGTAAGTCTATTCAGACTTTGTGAAATATAAAGTGGGTAGCTAGTAAGTCTATTCAGACTTTGTGAAATATAAAGTGGGTAGCTAGTAAGTCTATTCAGACTTGGTGAAATATAAAGTTGGTAGCTAGTATTCTATTCAGACTTGGTGAAATATAAAGTGGGTAGCTAGTAAGTCTACTCAGACTTTGTGAAATATAAAGTGGGTAGCTAGTAAGTTTACTCAAACTTTGTGAAATATAAAGTAGGTAGCTAGTAAGTCTATTCAGACTTGGTGAAATATAAAGTGGGTAGCTAGTAAGTCTACTCAGACTTTGTGAAATATAAAGTGGGTAGCTAG
>JAXRKP010003061.1:5000-22500 GCA_037039925.1 Doris montereyensis | reverse complement strand
ACATTGGAATTGATCTGGTAGGTAGTGGGTTGGATGTTTGTTTCGTCCTCGAAAAACATTGGAATTGATCTGGTTGGTAGTTGGTTGGATGTTGGGTTTCGTCCTCGAAAACATTGGAATTGATCTGGTAGGTAGTTGGTTGGATGTTCGGTTTCGTCCTCGAAAAACATTGGAATTGGATCTGGTAGGTAGTTGGTTGGATGTTCGGTTCCGTCCTCGAAAAACATTGGAATTGATCTGGTAGGTAGTTGGTTGGATGTTTGGTTTCATCCTTGAAAAACATTGGAATTGATCTGGTAGGTAGTTGGTTGGATGTTCGGTTTCCTCCTCGAAAAACATTGGAATTGATCTGGTAGGTAGTTGGTTGGATGTTTGGTTTCATCCTTAAAAAACATTGGAATTGATCTGGTAGGTAGATGGTTGGATGTTTGGTTTTCATCTTTGAAAAACATTGGAATTGATCTGGTAGGTAGTTGGTTGGATGTTTGGTTTCATCCTTGAAAAACATTGGAATTGATCTGGTAGGTAGCTGATTGAAGGCATGTTTTCATCTTTGAAAAACGTTGAAATTGATATGGTACGTAGTTGGTTGGATGTTTGGTTTCATGCTTGAAAAACATTGGACTTGATCTGGTAGGTAGCTGAGTGGATGTTTGGTTTCATCCTTGAAAAACATTGGAATTGATATGGTACGTAGCTGAGTGAATGTTTGGTTTCATCTTTGAAAACATTGGATTTGATCTGGTAGGTAGTTGATTGGATGTTTGGTTTCATCCTTGAAAAACATTGGAATTGATCTGGTAGGTAATTGGTTGCGTGTTTTGTTTCATCCTTGAAAAACATTGGAATTGGATCTGGTAGCTAGTTGGTTAGATGTTTGGTTCCATCCTTGAAAAACAATGGAATTGATCTAATAGGTAGTTTGTTGGATGTTTGGTTCCATCCTTGAAAACCATTGGAATCGATCTGGTAGGTAGCTGAGTGGAAGTTTGGTTTCATCCTTGAAAAACATTGGAATTGATCTTGTAGGTAGTTGGTTGGGTGTTTGGTTTCATCCTTGAAAAACATTGGAATTGATCTGGTAGGTAGTTGATTGGATGTTTGGTTTCATCCTTGAAAACCATTGGAATTGATCTGGTAGGTAGCTGATTGAGTTTTCATCTTTGAAAAACGTTGAAATTGATATGGTACGTTAAGTGGATGTTTGGTTTCATCCTTTGAAAAACATTGGAATTGATCTGGTAGGTAGTTGATTGGATGTTCGGTTTCATCTTTGAAAAAGACATTGGAATTGATATGGTAGGTAGCTAAGTGGATGTTTTGTTTCAAATCCTTGAAAACCATTGGAATTGATCTGGTAGGTAGCTGATTGAATGCATGGTTTCATCCATGGAAACCATTGGAATTGAACTTGTGATGTTAAGTTGATGTTTGGTTTCGTAGAAAACATTGGAATTGATCTGGAAGGTAGTTGGTTGGATGTCATTTGCAACTTTCCAAAAACATCGGAATTGATCTGATAGGTAGCTTAGTGGATGTTTGGTTTCATCCTTGAAAACCATTGGAATTGATCTGGTAGTTTGGTTAGATGTTTGATTCCATCCTTGCTAATTGATCTGGTAGGTGTGGATGTTTGGTTTCATCCTGGAAAATCATGGAATTGATCTGGTAGGTAACTGAGTGGATGTTTGGTTTCATCCTTGAAAAACGTTGGAATTGATCTGGTAGGTAGATTGGATGTTTGGTTTTATCCTTGAAAAACATTGGAATTGAGCTTGTAGGTTTGGTTTCATGCTTGAAAAATTCGAATTGATCTGGAAGGTAGTTGGTTGGATGTCTGATTTCCAACCTTCAAAAACATTGGAATTGATCTGGTACGTAGCTAAGTGGATGTTTGGTTTCATCCTGAAAACCATTGGAATTGATCTGGTAGCTAGTTGAAAAACGTTAAAAATTGATGGTACGTAGCTTGGATTTTGGTTTCATCCTTTGAAAAACATTGGAATTGACGAAATACAGTCTTCTGGTAGGTACGTAGTGGATGTTTGGTTTCATCCTGGAAAACCATGGAATTGATCTAGTGAGTAACTTGAGTCGATGTTTGGTTTCATCCTTGAAAAACGTTGGAATTGATCTGGTAGGTAGCTGATTGGATGTTTGGTTTCTAGAAAAAACATTGGAATTGAGCTTGTAGGTAGTTAGCGGGTGTTTGGTTTTATCCTTGAAAAACATTGGAATTGGTGGTAGGTAGTTGATTGGATGTTTGGTTTCATCCTTGAAAAACATTGGAATTGATATGGTACGTAGTTAAGTGGATATTTGGTTTCATCCTTGAAAACCATTGGAATTGATCTGGTAGGTAGCTGATTGGAGGCATGGTTTCATCTTTGAACAACGTTGAAACTGATATCGTACGTAGCTAAGTGGATGTTTGGTTTCATCCTTTGAAAAACATTGGAATTGATCTGGTAGGTAGCTGAGTGGATGTTTGGTTTCATCCTTGAAATACGTTGGAAATGATTTGGTAGGTAGCTGATTGGATGTTTGGTTTCATCCTTGAAAAACATTGGAATTGAGCTTGTAGGTAGTTGGTTGGATGTTTGGTTTCATCCTTGAAAAACATTGGAATTGATCTGGTAGGTAGTTGATTGGATGTTTGGTTTCATCCTTGAAAAACATTGGAATTGATATGGTACGTAGCTAAGTGGATATTTGGTTTCATCCTGGAAAACCATTGGAATTGATCTGGTTTCATCCTTGAAAATCATTGGAATTGATCTGGTAGGTAGCTGATTGAATGCATGGTTTCATCCATGAAAACCATTGGAATTGATCTTGTAGATATTAAGTTGGATGTTTGGTTTCATGCTTGAAAAAATTCGAATTGATCTGGAAGGTAGTTGGTTGGATGTCTGATTTCCAACCTTCAAAAACATCGGAATTGATCTGATAGGTAGCTTAGTGGATGTTTGGTTTCATCCTTGAAAACCATTGGAATTGATCTGGTAGCTAGTTGGTTAGATGTTTGATTCCATCCTTGAAAAACATTTGAATTGATCTGGTAGGTAGCTTAGTGGATGTTTGGTTTCATCCTGGAAAACCATGGAATTTATCTGGTAGGTAGCTGAGTGGATGTTTGGTTTCATCCTTGAAAAACGTTGGAATTGATCTGGTAGGTAGCTGATTGGATGTTTGGTTTCATCCTTGAAAAACATTGGAATTGAGCTTGTAGGTAGTTGGTTGGGTGTTTGGTTTCTTCCTTGAAAAACATTGGAATTGATCTGGTAGGTAGTTGAGTGGATGTTTGGTTTCATCATCGAAAAACGTTGGAATTGATCTGGTAGGTAGCTGATTCGATGTTTGGTTTTATCCTTGAAAACCATTGGAATTGAGCTTGTAGGTAGTTGATTGGATTTTTGGTTTCACCCTTGAAAAAGATTAGAATTGATCTGGTAGGTAGCTGAAGTGAATGTTTGGTTTCATCTTTGAAAAACATTGGAATTGATCTGGTAGGTAGCTGAGTGGATGTTTGGTTTCATCTATGAAAAACATTGGAATTGATATGGTACGTAGCTAAGTGGATGTTTGGTTTCATCCTTGAGAAACATTGGAATTGATCTGGTAGGTAGCTGATTGAATGCATGGTTTCATCCATGAAAACCATTGGAATTGATCTGGTACGATAGTTATGCTGGATGTTTGGTTTCATCCTTGAAAAACATTGGAATTGATCTGGTAGGTAGCTGATTGAATGCATGGTTTTCATCCATGAAAACCATTGGAATTGATCTGGTACATATTTAGATGGATGTTTGGTTTAATCCTTGAGGAACATTGGAATTGATCTGGTAGGTAGCTGATTGTATGTTTGGTTTCATCCTTGAAAAACATTAGAATCGATCTGGTAGATAGCTGAGTGGATGTTTGGTTTCATTCTTCAAAAACATTGGAATTGATCTGGTAGGTAGCTGGTTGGATGTTTGGTTTCATCTTTGAAACCATTGGAATTGGAGCTTGTAGGTAGTTGGTTGGGTGTTTGGTTTCATCCTTGAAAAACATTGGAATTGATCTGGTAGGTAGTTGGTTGATGTTGGTTTCATCCTTGAAAAACATTGGAATTGATATGGTACGTAGCTAAGTAGATGTTTGGTTTCATCCTTTGAAAACATTGGAATTGATCTGGTAGGTAGCTGAGTGGATGTTTGGTTTCATCCTTGAAAAAACGTTGAAATGATTTGGTAGGTAGCTGATTGGATGTTTGGTTTCATCCTTGAAAAACATTGGAATTGAGCTTGTAGGTAGTTGGTTGGACGTTTGGTTTCATCCTTGAAAAACATTGGAATTGATCTGGTAGGTAGTTGATTGGATGTTTGGTTTCATCCTTGAAAAACATTGGAATTGATATGGTACGTAGCTAAGTGGGATATTTGGTTTCATCCTTGAAAACCATTGGAATTGATCTGATTTCATCCTTGAAAACCATTGGATTTGATCTGGTAGGTAGCTGATTGAATGCATGGTTTCATCCATGAAAACCATTGGAATTGATCTTGTAGATATTAAGTTGGATGTTTGGTTTCATGCTTGAAAAAAATTCGAATTGATCTGGAGGGTAGTTGGTTGGATGTCTGATTTCCAACCTTCAAAAACATCGGAATTGATCTGATAGGTTTAGTTGGATGTTTGGTTTCATCCTTGAAAAACCATTGGAATTGATCTGGTAGCTAGTTGGTTAGATGTTTGATTTCATCCTTGAAAAAACATTTGAATTGATCTGGTAGGTAGCTTAGTGGATGTTTGGTTTCATCCTGAAACCATGGAATTTATCTGGTAGGTAGAAAAAACGTTGGAATTGATCTGGATTGATGTTTTGGTTTCATCCTTGAAAAACATTGGAATTGAGTTTGTAGGTAGTTGGTTGGGTGTTTGGTTTCTTCCTTGAAAAACATTGGAATTGATCTGTAGGTAGCTGAGTGGATGTTTGGTTTCATCATCGAAAAACATTGGAATTGATCTGGTAGGTAGCTGATTCGATGTTTGGTTTTATCCTTGAAAAACATTGGAATTGAGCTTGTAGGTAGTTGATTGGATTTTTGGTTTCACCCTTGAAAAAGATTAGAATTGATCTGGTAGGTAGCTGAGTGAATGTTTGGTTTCATCTTTGAAAAACATTGGAATTGATACGTGCGTAGTTAAGTGGATATTTGGTTTCATGCATGAAAACCATTGGAATTGATCTGGTAGATATTTAGTTGGATGTTTGGTTTCATCCTTGAGAAACATTGAATTGATCTGGTAGGTAGCTGAGTGAATGTTTGGTTTCATCTATGATAAACATTGGAATTGGATATGGTACGTAGCTAAGCGGATGTTTGGTTTCATCCTTGAAAAACATTGGAATTGATCTGGTATGTAGCTGATTGAATGCATAGTTTCATCCATGAAAACCATTGGAATTGATCTGGTACATATTTAGATGGATGTTTGGTTTAATCCTTGAGGAACATTGGAATTGATCTGGTAGGTAGCTGATTGTATGTTTGGTTCATCCTTGAAAAACATTAGAATCGATCTGGTAGATAGCTGAGTGGATGTTTGGTTTCATTCTTCAAAAACATTGGAATTGATCTGGTAGGTAGGTCGGATGTTTGGTTTCATCTTTGAAAACCATTGGAATTGATCTTGTAGATAGCTGTTTGGATGTTTGGTTTCATCCTCGAAAAGATTGGAATTATTTTGGTAGGTAGCTGTTTTGGATGTTTGGTTCATCCTTGAAAAACATTTGAATTTATCTGGTAGGTAGCTGAGTGGATGTTTTATTTCATCCTTGAAAAACATTGGAATTGATTTGGTAGCTAGCTGGTTGGATGTTTGGTTTCATCCTTGAAAAACATTGGAATTGATCTGATAAGTAGCTGAGTGGATGTTTGGTTTCATCCTTCAAAAACGTTTGAATTGATCTGGTAGGTAGCTGAGGATGTTTTATTTCATCCTTGAAAAACATTGGAATTGATCTGGTAGCTAGCTGGTTGGATGTTTGGTTTCATCCTTGAAAACATTTGGTTGGTAGGTAGCTGAGTGCATGTTTTATTTCATCCTTGAAATACATTGGAATCGGTCTGGTAGCTGGTTGGATGTTTGGTTTTATCCTTGAAAAACATTGGAATTGATCTGGTAGGTAGCTGATTGGATGTTTGGTTTCATCCCTTAAAAACATTGGAATTGATCTGCTAGAACTGATTGGATGTTTGGTTTCATCCTTGAAAAGCATTGGAATTGATCTGATAAGTAGCTGGTGGATGTTTTGGTTTTATCCTTGAAAAACATTTGAATTGATCTGGTAGGTAGCTGAGTGGATGTTTTATTTCATCCTTGAAAAACATTGGATTTGATCTGGTAGGTAGCTGATTGGATGTTTGGTTTTCTTCCTTAAAATAACATTGGAATTGATCTGGTAGGTAGCTGAGTGGATGTTTGATTTCATGCTTGACAAACAATGGGAATTGATCGGATAGGTAGCTGGATGTTTGGTTTCATCCTTAAAACATCGGAATTGATCTGGTAGGTAGCTTAGTGATGATGTTTGGTTTCCATCCTTGAAAACCATTGGAATTGATCTGGTAGGTAGCTGAGTGGATGTTTGATTTAACCTTGAAAACCATTGGAATTGATCTGGTAGATAGCTGATTGGATGTTTGGTTTCATCATTCAAAAATATTGGAATTAATCTGGTAGGTAGCTTAGTGGTTGTCTGGTTCCATCCTTGAAAAACGTTGGAATTGATCTGTTAAGTAGCTGGTTGGATGTTTGCTTTCATACTGGAAAACCATTGGAATTGATATGGTAGGTAGCTGATTGGATGTTTGGTTTCATCCTTGAAAAACATTGGAATTGATCTGGTAGCTAGCTGGTTGGATCTTTGGTTTTCATCATTGAAAAACATTGGAATTGATCTTGTAGGTTGCTGATTGGATGTTTGGTTTCGTCATTGAAAAACATTGGAATTGGATCTAGTAGATAGATTATTGAATGTTTGGTTTCATCCTTGAAAAAAACATTGGAGTTGATCTAGTAGATAGCTTTTAGGATGTTTGGTTTCGCCATAAAAAAACATTGGAATTGATCTAGTAGATATGTTTTTGGATATTTGGTTTCGCCATTAAAAAACATTGGAATTGGATCTGGTAGGTAGCTGGTTGGATCTTTGGTTTTTATCAGCTGAAAACGCTGGAATGGATCTGGTAGCTAGCAAGGTTGGATGTTTGTTTTCATCCTAATGAAATATTGAATTGATCTGGTAGGCAGCTGATTGGATGTTTGGTTTTATCATTGAAAAACATTGAAATTGATCTAGTAGATAGTTGGTTGGATGTTTAGTTTCATCCTAGAAAAATATTGGAATTGATCTGGTTGGTAGCTGATTGGATGTTTGATTTCATCCTTGAAAAATATTGAATTGATCTGGGAGCTAGCTGGATGGATGTTTGGTTTCATAGTTCAAAAACATTGGAATTGATCTGATAGGTAGTTTGGTTTCTGTTCAAAAATATTGGAATGGATGTTTGGTTTCGTGATTGAAAAAACATTGGCATTGACCTGGCAAGTAGTTTGGTGGATGTTTACTTTCGTCCTTGAAAAACTTTTGAAATGACGCAGGGAAGTAGTTGAGTGAATGTTTGGTTTCGTCCTTGAAAAATGTTGGAATGAATGCATTATATTGTGTTATTCACATCTAATTAGTCCTATGGCGCTTTATATACTTAAAACAATAAATACTTCTGAACATTCAAAAATACAGTAGAAATGACAATAGAATGTGAAACAGATTAATGACATATGTGGTTCAAATTTCATTGAAAGAAGTATTGTCATAAGAGTGATATAGACACAGTGTGAAAGCATTATTTAAAACATTCATGAAAAAGATAAGTTTTCAGAAGATTTCAATGAGCCTAAAGAGTTCATTCCCTTAAGGCTATCAGGCAGACCATTCCATAGCATGTACCATAGTATGAAAATTTAAGACTTGTCTGTGGTTGAAGAAGGGGTGCCACAGAGCACTCTAGCTGACACCTAAAAAGAAATGAAATCTCTAAGGTAGACAGGAAATTATGGATCATGAAGGCATTGATAGATCAATGTCGCAATCTTATATCTGATACGATATTTCGCTTTTCCAATTATGATGAATTTATTCCCTTGTGGGACGAAATTATAAAAGAGGCACTAAAGCAAAGAAATTTAACCTTCACAGCAGAAAACAGAAGATGTTAAGACAGGGTACCTGGAGAGCGATCATTTTGGAGTATCTAAACCCATGCACCGGAAGGCAGAATGGGAACTGATGAAGAAATAAATAAATAAATAATTAAATAAAAATAATTATAGAACACATTTTCTTTTCTTTCCTTTTTCTGTCTCACAGGTCAAAGAAAAGTCAGTGTTTAGTCGCATGGTGAAAGCCAACAAACACCAGGAGAAAATGAAAGAAAACAGATGCAATTTACTGTGAGCTGAGCCAATGGATGCCACTACGATGCCCCTGTTGCCATGCTGAACTCTTGACTGTCCGAGGAAATTCCCTGACCATCTCCAACTTCTTTGACCAATGTCCATTTCTACTACTTATTCTCTGTCTGTTTAATCTGCCATATAAAAGATGTATCCCCCGCACAAGTGCAGGCCATTTATTCCCCAGCAGGTCATTTCATTCAAAGTTCTTCTCAACTCCTCGGGGAGAGCAGACAGTACACAAACTTGTTTGGCTTTCTGTACTAACAAGCTGACAAGATCATTATCTACCTATAACTGGGTACTCATTCACACCTGGGTCAAATGAGGAAAGTGGAGTGAAGCACCTTTCCTAAGAGTACAACGTTGGGCAAAAAGTCCCACCTTCCTGTGCCAGCCGTGGGGCTTAAACCAGTGTCGTCGTGATTACAAGCTCAGAATACTGCGGTTCTGCCACAACGCCACATATATTTGGTTCTGACTGTTTCTGACCATTTGATTCTCAACGTTCTTACTTAAACAACCACAATTAACAAGGAGGAGAAGAATGCCACGGACGATACGCAGACCAAATATAATGTACCGGTATCGAAAAGGACATCCAGGGAAAGCTACACTCAGTTACAGTTCCTGAAACGATCTCAAGAAGTCTGCGAAGAAGAAGGAAGAAAGAAGGCGGGTGTTCACTGGTGGCCTATGTTTTGACAAGGGTGAAAGGTAATGATGACACTTGATAATATTATGCTTGGTACCTGGCGCTTGGTTCTAGTAACGGAAGTCTGTGGGTGAGCTTTTCCCTGGCAACAGTGGCACGGACAGGCAATGTTGATGATACTCGCTACCTAGCCGTTGTCTCGATCCAATAACTGCTGTATGTTGGGACCTCTTCCCTGACAACATTTACACTGACAGGCAATGTTGATGATGCTTGCTACCTGGCACTTTGCTTGTGAGTAACAACCTGCGTCAGGCCAGCATCCTGTCTGGGAGGTGATTATTATCACCTGTTCCACTTCGCGCTATAGAAACCGGGATAATATCCGGCTCCGTTGGCCGTTATGGCCTTGAAATAACTTACAACTAAACAACTCAATACAAATAAAAGCAATAATAAAAACTGAAATACAAAACAAAACAACACCTCTACCCCGCCCCCCCCAAAAGACGACCTCAAAACAGTTGTATTAACTTTCACGTCGTGACGTTCTCTCACCTTCTCTTCTATTGACCGAAAGAAGGAAAAGAAGCAACAATCGTCAACTGTTAGTATAATATAATTCTAAGTCAGGACTTAGACATTTTTTGAGATAGTACCACAAAAAATCTTCTCTAGTAGTTTGCCCTTCTAGCCTAAAAATATCTAAGAAATCAACCAGCCTGAAAGCTTAAATTAAAACCAAATCGATTGTATTTAAAATCCTTGAGAATGAAAGTTTCACTATTTTTTTTCTTCTTTTTTAATTTTTTTTATCAAAACGTCTAAATGTGGCTTAGGCAGTTCTGTTACACAACTGACGGAAATGCTGTTATTGCACGGACATTAGGGGCAAAAACGAAAGTTTAAAAATACAAAGAAATAAGCAAGAAAACTTTGAGTCGTGGACATAATTTTCTTGCAATGTAACTAATGGAGCTCACTCGATGGCCGAAGGTGGATTAAGCCGCAGGACTGACAGCTGGCGCCGACTTGCCACCGTTCCAAGGGTCTCGGAGCTCGAACGACCCATGTCCCATTAGAAAGAAGAAGACAGAATCGAACCCGCAGTCCTTGCATCGGCACCTGTCGCCTCGCCATGGAAAGAGAGCGTAGGACGACCCGTGTAACTCTCTGTACGCCCCTCGAGAGCTTTGTCTGCCACTTAACACATTGGAATTAGTTTGGTCGGCGATCTGTTTCTTCTCTATCCATGGTGAGGATTGGATGCCGACGCGGAGATGGCGAGTTCGAGTCTGTCTGGTGTCCAGCTAAATTTGTTTTTCTGTTTGTTCCTTTGTGTTTGGAAATTTCCCAAACTTAAGAAAAAGATATAGACAGAAAGAAAATAAAATCTTTGTCTAGTCCTTATTCCTACATGGCTTCAATATTTATTTCATGTCCTCGTTCTTTCCTTACTAATGCGCTGACAAAGCATGTGATACGATTGTTTAATATTGCAACGATTTGTGTTCTACTCACTCTCCTGTGTTATCGTTTGCGTCGTTAAAAAAGAGAAGATAATCAGCTCTATGTGATATAATTTTATCATGATTTGGTATATATTTTACAATTTTAGCTTTTTTTTCTCTTCTAAATTTCTTTTGAATTCCATTTTCAACCTCGTGTTTCATAAATTTCTTTTTCATAGAATTTCCATTTTCAACCTCGTGTTTTATAGAAATTTTCATTTTCAACCTCGTGTTTCATATAAATTTCCATTTTCAACCTCGTGTTTCATATAAATTTCCAACCTCGTGTTTTATAGAATTTTCATTTTCAACCTCGTGTTTCATATAAATTTCCATTTTCAACCTCGTGTTTCATATAAATTTCCATTTTCAACCTCGTGTTTCATAGAAATTTTCATTTTCAACCTCGTGTTTCATAGAAATTTCCATTTTCAATTCCATCTGCTCCTTTGTCTCGTGAAAATAACCCAAACAACCCCGTCCCCCCAAAAAAAAAAAACCAAGCAAACAATCAGTGCTAACATATTGTCGTTTTAACGCTTTTCTGCACTTAAAGGAGATTCACTTATCCACGATATTGTCATTGTTATTGTTATTCCTTTGACACGATGCATTCATAAAGTTATATTTCATGGATATAACGTCACTGTTATGAATTCCCTTGTGCACTGTCCGAAATTTGCCGGCATGGTTTGTCGGTAACTTTGGACTAGCGACGACGTCGTTTACCCCCACCCACCCCCACCCCCAATCCCCTCATCCCACAACATGGCTTGATATGAGCATAACCACCGCCACCCCCCCCCACACACACACACACATACACACGCACTCCCACACACCTTCCCACTCAAATATACTAAATATATATATATATTTTTTTAATTAGCACAAAAAAACCCATCATAATTTGATAAAACAACCAAATAAAAAACAACACAAACACAAAGATAAAAGAACAAAAAAAAACCCCCAAAAAACCTAAAACAAAACTTAAGAAAAGACTCCCCCCCCCCCCCCGCCTGTCCCCTACCTTCCCTTCCCTCTCTCCCCCGCCCTCCCCTCATCACCCGTTGCGACAAAAGACAATTGCTAGAACAACCCAACCCCGACCCATGCAAAATGAAAAGCCAAATAAAAGCAAGCAAAACAACCAAAAACAAACGAAAACCAACAACATAACCCCAAAGTTTGATTTGATTTGATTTGATATGATTTGATATGGATTGATATGATTTGATATGATTTGATATGATTTGATTTAATTTGATTTGATTTGATTTGATATGATTTGATATGATTTGATATGATTTGATATGATTTGATTTATTTGATTTATTTGATTTATTTGATTTATTTGATTGACCCACATTTACAATCAAGGTGATCTTGGGTTTTGGTAGATTTTTAATTTTGCCCGGACTGCCCTGTAAACATCCACGTGATCTATAACGTCCACAGAACGTTGTGCTGTGCACACGGGATCTCCCTTTTATCGTCCATCTCCGATGGAACTAGCTTATCGATCCACATACCTGGACCGTAGCTTTGCTCGAGAAAAATAGAAGAAAAAATTGTCATCCGCTGGCGAGGCCCGAACCCACTACCTTTTTGGTTGAGAGGCCTATACGTTGCCTCTGGATTAACGAGTCCCATAACCTCCCCCCCTCCCTCCTCCCCTCCCTCCTCCCCTCCTCCTCCTCGTCCCATGTAAAAATTAAAAAAACCAACAACTTAGACCGGTTCGAAGTCTTAACCACGTGACATGAAAGTGGGCGAATGTGATGCTGTGCTGTGGTTTTCTGGTTTAGACAGAGATTTATGTTTTGTTGTGTAGTAGTTGGGAACAGAGGGAAGGGGGAATAAGATGAGATATCACATTTAATGTACCATGAGACATTTAAAGGAAAGTATGCGTATGAGTGTGTGTGTGTGTGTGTGTGTGTGTGTGTGTGTAAGAGAGAGAGAGAGAGAGAGAGAGAGACAGAGAGAGAGAGAGAGAGAGAGAGAGAGAGAGAGAGAGAGAGAGAGAGAGAGAGAGAGAGAGAGAGAGAGAGAGAGAGAGAGAGAGAGAAAGAGCAGCTAAGGTTGGGCTGAATGAGTTATCTTGAATTTACTTGAATTTTCTATATTCTATGTTAACACTGCTAAGAGCCTATGTGCATGTACCATATGCACATGCGTTTTTTCAGTCCATGCATTTGCAAAAACTGTTTGCTCTTCATTATAATTTGTTAAAGCCAATAAAAGTACATTTTTCTATTTTTTCTTCATTGCCCAATTTTTTTAAACACATTGATTTGGAAGAGACATATATTTTCTATCCATTTAGCCAACCAACCATCCATCCATCCATCCATTCATTCTTCCACACAATGATCTTTCCAACCATCCACCATCATGCATCCAACCATCCATCCCTCCATCCACTCATTCATCCATTCATCCACCCATCAATCCATCAATCCATCCATCCATTCATCAATCCATCCATCTATTCATCAGCCCATCGTCATCCACGCATTCATCGATCTACTTTACTCATTCAACAATTCAATTTCTTCCAGCTATCTACATTCATATACGTAACGATACTAATATTGCAGGCCTATTCAGCACGATACCAACATATGGAAGACGAGCTTTAACACCCAGAGGCAGCTAAAAATGCAAACTAAGAAATCTCAAAACTCAATGGATTCTGGTGCATGAAGTGAGATCGAGTCAGAAAGTAAACTCAAAAGTCATGTTAGATTCTGGTGCATTTAGTGAGATCCAGTCAGAAAGTAAACTCAAAACTCATGATGGATTCTGGTGCATGTAATGCGATCAAGTCAGAAAGTAAACTCAAAAGTCATGTTAGATTTTGGTGCATGTAGTGAGATCGAGTCAGAAAATGAACTCGGAAGTCATGATGAATTCTGATACGTGTAATAAGATCGGACAAGAAGTGAGCTCAGAAATCATGATGGATTCTGATCGTGAGCTCGAGTCAAAAAGTAAACATTTAAGTCAGCATGGAGTCTGAAAGGGAACTCAGAAGTAATCATGGATTCTGGTGCATGTAGTGAGATCGAGTCAGGAAGTGAACTTGGAAGTCATGATAGATTCGGATAGTGGGTTCGAGTCAGAATAGGAACTTGGGAGTCATGATGGATTCGGATAGTGGGTTCGTGTCAGAATGGCAACTTGGGAGTCATGATGGATTCGGATAGTGGGTTCGTGTCAGAATGGCAACTTGGGAGTCATGATGGATTCGGATAGTGGGTTCGTGTCAGAATGGCAACTTGGGAGTCATGATGGATTCGGATAGTGGGTTCGTGTCAGAATGGCAACTTGGGAGTCATGATGGATTCGGATAGTGGGTTCGTGTCAGAATGGGAACTTGGGAGTCATGATGGATTCGGATAGTGGGTTCGTGTCAGAATGGGAACTTGGAAGTCATGATGGATTGGGATAGTGGAATCGAGTTATCGGCAATATGCGTAATACAAAACAACCGTACAAAACAAACAATATCTGTCTTAGTGCTTCTGTACATGAAAACAGAACGAAAATACAGTCAGCGCAGACATATGTCTTTTTCACACTATTATATGCGTGTGAAACGTGGACTTAAGAAGCACAATGCCGTAAAGGTTTAAAAGCATTTGACATGTGGATATATAGAAGAATATTGAAAATCCCTGGACAGCAAAAATAACACACATGGAAGTTCTAGTGAGAATTGGACAAGAAAAGAAAACTTATGAAGAACATCAAGAAAAGGCAAATGAGATTTTTTGGCCATGTGTGAAGACAAGATGGACTAGAAAAACTAGCAACATCTGGATTCATAGAGGGGACAAGAGCTCGTGGAAGAGAACGCATCACATACGTAACGGCGTTAAGGGGGAAGGGCGGGGTAGGGGCACCTAAAGTCATTTCTTTTGCTTTTGAGTTTATGTTTTTGCTTTTAGTATGTACATGAGTAACTGTCAAAATACAGTCATCCTATATCTTTGAACAGTTTCTAGCGTCCTTGGTTGCCATAGAAACGATCGCCATCTTGGATTTTGACTCAATTTTCAAAATCTATCTCCTCCTTAGTTATAAATAAAATCACTTAAAACCTGTGCCGATCGTTTTTTCCATTTAATATCTAAAGACTGACGTCGGGTTTTTTGATATTATGGATAGTTTTTTTTAATGAATTTTTGAAAATACTATATATCGTGATTGTACAAAAACGGCATTTTTATTACAAAAAAGACAATTTCTCAAAACGTTTTTACAATATATAAAAAAATCCGACGTCATTCTATTAACATTGGCAAGAGGAACATCTGTGCCAAATATAATACAAATCATTCGGTAAAAGGCGGAGGAGATAGAATTTTAGTGTGGAAAAACGACATTTTGAGAAAAATTGAAGTAAAAAAATCAAAAGAAAATATCACAAAACAAACGCTTCAGGCGGGTTTCCCTTGTTGTAGCAGCCCCCTTACGCTTTCGACAGTCTCTGGCATTGTTATTTATGTAAATAGGATAATAAATCTAGGTTTAGATGTGCACTGTTGTGAAAACAGATGTCGAAATGACCAGTTTTTGTTTTTTTTTTTTCTCCTTTATATCCTATGCTTGTGCTCGTGTTTACATACACACTGACGCGCAACGCCTCTTATATCATACAGCGATAATCAAAGTCGGTGTTGCTACATTTGGCGATTAACCGCCAATATACGGGTTTTAACTGCCATTTTCTCAGTCAGTGTTAAGGTAATTTACGTCAAAATTTTGATTGCTTTTACCTACCCTCGCCTACAAAATATTTTGTAAAAAAACAATTATACGTCATATGGAATTTTTCTTCCATGAACATGTAAATAAATGATCGTTCTACCCGAATATGCAAAGAACAGAAAACCAACCTTTTGGTCCAAAACTCGCCAGTCCAGATGCCGCCCACCTTTTTTAAGACAAAACACATCCGATATCACAACCAACTCGGATTTTACAAGAAGCCCTGAACACAGAACAACGTGGAGAGGGATAGTCGGCAACGTGTTGAATAACGCAAGCCACAAAATCGTTGTCTTTGTATCTGCCTGTCTTTGTACGAGTATGTTTTTCTCCTTTCTTTGTTGTTTTTCTCTCTGTCTCATTGTCTTCGTATCTGTCTGTCTTTGTACGTGCATGTCTTTCCCTTCTCTTCATCGTTTATTTCTGTCTCATTGTCTTCGTATCTGTCTGTCTTTGTACGTGCATGTCTTTCCCTTCTCTTCATCGTTTATTTCTGTCTCATTGTCTTCGTATCTGTCTGTCTTTGTACGTGCATGTCTTTCCCATCTCTTCATCGTTTATTTCTGTCTCATTGTCTTCGTATCTGTCTGTTTTTGTACGTGCATGTCTTTATCTTTTCTTCATTGTTTATTTCTGTCTCATTGTCTTCGTATCTGTCTGTGTTTGTACGTGCATGTCTTTATCTTTTCTTCATTGTTTATTTCTCTGTCTCATTGTCTTCGTATCTGTCTGTTTTTGTACGTGCATATCTTTCTCTTTACTTCATTGTTTTTCTCTGTCTCATTGTCTTTGTATCTGTCTGTATTTGTACGTGCATGTCTTTCTCTTATATTCACCGTTTATTTCTCTGTCTGATTGTCTTCGTATCTATCTGTTTTTGTTCGTGCATGTCTTTCTCTTTGCTTCGTTGTTTATTTCTCTGTCTCATTGTCTTCGTATCTGTCTGTATTTGTACGTGCATGTCTTTCTCTTATCTTCATTGTTTATTTCTCTGTCTCATTGTCTTGGTATCTATCTGTATTTGTACATGTATGTCTTTCTCTTATCTTCATTGTTTATTTCTGTGTCTGATTGTCTTCGTATCTATCTGTTTTTGTACGTGCATGTCTTTCTCTTTGCTTCGTTGTTTATTTCTCTGTCTCATTGTCTTCGTATCTATCTGTATTTGTACGTGCATATCTTTCTCTTATCTTCATTGTTTATTTCTCTGTCTCATTTTGTCTTCGTATCTATCTGTATTTGTACATGTATGTCTTTCTCTTATGTTCATTGTTTATTTCTGTGTCTGATTGTCTTCGTATCTATCTGTTTTTGTACGTGCATGTCTTTCTCTTTATATTCACCGTTTATTTCTGTGTCTGATTGTCTTCGTATCTATCTGTTTTTGTACGTGCATGTCTTTCTCTTATCTTCATTGTTTATTTCTCTGTCTCATTGTCTTCGTATCTATCCGTATTTGTACGTGTATGTCTTTCTCTTATCTTCATTGTTTAGTTCTGTGGCTCGTTGTCTTCGTATCTGTCTGTCTTTGTACATGCATTATTTCTCTTATCTTCATTATTTATTTATCTGTCTCACTGTCTTCGTATCTGTCTGTTTTTGTACGTGCATGTCTTACTCCTATCTTTGCTGTTTTTTCTCTGTCTCACTGTCTTCGTATCTGTCTGTTATTGTACGTGTATGTCTTTCTCCTATCGTCGTTGTTTTTCTCTGTCTCACTGTCCTCGCCAACGGTTGAACATTTTTTTCGAGTGTTTTCGAGCACAATCATTTATTTATTGAACTGCCATGGAAGGCTAACAACAGGTGAAGCGAAGTATGACACAATTATTTTTTCTCACACAGCCACAGCTTCCTTGGCAGGTCTTCCCGCGCAGAATTCCTTTCATAAGCAACTGTGTCTGCCTGGGTCTGCATGTCTTGACGTATGCTTCCCTGGAGAGACTGGGCACGGTCCTTTTCTATGTTGATAATATAATTATGTAGGACACAAACTGCTTTGACTTTGACTAGTATGTCACAGACAAAATCTTCTTGCGCT
>JAXRKP010003060.1:12500-22500 GCA_037039925.1 Doris montereyensis | reverse complement strand
TTCATAACAATAGAATCGATTCGACTGGTCGTTCTGAGTTATTCATAACAATAGAATCGATTCGACTGGTTGTTCTGAGTTATTCATAGCAATAGAATCGATTTGATTGGTTGTTCTGAGTTATTCATAGCGATAGAATCGATTCGACTGGTTGTTCTGAGTTATTCACAGCAATAGAATCGATTAGACTGGTTGTTCTGAGTTATTCATAGCAATATAATCGATTCAACTGGTTGTTCTGAGTTATTCATAACAATATAATCGATTCGACTGGTTGTTCTGAGTTTTGCATAGCAATATAATCGATTCGACTGGTCGTTCTGAGTTATTCACAACAATAGAATCGATTCGACTGGTTGTTCTGAGTTATTCACAGCAATATAATCGATTCGACAGGTTGTTCTGAGTTATTCATAGCGATAGAATCGATTCGACTGGTCGTTCTGAGTAATTCATAGCAATAGAATCGATTCGACTAGTTGTGCTGAGTTATTCATAGCAATAGAATCGATTCGACTGGTTGTTCTGAGTTATTCATAGCAATAGAACCTATTCGACTGGTTGTTCTGAGTTATTCACAGCAATAGAATCGATTCGACTGGTTGTTCTGAGTTATTCATAGCAATAGAACCTATTCGACTGGTTGTTCTGAGTTATTCACAGCAATAGAACCTATTCGACTGGTTGTTGTGAGTTATTCATAGCAATAAAATCGATTTGACTGGTTGTTCTGAGTTATTCACAGCAATAAAATCGATTCGACTGGTTGTTCTGAGTTATTCATAGCAATAGAATCGATTCCACTGGTTGTTCTGAGTTATTCATAGCAATAGAACCGATTCGACTGGTTGTTCTGAGTTATTCACAACAATAGAATCGATTCCACTGGTTGTTCGAGTTATTCATAGCAATAGAATCTATTCGACTGGTTGTTCTGAGTTATTCATAGCAATAGAATCTATTCGACTGGTTGTTCTGAGTTATTCATAGCAATAGAATCGATTCGACTGGTTGTTCAGAGTTATTCATAACAATAGAATCGATTCGACTGGTTGTGCTTGAGTTATTCATAGCAATATAATCGATTATTCAATATCGACTGGTTGTTCTGAATTCGATTCGATTCGACTCGTTGTTCTGAGTTTTACATAGCAATATAATCAATTTGACTGGTCGTTCTGAGTTATTCACAACAATAGAATCGATTCGACTGGTTGTTTTGAGTTATTTATAGCGATAGGATCTGAATTCGATTCGACTGGTTGTTCTGAGTTATTCATAACGATAGAATCGATCTGACTTGGTTGTCTTGAGTTATTCACAGGAATAGAATCGACTGGTTGTTCTGAGTTATTCACAGGAATAGAATCGATTCGACTGGTTGTTCTCCAGTTATTCATAGCGATAGAATCGATTCGACTGGTTGTTCTGAGGTATTCACAACAATAGACTCGATTCCACTGGTTGTACAACAAGAGAATCGATTCGACTGGTTGTTCTTGAGTTATTCATAGCGATAGAATCGATTCGACAGGTTGTACTGAGTTATTCCTTAGCGATAGAATCGATTCGACTGGTTGTACAACAATAGACTCGATTCGACTGGTTGTTCTGAGTTATTCACAACAATAGAATCGATTCGACTGGTTGTGCTAAAGGTTACTCAAAGCAATAGAATCGATTCCACTGGTTGTGCTGAGTTATTCACAACAATATAATTGATTCGACTGGTTGTTCTGAGTTATTCATAGCAATAGAATCGATTCCACTGGTTGTTCTGAGTTATTCATAGCGATAGAATCGATTCGACTGGTTGTTCTGACTTATTCATAGCAATAGAATCGATTTGACTGGACTGTTCTAAGTTATTCATAGCGATAGAACCGATTCGACTAGTTGTTCTGAGTTATTCATAGCGATAGAATCGATTCGACTGGTTGTTCGAGTTATTCAAGCAATATAATCGATTCGACTGGTTGTTCTGACTTATTCATAGCAATATAATCGATTGGACTGGTTGTTCTGAGTTATTCACAACAATAGAATCGATTGGACTGGTTGTTCTGAGATATTCATAGCAATAGAATCGATTGGACTGGTTGTTCTGAGTTATTCATAGCAATAGAATCGATTGGACTGGTTGTTCTGAGTTATTCATAGCGATAGAATCAATTCAACTGATTGTTCTGAGTTATTCACAACAATATAATCGATTTGACTGGTTGTTCTGAGTTATTCATAGCAATATAATCGATTGGACTGGTTGTTCTGAGTTATTCATAGCAATAGAACCTATTCGACTGGTTGTTCTGAGTTATTCACAGCAATAGAATCGATTCGACTGGTTGTTGTGAGTTATTCATAGCAATAGAATCGATTCGACTGGTTGTTCTGAGTTATTCATAGCAATAGAATCGATTCGACTGGTTGTTCTGAGTGATTCACATCAATAGAATCGATTCGACTTGTTGTTTTGAGTTATTCATAGCAATATAATTGATCCGACTAGTTGTTCTGAGTTATTCACAACAATAGAATCGATTCGACTGGTTGTTCTGAGTTATTCATAGCGATAGAATCGATTCCACTGGTTGTTGTGAGTTATTCACAGCAATAGAATCGATTTGACTGGTTGTTCTGAGTTATTCATAGGGATAGAATCGATCCTACTGGTTGTTCTGAGTTATTCACAGCAATAGAATCGATTCGACTGGTTGTACTGAGTTATTCATAGCGATAGAATCGATTCGACTTGTTGTTCTGAGTTATTCACAACAATAGAATCGATTCGACTGGCTGTACAACAATAGAATCGATTCGACTGGTTGTTCTGAGTTATTCACAGCAATATAATCGATTTGACTGGTTGTGCTGGAGTTATTCACAACAATAGATTCGATTCGACTGGTTGTACAACAATAGAATCGATTAGACTGGTTGTTCTGAGTTATTTATAGCGATAGAATCGATTCGACTGGTTGTACAACAATAGACTCGATTCGATTGGTTGTTCTGAGTTATTCACAACAATAGAATCGATTCGACTGATTGTTCTGAGTTATTCACAGCAATATAATCGATTCGACTGGTTGTGCTGAGTTATTCACAGCAATATAATCGATTCGACTGATTGTGCTGAGTTATACACAGCAATATAATCTATTCGACTGGTTTTTCTGAGTTATTCACAGCAATATAATCGATTCGACTGGTTGTTCTGAGTTATTCACAGCAATAGAATCGATTCGACTGGTTGTTCTGAGTTATTCACAGCAATATAATCGATTCGACTGGTTGTGCTGAGTTATTCACAACAATAGAATCGATTCGACTGGTTGTACAACAATAGACTCGATTCGACTGGTTGTTCTGAGTTATTCATAGCAATAGAATCGATTCTACTGGTTGTTCTGAGTTATTCACAACGATAGAATCGATTCGACTGGTTCTTCTGAGTTATTCACAAAAATAGAATCGATTCGACTGGTCGTTCTGAGTTATTTCGCTTTTCACTTGTATTTAAAATGGTGTCATAGTTAAACAACAACAATAACAACAGCAACAACAACCCGACAACATCAACGACGACTAGTGAGTCGTGACACACTTAATCTTGTTGAAGTGGTGGAGTTCAATAAAACTTTCTATAGTTAGTCAACAAGGAGGTGATAACGTTGATTCGTTTGTGCCAAGGATTTAGTTTTGTTTCCCTTCGGAGTTTGTGACAAATTTTATTCACTTCAGACGTTGATTCCAATCAGCTGGCATCTTAGCCAATGGGTTGTGTACATAGTTATTGCCCTTGGTGTCACTGTTGTCGATGCTGTAACGACGGTTACCTGGATATCAGGAGGACAACCACGTAGTTCCACCGCCTGACCCCGAGTCCACCAGACACACGAGTAGCAGGGACAGAGTGACCGGCCCTGGCAGGCGACGACAGCCCTGGCCCCCAAGGTCGATAACTCCGCCAGTGATCAACAAATATTGTGGTAATGACAAATGGAAGGTTCATCTGTGTTGGGAAAGAAAAAATATCAGAATGTGAATGTGTGTGTGTAGGTGTGCGTCTGTCTGCTGTATGTATGTACGTGTTTGTGTATGTATGGGTTATTTTGATTTTTTATCTGTGTATGTAGGTGTGCGTCTGTCTGCTGTATGTATGTACGTGTTTGTGTATGTATGGATTTTTTTTTATCTGTGTGTGTAGGTGTGCGTCTGTCTGCTGTATGTATGTACGTGTTTGTGTATGTATGGATTTTTTTTTATCTGTGTGTGCGTGTGCGTATGTGTGAGATCTAGTAGAACTTAAGGTTTGTAATGTCATGGATTTGCAAGTGATGAAGGTTTGTAATGTCATGGATTTGCAAGTGATGATCGTTTGTAATGTCATGGATTTGCAAGGGATGATGGTTTGTAATGTCATGGATTTGCAAGTGATGATCGTTTGTAATGTCATGGATTTGCAAGTGATGATGGTTTGTAATGTCATGGATTTTGCATTTGCAAGTGATGATGGTTTGTAATGTCATGGATTTGCAAGTGATGATGGTTTGTAATGTCATGGATTTGCAAGTGATGAAGGTTTGTAATGTCATGGATTTGCAAGATGATGGTTCTAATGTCATGGTTTGTTATGAAAGTTGTCATGGATTTGCAAGTGATGATGGTTTCTAATGTCATGGATTTGCAAGTTATGAAAGTTTGTAATGTCATGGATTTGCAAGTGATGATGGTTTGTAATGTCATGGATTTGCAAGTGATGAAGGTTTGTAATGTCATGGATTTGCAAGTGACGAAGGTTTGTAATGTCAAGTGATGGATTTGCAAGTGATGATGGTTTGTAATGTCATGGATTTGCAAGTGATGATGGTTTGTAATGTCATGGATTTGCAAGTGATGATGGTTGTAATGTCATGGATTTGCAAGTGATGAAGGTTTGTAATGTCATGGATTTGCAAGTGATGATGGTTTGTAATGTCATGGATTTGCAAGTGATCAAGGTTTGTAATGTCATGGATTTGCAAGTGATGATGGTTTGTAATGTCATGGATTTGCAAGTGATGAAGGTTTGTAATGTCATGGATTTGCAAGTGATGAAGGTTTGTAATGTCATGGATTTGCAAGGATTTGCAAGTGATGAAGGTTTGTAATGTCATGGATTTGCAAGTGATGAAGGTTTGTAATGTCATGGATTTGCAAGTGATGATGGTTTGTAATGTCATGGATTTGCAAGAGATGAAGGTTTGTAATGTCATGGATTTGCAAGTGATGAAGGTTTCTAATGTCATGGATTTGCAAGTGATGAAGGTTTGTAATGTCATGGATTTGCAAGTGATGATGGTTTGTAATGTCATGGATTTGCAAGTGATGATGGTTTATAATGTCATGGATTTGCAAGTGATGATGGTTTGTAATGCATAGATTTGCATGTGATGATGGTTTGTAATGTCATGGATTTGTAAGTGATGAAGGTTTGTAATGTCATGGATTTGCAAGTGATGATGGTTTGTAATGTCATGAATTTGCAAGTGATGATGGTTTATAATGTCATGGATTTGCAAGTGATGAAGGTTTGTAATGCCATACTTTGCAAGTGATGATGGTTTGTAATGTCATGGATTTGTAAGTGATGAAGGTTTGTAATGTCATGGATTTGCAAGTGATGATGGTTTCTAATGTCATGAATTTGCAAGTGATGATGGTTTATAATGTCATGGATTTGCAAGTGATGAAGGTTTGTAATGTCATAGATTTGCAAGTGATGATGGTTTGTAATGTCATGGATTTGCAAATGATGATGGTTTCATGAATTTGCAAGTGATGGATTTGCAAGTGATTCAGGTTTGTAATGCCAGTGTATGACAGACAAGTTTGTAGTGCCATGAATTTTACAAGTGATGAAGGTATATAGTGCCATGAATTTGCAAGTGATGAAGGTTTGTAATGTCATGGATTTGCAAGTGATGAGGTTTGTAATATCATGGATTTGCAAGTGATGAGTGTTTGCCAAGATTCATATCATGAATTTGCAAGTGATGGTGGTTTGCCAAAATATGACTTCTACAACGTTGAGTTCAGTATCTTTGGCAAACACAAGACATGCACTACAATGTACCACAGCACCATCACTCGGCAAATATGACTTCCTACAATTTCTGCTATTCTACTAGTACTACTACTACTACTACTACTACTACTACTACTACTACTACTACTACTACACTACACTACCTACTACTACTCTATTTCCTACTATTACTCTCTCACTTTACTTACAACTAATATCACTACTACTTCCCTTACTATTACTACTACTACTACTACTACTACTACTACTACTACTACTACTACTACTACTACACTACAACTACTGCTACTACTACTACAACTACTACTACTACTGTTGCTAAGGCTACTGCTGCTATTATTATTACTGCTATTATTATTACTACTACTACTACTACTACTACTACTACTGCTGCACTGCTACTACTACTACTACTACAACTGCTGCTGCTGCTATTGCTACTGTTGCTACTACTGCTGCTGCTGCTGCTGCTGCTGCGTACTACTACTAATATTACTGCTACTGCTGCTTCTACTGCTTACTGCTGCTGCTGCTGCTATCATTACTACTACTTTATTACTACTATTACTGCTGTTACTACTGCTGCTATTACTGCTGCTACTACTACTACTGCTGCTACTACTACTACTATTATTGCTACTACTGCCGCTACTATTACTGCTGCTGCTACTGACTATGCTACTATTACTGCTGCTACTGCTGTTGCTGCTGCTGCTACTACTACTACTACTACTACTATTACTACTACTACTACTACTACTACTACTACTACTACTACTACTACTGTTGCTGCTGTTGCTGTACTGCTGCTAAGCTGCTGCTGCTGCTGCTGCTGTTGCTGTTAGTGCTGTTGTCACTGCTGCTGCTGCTGCTGTTATTGCTGCCCTTTGACTGCTGTTGCTGTAGCTGCTGCTGTGATTACTTACTACTACTACTACTACTACTGCTACTACTGCTGCTGCTGCTGCTGCTGCTGCTGCTGCTGCTGCTGCTGTTACTGCTACTGCTGCTGCTGCTGCTGACTGCTGCTGCTGCTGCTGCTGCTACAAACGCAGAATGTTTTCCAAGCCATCACACTCCACTAATGGGCTTTCTGACAAACCACCTTACGTTCCAAAGGTCCTGCCTGACAAGTCATCACACGTTCCAAAGTCCGCCGACAAGCTCATCACACTGCTGCTGCTGCTGCTGCTGGCTGCTGACAAGCTGCTGCTTACTGCTCTGCTTACTACTACTGCTACTACTACTACTTGCCTGACAAGCCATCACACATTCCAAAAGGCTTGTTTTCCAAGCCATTACACTTTCCAAAAGGCTTCTGCTCTGACAAGCCATTACACGTTCCAAAAGGCTTGCCTGACAAGCCATCACACGTTCCAAAAGGCTTGCCTGACAAGCCATTACACATTCCAAAAGGCTTACTTGACAAGCCATTACACGTTCAAAGGCTTGCCTGACAAGCCATCACACGTTCCAAGGGCTTCTCAAAGTTCCAGTGCTTGCCTGACAAGCCATTACACGTTCCAAAAGGCTTACCTGACAAGCCATCACACGTTCAAAAGGCTTGCCCTGACAAGCCATCACACGTTCAAAAGGCTTGCCTGGACAAGCCATTACACATTCCAAAGTGCTTACCTGACAAGCCATCACACGTTCAAAGGCTTGCCTGACAAACCACCACACGTTCAGGAGCT
The DNA here is from genome assembly GCA_037039925.1 of Doris montereyensis. Classification (NCBI taxonomy): domain Eukaryota; kingdom Metazoa; phylum Mollusca; class Gastropoda; order Nudibranchia; family Dorididae; genus Doris; species Doris montereyensis. Next base: position 14,715 of record JAXRKP010003060.1, on the reverse strand, counting down.
TACCTGACAAGCCATCACACGTTCCAAAGGGCTTGCCTGACAAGCCATTACACGTTCCAAAGAGCTTACCTGACAAGCCATCACGTTCCAAAGGGCTTACCTGACAAGCCATCACACGTTCCAAGGGCTTGCCTGACAAGTCATTACACGTTCCAAAGTGCTTACCTGACAAGCCATCCAACGTTCCAAAGGGCTTGCCTGACAAACCACCACACGTTCCAAAAGGCCACCTGACAAGCCATTACACATTCGAAAAGGCTTGCCTGATAAACCATCACACGTTCCAAAAGGCTTGCCTGATAAACCATTACAAGTCCCAAAAGGCTTGCCTGACAAGTCATCACACCTTCCAAAAGGCTAGCCTGATAAGCCATTACACGTTCCAAAAGCTTACTTAACAAGTCATTACACCTTCCAAAGGGCTAGCCTGATAAGCCATTACACGTTCCAAAAGGCTTGCCTGACAAGCCATTACACATTTTCCAAAAGGCTTGCCTGACAAGCCATCACACGTTCCAAAAAGGCTTGCCTGACAAGCCATTACACGTTCCAAAAGGCTTGCCTGACAAGCCATTACACATTCAAAGGCTTGCCTGACAAGCCATCCAACGTTCCAAAAGGCTTACCTGACAAGCCACCACACGTTCAAAGGGCTACCTGACAAGCCATTACATTATTCCAAAAGGCTTACCTGACAAAACCATCACATGATCCAAAGAGCTTGCCTGATAAGCCATTACACGTTCCAAAAGGCTTACCTGACAAGCCATCACACCTTCCAAAGGGCTTACCTGACAAGCCATTACACGTTCCAAAGAGCTTGCCTTAACAAGTCATCACACTTCCAAAGTGCTTACCTGACAAGCCATCCAACGTTCCAAAAGGCTTGCCTGACAAACCACCACACCTTCCAAAGGGCTAGCCTGACAAGCCATTACACATTCGAAAAGGCTTGCCTGATAAACCATCACATGATCCAAAGAGCTTGCCTGATAAACCATTACAACTCCCAAAGGGCTTGCCTTGATAAGCCATAACAAAGGGCCATAAGCCATTACCTTCCAAAGAGCTACTTAACAAGTCATCACACCTTCCAAAGGGCTAGCCTGATAAGCCATTACACGTTCATAGAGCTTACTTAACAAGTCATCACACACTTCCAAAGGGCTTGCCTGATCATCACACGTTCCAACGGGCTTGCCTGACAAGTCATTCCAAAAGGGCTTGCCTGACAAACATTCAAAGGGCCACACACACGTTCCAAGGGCTAGCCCTGCCACAAGCCATTGCCTGACAAGTCATTACACGCTCCAAAGGGTTTTTGCCTGACAAGTCATTACACATTCCAAAGGGCCTGATAACACCATCACATGAAAGGGCTTACCAAAAGCCATTACATCGTTCCAAAGGGCTACTGATAAAGGGCTTGCCTGACAAGTCATTACACGTTCCACTCCCCAAAGGGCTTGCCTGACAAGCCATTACACGTTCCAAAGGGCTAGCCTGAGTCCAAAGGGCTTACCTAACAAGCCATTACACGTTCCAAAGGGCTAGCCTGAGTCCAAAAAGCTTGCCTGACAAGCCATTACACGTTCCAAAGGGCTTACCTAACAAGCCATTCACGTTCCAAAGGGCTAGCCCTGACAAGTCATCACACGTTCCCACGGGCTTGCCTGACAAGTCATTACACATTCCAAAAGGGCTTGCCTGATAAGCCATTACACATTCCAAAGGGCTTGCCTGATAGCCATTACACATTCCCAAGGGCTTGCCTGATAAGCCATCACACGTTCCAAAGGGCTTGCCTGACAAGTCATCACACGTTCCAAAGGGCTTGCCTGACAAGTCATTACACATTCCAAAGGGCTTACCTGGCAAATCATCACACGTTCCAAGGGCTTGCCTGACAGCCATTACACATTCAAAGGGCTTGCCTGATAAGCCATTACACGTTCCCAAAGGGCTAGCCTGATAAGGGCTTACCTCACCATTACGTTCCAAAGGGGCTAGCCTGAGTCCAAAGTCATTACACGCTCCAAAGGAGCTTGCCTGACAAGTCATTACACATTCCAAAGGGCTTACCTGGCAAATCACGTTCAAACGTTCAGGGCTTGCCTGACAATCCATTACAAGTTCCAAAGGGCTTACCTATCAGAAGTCAAAGGGCTTGCCTGACAAGCCATTACACGTTCCAAGGCTGGCCACAGGTCAAAGG
>JAXRKP010003060.1:0-2500 GCA_037039925.1 Doris montereyensis | reverse complement strand
TCACTCTATCAATACAATAGTCTACATTACAACAGTTCTTTGTGTATTAACAGTAACAGGTATCTGTTGTATGTTTATTTACGTGATACGCTCACACAAAATGTTTATTTACAAGATACTTTCACACAAAATGTTTATTTACGAGATACTTTCACACAAAATGTTTATTTACGAGATACTTTCACACAAAATGTTTATTTACGTGATACGCTCACACAAAATGTTTATTTACGAGATACTTTCGCACAAAATGTTTATTTACGAGATACTTTCATAAAATGTTTATTTACGAGATACTTTCACACAAAATGTTTATTTACGTGATATGTTCGCACAAAATGTTTATTTACGAGATACTTTCACACAAAATGTTTATTTACAAGATAATTTCACACATAATGTTTAATTTACAAGATACTTTCACACAAAATGTTTATTTACGAGATAATTTTACACATAATGTTTATTTACGAGATACTTTCACACAAAATGTTTATTTACAACATATTTTTCACAAAATGTTTATTTACGAGATACTGTTGCACATAATGTTTATTTACGAAATACTTTCACACAAAATGTTTATTTACGAGATACTTTACACAAAATAAGAACCAGGACAGATGTAAAATAATCCTAGTCACATGCTCACAAACTGAGAAAATTGATTTTCTTAAATCCTTAGGTGTGATAACATCAAAGCATAACATCACTTTGTAAGGCCATGATAACATCAAAGCATAACATCACTTTGTAAGGGCCATGATAACATCAAAGCATAACATCAATTTGTAATGTCCATGATAACACCAAAAGCATAACATCACTTTGTAAGGGCAATGATAACATCAAAACGTAACATCACTTTGTAGGGCCATGATAACATCAAAGCATAACATCACTTTGTAAGGGCCATGATAACATCAAAACGTAACATCACTTTGTAAGGGCCATGATAACATCAAAGCATAACATCAATTTGTAAGGGCCATGATAACATCAAAACGTAACATCAATTTGTAATGGCTATGATAACATTAAAACATAACATCAATTTGTAATGGGCACGATATCAATAAAACATAACTACTGCACTCTTCTTTCATGGGGTGGTTAACCTTGATTCGTACTGCACTCTTCCTTCATGAGAGTGGTTAGCTTCTTTCATAGGTGGTCGTAGTGCACTCTTCTTTCATGAGTGTGGTTAGCTTGGTTCATAGTGCACTCTTCTTTCATGAGTGTGGTTAGCTTGGGTCAATGTGCACTCTTCTTTCATGAGAGTGGTTAGCTTGGGTCGTAGTCACTCTTCTTTCATGAGTTGTTGCACTCTTCTTTCATGAGTGTGGTTAGCTTGGTTCGTAGTGCACTCTTCTTTCATGAGAGTGTGGTTAGCTTGGGTCGTAGTCACTCTTCTTTCATGAGAGTTGTTAGCTTGGGTCGTAGTGCACTCTTCTTTCATTGTTAGAGTTGTTAGCTTGGGTCGTAGTGCACTCTTCTTTCATGAGAGTTGTTAGCTTGGGTCGTAGTGCACTCTTCTTTCATGAGAGTTGTTGCTTAGCTTGGGTCGTGGTTGCTTGGGTCGTGAGTACTCTTCTTTCATGAGAGTTGTTAGCTTGGGTCATAGTGCACTCTTCTTTCATGGGAGTTGTTAGCTTGGGTCGTAGTGCACTCTTCTTTCATGAGTTGTTAGCTTGGGTCGTAGTGCTCTTCTTTCATGAGTGTGGTTAGCTTGGGTCGTAGTGCACTCTTCTTTCATGAGTGTGGTTAGCTTGGGTCGTAGTGCACTCTTCTTTCATGAGTGTCGTTAGCTTGGGTCGTAGTGCACTCTTCTTTCATGCGAGTGGTTAGCTTAGGTCATAGTGCACTCTTCTTTCATGAGTGTCTTCTTTCATGGTTAGCTTGGGTCGTAGTGCACTCTTCTTTCATGAGAGGTTAGCTTGGGTCGTAGTGCACTCTTCTTTCATGAAGTGGTTAGCTTGGTTCGTAGTGCACTCTTCTTTCATGAGAGTGGATACAACGGTAAGTGCTTTCTTTCATGGTTTCATAGTGCACTCTTCTTTCATGGTGTGTGGTTAGCTTGGGTCGTAGTGCACTCTTCTTTCATGAGAGTGTGGTTAGCTTTCTTTCATGGGTCGTAGTGCACTCTTCTTTCATGGGTCGTGAGTGTGTGGTTAGCTTGGGTCGTAGTGCACTCTTCTTTCATGAGAGTGGTTAGCTTGGGTCGTAGTGCACTCTTCTTTCATGAGAGTTGTTAACTTGGATCGTAGTGCACTCTTCTTTCATGAGTGTGGTTAGCTTGGGTCGTAGTGCACTCTTCTTTCATGAGAGTGGTTAGCTTGGTTCGCAGTGCACTCTTCTTTCATGAGAGTGGTTAGCTTGGTTCGTAGTGCACTCTTCTTTCGCAGAGTTGTTAGCTTGGGTCGTAGTGCACTCTTCTGTCATGAGGGGGGGGGGAGTGGACTATGGTAGCTTGTGGTCCGTAGCTGCACATCTTCTTCAT
>JAXRKP010000306.1:362500-365390 GCA_037039925.1 Doris montereyensis | reverse complement strand
ATTCCCTTTTGGAACATACACACATCCACACACAAACACACACTCACGCGCACACAATCACTTCAGTCACTCACTCACTCACACACATTCACTCATTAACACACACACACACTCATTCACACACACACACACACACACACCACACACGCACTTAATCACTCCTTTTTCTTGACACACACACATATGCACATTTGCCTCACGTACACACATACACACTCACCTACACATATACACACTCACGCACTCACACATACAACACACACTACCCACACACCCACCTAGAACATTCCTTTTCTTGGACATAACACACGAAATCTGTCCACAGGAACAACTGCTCAGATTGTAATTGATGTCATCGAGGTCAAACACAACTAGAAATGTCTGCCTGTATGTCTATCAGTCTGTCTGTTTGTCTGTCTGTCTTTCTATCTGTCTACCTGTCTGTCTGTCTGCCTGTCTGTCTGACTGCATATCCTTTAATCATTGTGCGTGCATAATATTATGTGTGTCTTTTTAGGTTCACCTGGTGTCGGAGCATATCTGGTGTGATGATTACCTGGTGAAGCTTCACCTGAAAAATTTGCAAACTAATGAGACCCGAACCGTCACACAGTTTCATTTCCTGACCTGGCCTCAGCTCTCAGTTCCGGCATCCATCAAGGCTCTGCTAATTTGGGGGTGGGTAGACTTTGCATTATATCTCTCTAGTGTTAGTGTTATTATTATTTATTTTATTTTATTTTATTTGTCTTTCTAATTATATCTCTCATTGCCTTAAGGTTTAAAATAAGCTTGGGTCAGGAGCAATTTTTTTAGAGATTATTTCTTCCCTTTGCCCTTTGTGAAAAATAAAAGTGTGGGGGGAGTATTATATATAAACTTTGCTTGTCATTTGCAGTTATTTGGGTTGTCATCTGCACGTCTGTCATTGAGTTTCCTGTCGGGTTTGATTACAATGGCTACAATTTTCTCTCCATGATATCATGTGCAATTCAGGATAATTTTCTGATTTCTTCCATTGAACATCAAAAATAAGAGTGAGGGAATTGTATTCATTATTTTAATTTTCTTTTTTCTCGAGGAGAGCGTTTATCAGCCCTGCTTTTGTTTAGACGTAAGACAAAATAGATCATGTCCCTTTCATACCGAGGTTGTGTCAGTAGACTTTCACATTTACAGAGTTATAATAAAAGATAAAGATTAAGATAGAAATGTAGGCTCACCGACTTAACATCATTTATCACCCAGCAGGCCATTTCATTCAAAGTCCTTCTCAACTCCCTTGTGGAGCGTACAGAATGCCAGCCTGTTCGGTGCGTCATACATACATTCCTGGCCATATCTTTCTTTACCTGTAGCGAGTTACTCATTCACACCTGAGTCAAGTTAGAGAGCAGAATGAAGTACTTTTCCTAAGAGTACAGCGTTGTAAAAAAAAACAACACCTGGACCAGTCATGGGATTTGAACCAGTGTGGTCGTGATTACAAACTCGCAACACTACGGTTTTAACTTCTGCTGCTTTAGCGAGGAGTTTTCATTTTGCTAAATATTTCATTCCATTTGGGGATATGTCGTCTGTTCTTGGTTGTGGTTGGGTTGAGGTGGGGGTTTTTTGGGGGGTTTTGTTGGGGGGGGGTTTTGGGGGGAGGGGGTGGGTGGGTATGGGGTTCTTGTTTTGTTTTGTTTTGGGTGTTTCTTTTTTTTTTTTGTCTTCATTCCAATGTTAAGACTTGATTTTCTGTTCGTGTGGTAACTTTTGTCTTACAAAGAGTTGAATCCGTGTATTGCTTTCTAATGGTCAAATCACATGAAATTTGTCTTTTATTTATCATGAAAACCATTTAACTTGTGTTTAATTTTTATTTCCCTTCTATAGCTTTTAAATTGTATTCAGCCGTATAATTTAAGATGTCTTTTCTATTTTGTCTGAATTATAATGCATTGTATGTTTATATTCATTAATGAATTTTATGTTTTGTATGCCTTTTCTAAACAATGACATGCCTTCTCTGTTTGATTAATGTTTAAAAATGGATTTAGTAGAATTTGTATGATTATGAAATAAAGAGAAGAGAGAGAGAGAGAGAGAGAGAGAGAGAGAGAGAGAGAGAGAGAGAGAGAGAGAGAGAGAGAGAGAGAGAGAGAGAGAGGAGGGAGGAGGAGGAGGAGGAGGAGGGAGGGAGAGACAGACGGACAAACAGACAGACAGACGGACAGACAGAAGGCAGACTGACAGATTGATATACACAGACAAGTAGACGGAGACTGACAAAGGGTCTGAGAATGATCCATATTAAAAGACAAGGCCGAAAGAATGAAGAATAAAGATGTTCAATAAGGGAAAGGGGACAGAGGACAGGGGAGAGACGAAAGATGATAAGAAAAGTGCTTCCTGGTGATAACATTTCATTGAGTGCCTGTCATTCTGTCTATCCTTACAGCAAAGTGAACAAGTCGTTCCGTGGACGCTCCTGTCCCATCGTGGTGCACTGCAGGTAGGTTTGTTGTTGTTGTTGTTGTAGTTGTTGTTGTTGTAAAGGTTTTAGTTGTGTTCTTCTTCTCCTTCTCCTTCTTCTCCTTCTTCTTTTTCTTCTTCTTCTTCTTCTTCTTCTTCTTCTTCTTCTTCTTCTTCTTCTTCTTCTTCTTCTTCTTCTTCTTCTTCTTCTTCTTCTTCTTCTTCTTCTTCTTCTTCTTCTTCTTCTTCTTCTTCTTCTTCTTCTTCTTCTTCTTCTTCTTCTCTTCTTCTTCTTCTTCTTCTTCTTCTTCTTCTTCTTCTTCTTCTTCTTCTTCTTCTTCTTCTTCTTCTTCTTCTTCTTCTTCTTCTTCTTCTTCTTCTTCTTCTTCTTCTTCTTCTTCTTCTTCTTCTTCTTCTTCTTCTTCTTCTTCTT
>JAXRKP010000306.1:330000-357500 GCA_037039925.1 Doris montereyensis | reverse complement strand
TACTAGCAAACGATTACCAATCATACTAGCAAACAATTACCAATCATACTAGCAAACAATTACCAACCATACTAGCAAACGATTACCAGCCATACTAGCAAACGATTACCAATCATACTAGCAAACGATTACCAATCATACTAACAAACGATTACCAACCATACTAACAAACGATTACCAACCATACTAGCAAACGATTACCAATCATACTAGCAAACGATTACCAACCATACTAGCAAACAATTACCAACCATACTAGCAAACGATTACCAACCATACTAGCAAACGATTACCAACCATACTAGCAAACGATTACCAACCATACTAGCAAACGATTACCAACCATACTAGCAAACGATTACCAATCATACTATCAAACGGTTACTAACCATCCTAGCAAACGATTACCAGCCATACTAGCAAACGATTACCAGCCATACTAGCAAACGATTACCAACCATACTAGCAAACGATTACCAATCATACTATCAAACAATTACCAACCATACTAGCAAACGATTACCAACCATACTAGCAAACAATTACCAACCATACTAGCAAACGATTACCCACCATGCTAGCAAACGATTACCAACTATACTAGTAAACGATTACCAGCCATATTAGCAAACGATTACTAACCATAGTAGCAAATGATTACCAACCATACTAGTAAACGATTACCAATTATACTAGACAGCGACTATCCATCATACTTAGCAAACGATTACCAACCGCACTAGCGATTACCAATCATACTAGAAAACGATTACCAACCATACAAGCGATTACCAATCATACTAGCAAAAGATTCCCAACCATAGTATAAATCCATTACCAATCATACTAGCAACCGATGATCAATCCTACTAGCAAATGAATACCGACCATGCTTGCAAACGATTACCAACCATAGCAGCAGACGAATACCAACCTTACTAACATATGATTACCAGTCATGCTGACAAATGTTGAATACGTTTCTCTTCACAAAATAGAAGATAAAAAAACAAAATAAAAGCTTGAGAAAAGTTTTCAAATATTTTGACTTTGAAACAACTGTCTTGAACATGTTTTTAATTTCTGGGGGTTTTTTCTTCTGATTTCTGTCCTGAAAAACAATACAATTTGTGTTGTGCTACTTAGAATCTTCTGTAGGGAAAAACAAAATGTAAAACTCCAACTTAACTGTAGACATAACATACACCTATTTAAAAACAGTATTTAAAACATATCACAACAAATTAAAAAAGCAGATTGAAAGAAGATTTCTCTTCCGCGGGCTGGAATTTATTTTCTTGAAAGGAGAAAAATATTGCAAGTTGCTAGTTGGTACATTGTGTGAAAGATCGTTTCCTTTGTATTGAAGAGTTTGAAGTTGTTTTTGCCATGCTGAGACTCCGTCTGGTTCAACCTAAAATAAATCCCGATTAAAATTACACTCAACAGTGAATTGCTTTCAGTCAATTAAAATTTAATTTACACTTTTGCTTGCTTGTAAGTTTATTTGACAGTGTTGTTGACATAACCTTATTTTGTTCTTTCTTTCTTTCTTTTTTTGTGGGTAAAATTTCAAAGAAATTTTCTAGATTTGAAAGACACTGTAACAGGAGTAATATTATGTTGACACTATGCTCTGTCTCTTTCTGAGAAGGAGAGGAAAATGGGGTTTTTTAATTTCTACGATCAAGTCAAGTTTGAAATAATTCTACAGTTTTTGTGATCTGATCATGTCATTGTCTTACAACTTGAGATACAGAAATATTTGGGAAAGAAAATACTGAAATTGAAAAGTATTAACTCCCTTTGAACGTATTATATAATAATAATAATATAACATATTTTTTTTTTACATCTTTGAAGTGAATGTAAAACCCACGTTTTAAGCTACCTCCTTACTTTAATGTTAGTCGTTTATGTTTTTCCTGAATTTTCATCATTTTTTATTGAGGTAAGGAAACTTTTTCCAAGCAGTGGGTTCTTTTTTTAGCTGTTGGAAATAATCAATGCATTATTATGGAACCTACTGAATGCTGATAATACTTTTTCATATACTTTTTTATTTTTCCCAGCAGCAAATTATTTAACTTTATCTATATGACCCTGAATAAAATGGAGAGATGTGGGTTTTTTTTATGGAAGCTGCTTTATCATGGGTAAAATTTCATAACTTGGTTGGTTTTAATAATACCTATCACGTTTTTTTTTTTTTTTTATTTTTTATTTTTGGGGTTTTTTTTACTTTTGTTGTTGTTGTGGGCTTTTCAATTTTAATTTTTAGATTTTTTTATTTTTGGAAGCAAAGATCACAAGTCATTTCCATGATACATAAATGTGATGTTGTGGTTGATCTTTCCCTGAGAATTTGTTTTGGAACTTGTTGGGGTCTTAACTTAAAAGACAACAACAACAAAAACACAAACAAAAAGTGATATCAATTTTATCTGTGAAAATATTAATCTTTACTCTGTGTGACTTATTTTTTTGATGTTGTTTGTATCCCAAGTGTGATAATAAGCATGAGAATTTTGGAGATGCGTTACCTTGTCTGACACTGACATGTGTCAGTGTTTCCAACATTACCTGAAACACAGATTAAGGCGCCTCTCACTCTCTATCTATTTACCTATCTATCTCCTCCGCTGAGAATGAGAAGTCAAGCTCTTTGTTTTTCATGATTTGGACTAACATAGAAAGAAGAAACTCTAGCAATCCAACGCTAACACAAAGCATCTTATTTATAATCACAGAATTCGCCAAGAAAGCTGGATCTTGACTCAAGACTAAATAATTTATTTATTCTTTTTTTTTTTTTTTTTAGTGTTGTACAAGAATATCTCCTACGATTTTTTGTGCTGTCAGAATCATCAGAATACAAAATAAAGCCTCTCTGCAACTGTGAAGAAGAAAAAAATTGCTCGACTTGCCTTACTTTTTTATATACAATTATCTCCCTTGTATTCGTCCTTAATCTCGAAAGAGTTGCCTGCCTTCCAGGTGACCTTTTTCAATATTTGTTTCGCCATAACTTGTCATCGTTTTATAATGGGTCTTGTTTCTTCTTCTTTTTTTGTTGTTGTTCCTGTTTGTTTCGATACCTAGAACAATAAATGTGTGTCTCAATATCGATCGGAGAAGAGAGGGTTAGTGGAAGGTCCTACTTCTTTCCATTTACTCTTTACATGTTTTTTTATCTTGCGTGGGCGGTGAGAGGGCGTTACTCGTAGGTCATACACTGGTAGGTCATATTTCTTTGTTTTCCACTGTTTGACTTATCTTTCAACTGGCTGTTTTCTTCCTGAGATAACCGTATATGGTGAACGAGGTAAAGTTCAATGGAACCAACAAAGAAAATCTGTCCTCTTGCTGCTTCCCCATAAGTTACCCTGAGCAAGACAAAACGGTTACATAACGAATTGTGGAAGGATGATTTTTTGTTTGCCTGAGTTTTGTTTGCTGTACTGTATGCTCCACAGGAAGTTAAGAAAAACCTTAAAATGATGTACAGTCGGTGAGCCTGCACTTGGTCGGAGATACGGACTATAAATATATCTCTATCTCTGTCTGTTGGATGTAGTAATAATAATAATAATAATAATAATAATAATAATAATAATAATAATAATAATAATAATAATAATAATAATAATGATAAAATAATGATGATGATACGATGATGATGATGATGATAATAATAATAATAATAATAATAATAATAAATAATAATAAAAATAATAGTAATAATAATAATAATAATAATAATAATAATAGTAATAACAACGATAATCATACTCATAATAATAATGATAATAATAATAACATGTATATGGCTCTCAATCCATAGAGGCTTTACAAAAAACGAGCGATAAAGTATCTACCATCAATCAATATACACAATTTACACAATATAGATATGAATACCACAAATAAATCCAGGCAGACACACGACTCAGTCATTGCTTCACGACAATACAGAAAAACTAGTTAATACAATATTCTGTGCAATAACTATTGAATACAAAAACAAATGTAAATTACATCTGAAGATAGAATGTAAAGGGATGAGTGCCTAACTTATTCAAACTGCTCCCAACAGTAAATGTTTTTAATTGTTCGTGAAATTTGATAGCGAACTTGATGTCCTAAGTTTCTGTGGCAATGAATTCCAAAAGAAGGGCCATAAAAAATAAAAAGCCTTGTTTTTTAATTTTAGTTCTAACTCTGGGTACAACCAAACGGCTAGAGTCTGAAAAGGATCTCAGGGATCTTGGGCTGGTTATCATCAGGGGACATTCAGATAAATAGATAGGAACTGACTCATTAAGACAACTGTAAATGATGACTGCAGCTTTATATTTCATTCTGTTTTTTACACTCAACCAATGGAGCGTTTTTTAAGAGTGGGGCTGCATTATATCTTCTTCTTCTTAATGTGAGTCGAGCCACATTGCTTTGAACGGCCTATAGGCGGTGAATCTTGGTTCGTGGAATGTCACTAAGGAATGAGTTACAGCAGTCAATCATGGGAAAGATAAGGCATGAAACCAGTATCTTACATGCGTCACTCGAGATAAAGGGGTGGATGTTCCTTATATTTTTAAGTACGAAATTGATGGATCTACAGAGGGAGGTTGTTTTGTATGTTCTTCCATTTTAAATTCTGAGTCGAAAAATACTCCAAAATTGTTTACTTTGTTTAATATTTTGATTCGATTTTCACTAATTTGAATTTCTGAGCCTTTATGTGAATTCAAAAGTCTTTTATTGCCAACGAGTGATACTTCAGGATTTTTCTTTCCATTTTTCGAGTAGTTCCGTAAATAATTTTAAAAAAATAATATATTGAAAAATTGCCGTGAACATTTGAAATTTTATTTTGTAATACTCCTTTTTTGTGCTTTAGTAATACTTGTCTTGATGGGTTTTTTTTTTAGTGGAAATAGATCTGTTTGTGAATTTGGAGTTTGGTCTTCTTCCAGGTACGTTCTGCTCTTCGTTTCCTCCTCTTGGCTTCCTTTACATCACTGTTAAAACCATGGAGTATTCTTTCGAAAGGTCACTGTTTATACTATTGACAATGATGGTTTGTTTACGGTTTTCTAAGTAGGCAGTAAACCAATGAAGGACTGTATCTGTGATACCAAAATAAAGTAGTAGTAGTAGTAGTAGTAGTAGTAGTAGTAGTAGTAGTAGTAGTATTAGTAGTAGTAATAGTAGTAATAGTAATAGTAGTAGTAATAGTAGTAATAGTAATAGTAGTAGTAGTAGTAGTAATAGGAGTAGTATTAGTAGTTGTAGTAGTAGTAATAGTAGTAGTAGTAATAGTAGTAGTAGTAGTAGTAATAGTAGTAGTAGTAGTAATAGTAGTAGTAGTAGTAATAGTAGTAGTAGTAGTAATAGTAGTAGTAGTAGTAGTATTAATAGTAGTAGTAGTGGTAGTAGTAGTAGTAGTAGTGGAGGTTTCAGTATTAGTGTTCCTTGAGGGTCATAATGGCCCATTGAGCTGGCTCTTATCCCGGTTTCTATAGCCCGAAGTGGAACATTTGGATAAGTTGATAATGTCACCTCCTGGGCAGGACGCTAGTCTGACGCAGGTGTTCACACCCAAGTTAGTGTCTGTACCCACTTGCATCTGGTTCGAGTGGGAGAGTTACGTGTAAAGTATATTTCCCAAGGAACACAACGACGAACTTAGCTTTGCCAGGATTCGAACTTGGTACATCATGATCGCAGTCCGGCAGCCTAACCACTCGGCCACCGACGCCACTGTCTATTGGATGTGTGGGATGCAATGTGCATGCGACAAAGTTGGAGAATGTCTCCCAACACCATAAGAGTCTTGTCATCAAATATACGGCAATGTCCTTCCTTTTATAATCTTATAATTAATGAAAGTAAGGTTCCTCCAAAACCATTAGGGCCCATAAAGCCGAAGCTTGCCCATGTTTTTCTATATTATAAAGTGATGCGGAACATATGAAAATAATCACCCCCACACCCCCCCTCCTGGATATGACGTTGGTGTGACGCAAATTTTTACTCCCAATTTTGTGCTTGTGCTTGTGCTTGGGGGGGGGGGGGTGAGTGGGGGGGGGGGATGTGTGTCGTTTCCAATGAACACCACATCGGACCTATCTAACTTTGATAGGATTTAATCTCGGGACCTCAAGATCTCAGGTCAAGCAGCCTAACAACTCGGTCATCGACGCCACTTATAATAATTAATAACAAGAGAATTTTTTTTAAAACAGCTCCATGGGGTAGCTGGTAGCTATCCTGGATATCATTCCCGCTGGTTTCTTTGAAATCTACCCCGTCCACCATTGTGGTGATCTCAGGGTGAATTAAGAGGAAACAGCAAGATGAAAGTCGTGTCAGTGAGTGAAGAGATATAGGTAGGTGCTGCCAGCCGCCTAAAAAAAAAATGCAAGAGGAAAATTTGTTGTATTCTCTTTTGGACATAAGTAAACGGATGCAAACCATTTGACACAAATATTTATCAACCAATACTGATATCAACATGGAACACTTTTTGTTTTGTTTATGCTATTGCAATATTTGCTGATCAATAAGTAAACAACATCACTGCTTGTCCAAAGTTCACAAAATTTTGTGAATTCTTTTATTACAACAATTTAAAAGTAGTACACATATTATTCAGATAACATAGAGAGAAAAGAAATAAAGAGTTGGGGAAATGGGAGAGAGAGGAGAGAGAGAGAGAGAGAGAGAGAGAGAGAGAGAGAGAGAGAGAGAGAGAGAGAGAGAGAGAGAGAGAGAGAGAGAGAGAGAGAGAGAGAGAGAGACAGACAGACAGACAGACAGACAGACAGACAGACAGACAGAGGATAGAGGGAGGGAGAGAGTGAGAGAGACGACAGAGAAGAGAGATGGGAATCGATCGATCGTTGATAAAACATTTTATGGGTTTGAGGATGATTAAATGTGAAGAGATGATAGATACATGGAGGGATAGATAGATAGATATATAGATAGACAGATAGATATATAGATAGATAGATAGACAGATAGATAGATAGACAGACAGACATATACATAGATAGATAAATAGATAGATAGATAGATAGATAGATAGATAGATAGATAGATAGATAGATAGATAGATAGATAGACGCGTAGATAAATATTCATAGAATCAGCTCATGACATCAATGTCTAGTGAAATTGTATTATGTGGCACAATGGTGAAACCCGTCAGAAAAGTAGTGACAAAGAGAATGAATTTAAAAGCGGGAGATTCAAATCACAAAGGTGGGATTTGATCAATGACCAGTGGTGTCAGCTTTCATTACACTTCCTGGAAGGAGATTCTTGCACTCCATACACTCGTGTGGACATTCTTGGGTGGGAATCACCCTTGTATATTACGGAGGGGGGGGTGAGGGGGGCTGAAAATAATGCACAGTCGTTGGTATCTCAAAAAGTAATGAATGGAATCACTTGTGTCACAGTGGGCCTCGGTAGTCCAGAGGCAATATGTCGGCCACTCAACCAAAAGATAGTGGGTTCGACCCACGTCAACGGTTGAAAAATGTTCTCGAGTCTTTTGAGCAATCAACCCCCTGGTCCAGGTAGGTGGATCGACACCTAGACCCATCGGAGACGGACGATAAAAAGGAGGTCCTGTGTGCATATCACAACATTCAATGCGCGTTAAAGATCCCTTGGCTGTTAACAGGGCAGTCTGGGCAAAAATGTAAATCCTACCAAAAACCCAGAGATCACCTTAGATGTGGGTGTGGGTAAATTAGATAAAAAATTAAAATAAACTTGTGCGACCTGTGAAATTAAAGCTCCCGATGTTGACTCCAAGATAAAAAAAAATTAAGATTTTAATAAATGTCAACATGTTTTTCGACAAAAATCTACCAACGATATATTAGGAGTCTTGCTTCTGAACCATGAGCACACAATTAACTGAATTTTACAATTATTGTCGTTGAAATGACGCCCTTTTGAGATCTATCTTAAGTTCAGTAAAAAAAATATTTAAAAATTAAAAAAGAAAGAAAACAAGCTCTGAAGGGGTAAGTAAGATTGAGGTCTGTACGGAGGATGTCAAGGAGAATCTCGTGGAAGTTCAGTTCAGACGAGCCAAAGCATCTGGCGTTTGTTGACCAGTGTGTGGACCAGCGTTGTCATGGAGATGTGATCATTAAATGGACGAACGCGGTGCAATCATGCATGAAGCTTCTTCAGTGTTTGAATATATCGACACGAGTCAATGACATTGTCTTTTTACAGACATTATATTTGCACAAAACACCGTTAACATGACTGTTCCTGTTGAGGAAGAGATAACATTTCAACGCCATTTTAACGCCAACGCCGTGATAATTACATATGGTGTTATCTTCATGGCGCAAGCGTCGATAGAAAATGGGGGGTAATATCTTGAAATAGCTGAATGACTGTAAAGAGCATTGGTTGATCATTAATTTTATATATTTGACGAGTTATTCCAGGAATGTGCATTACTTATCAGCCCTAATATATACATATTACAAGGGTATAATTATTCTCAAACATTTTAAAACAAATCTAACGACAAGAACTCACAGATTCGTCGAAAGAGAAAGAACTAACATGTCGTGTTTGTAGTTTCACGACGAGTTTATACCGAAACGTCACGTGTTTGTTTGCTTTTTCTCCTTTAGTGCAGTTGTCCCTTTTTGTCGTTTATTATTTTGACTTTTCTCTACGGTGGCTTCTTTGACTATTGTTTAAAAATGCCATAGTGTTTCTGGTGCAGTGATACGTTAGACAGGTCGAATGAGTCATTGTAAAATTGTTCGACTTTTCCTACTTTCCCTTCGTGTCCTCAGTGAATACGATGGACTATAATCAATTGTTTGTTTGGAAAGCAATTGTTAACACAGGAAACTGGAAATAATACGGCAACAGCTTGTTGATGGTATTATTGATGATTATGGAAATGTCTGTTTATCTCACAACTGGAACTCAAAAGTCATTCATTCCCTTTTCTGTTTCTTCTTCTTCTTCAGCTTCTTCTTCCTTCAATGGAGTATTGGAAAGATTTTTCAGGTTCCGAAAACCGTCCTCGTGACCTTTGCCCTCTTCCTCCTCCTCCTCCCTCGGCGTCTCCTCAGTCTTGTCGGTGTCTTGCTCGTCACTGACGCTGGATCTGCTGGATTGAGACTCCACGTCGGCTGAGTTTAACTTTGGTATGCTAGTCGTAGAGTTGTGATTTCTGCTACTGTCTGTGAAGGTTTTCTCTTGAAATTCCTCATTTGGCTCAGGGCCGATCTTCTCGTCACTGTCTGTTGGAGTCATCTGGACAGTTGTCGTTCGTGGCTTGTTGTCCGTTGACTTGCCGACTGTGCGAGTCTTAGTTTTGTCACAGTACTGTTTTTCAAAGGTGATGGTAATGTGTCCTTTGACATTGCTTCTCATCTGATGTTCTCTCTGATGTTGCGTAGAACCTGCCAAGTATACATGTAAAGCAATGACCATGTGCTTGAAAATGAGGGGAGAGGGGGAAATTAGTAGTCCAGAGGCAAGGTGTCGGCGACTCAACCAAAAGGTGGTGGGTTCAAGCCCCACCAACGGGTAAAAAAAATATTTTCGAGTTTTTCGAGTAAATTCTCCCGCCCCCCCCCCCCACCCCTTGTCCTTGTATGTGAATCGACACGTAGTCTCAGCGGAGACGGACGATAAAGAAGAGGTCCCGTGTGCAGATCAAAACACTCTGTGCACGTTAAAGATTCCTCGGCTGTTTACAGGGCAGTCTGGACAAAATGAAAAATCCTACCAAAAACTCCGAGGTCACCATAGTTGTGGATGTGGGTAAATTAAATCAAATAAAAATATAATAAAAATGAGGATATGTGTGTCTTTTATATAAAAAAAAAAAAGATATATGAATTAAATAAAAAAGAATTCGAGGTCGATTGAAACCAATTCTTTTGCATACTAATATAGCATAGTTGTAAAACGATGCATTAATTACAAAGGTGGACTAGATTTCAAAAAGGGAAGAAGATACGAGCAGGAAAGGAAAGAGGAGACTCAACAAGAAAAAACCCATAACATAGAAATATATGCTTTGGAACAAAGACAGAGTTTTGAAAAAGAATGAACAAGAACTTTCCATGAGATTCAAGACTGTAGAGGGGTTGCATACTTTCGCCTAAACGCTGGAATGAAAGTCGAGATGGGGGGAAAAAAACAACTAGCTGAATAAATGGGGGGAGGGGAAAGTAACGACAACATTGTGTGATCTGAGAGTGGCAAATTCAAATATACTTTGAGTTAATAAAATGTACCGTATATGATTCACTATATAATTGTGAAAGTGAAATCATGATCTCGCATTGACACCCATCGTTTCCCCATGACAGGACAGACTATTACCAATAAGACGAGCTTCCTTCTCAAACTCACAATATCAACAACAACCACACGACGTAAGCAATACTACAATGATACAAAAATCAAGCATGTGATATATTATACGTTGTGGCGTATTTCATGTCGAGGTCATACATATTCATTTATTAGAAACAGAAATTCAACGAGTGAACAAAGTCCGCAGTTTCATTAAATAAAGATTCGAAAGCAAACCAAGGCAGAATAAAGATCGAGGACAGAATGAATTCCAAAGGCAGAAGGAAGATCAAGGACATAATGAATTCCAAAGGCATAATGAAGATCGAGGACAGAATGAATTCCAAAGGCAGAATGAATATCGAGGACATAATGAATTCCAAAGGCAGAAGGAAGATCGAGGACATAATGAATTCCAAAGCAGAATAAAGATCGAGGACATAATGAATTCCAAAGGCAGAATAAAGTTCGAGGACATAATGAATTCCAAAGGCATAATGAAGATCGAGGACATAATGAATTCCAAAGGCATAATGAAGATCGAGGACATAATGAATTCCAAAGGCAGAATAAAGATCGAGGACATAATGAATTCCAAAGGCAGAATGAAGATCGAGGACATAATGAATTCCAAAGGCAGAATAAAGTTCGAGGACATAATGAATTCCAAAGACAGAAGGAAGATCGAGGACATAATGAATTCCAAAGGCAGAATAAAGATCGAGGACATAATGAATTCCAAAGGCAGAAGGAAGATCGAGGACATAATGAATTCCAAAGGCATAATGAAGATCGAGGACATAATGAATTCCAAAGGCAGAATAAAGATCGAGGACATAATGAATTCCAAAGGCAGAATGAAGATCGAGATGAATTCCAAAAGAGAATAAAGATCGAGGAATAATGAATTCCAAAGACAAAGGAAGATCGTGTAATGAATTCAAAAGCATAATGAAGATTTGATTTGGAAAATGAATTCCAAAGGCAGAAGGAGAAGATCAGGACGGAATGAATTCCAAAGTTTCACAATGAAGATCGAGACAATGTGAAATCCGTTAACACAAAAACGTGTAGGACAAAAGCGGGACTGGGTGAATTATCATTAACATTTTAGTCAATAAATTCATTCAATAAATGTTTTGTTTTCACAGAAGGAGAGATGTTTGGAGTGATGACAGAGTGATTAGAAAAGCCACGAAAGTTTCATTTCAGAAGCGATCTTAAGTGAACTTTAGACCGTTTCACTTCCATTTACACAACAAATGTATGTCAACATTAGACAACATCATTGAACACACAAGACCCCAATTATTCAATCGATACAAAGATCCACGCACAGTGGTAGACTTCTCTCACGCAAATGTCGAACTGAAAGATTAAAGAATTCCTTTGTCCCTCAGTCAAACATACTTAAACAAGCAAATACCACAAGAGCTTCTATTATGTAAAATGACAATGTAGTACCGTGTGCTTTATCATTATCATCGTCGTCATCACCACCATCGTGGTAATCACAATCACCACCCACCATCATCATCATCAATCACCACCACCATCATCATCATCATCCATCATCACTATCATCATCATGACCACCACATCATTATCAATTCATCATCATCATGACTATAATAACTGTCATCAAACATCAGAGTTAAACAATTCATCCTCATCAAAACCATCATGATCACATCTATAACTGTCATTGTTGTCACTCTGGGTTGCATAAACAATTCATCCTCATCAACAACCATCATGATCACATCTATAACTGTCATCGTTGTTGTCACTCTGGGTTGCATAAACAATTCATCCTCATCAAAACCATCATAATCACATCTATAACTGTCATCGTTGTTGTCACTCTGGGTTGCATAAACAATTCATCCTCATCAAAACCATCATGATCACATCTATAACTGTCATTGTTGTTGTCACTCTGGGTTGCATAAACAATTCATCCTCATCAAAACCATCATGATGACATCTATAACTGTCATTGTTGTTGTCACTCTGGGTTGCATAAACAATTCATCCTCATCAAAACCATCATGATCACATCTATAACTGTCATCGTTGTTGTCACTCTGGGTTGCATAAACAATTCATCCTCATCAAAACCATCATGATCACATCTATAACTGTCATTGTTGTTGTCACTCTGGGTTGCATAAACAATTCATCCTCATCAAAACCATCATGATCACATCTATAACTGTCATCGTTGTTGTCACTCTGGGTTGCATAAACAATTCATCCTCATCAAAACCATCATGATCACATCTATAACTGTCATTGTTGTTGTCACTCTGGGTTGCATAAACAATTCATCCTCATCAAAACCATCATGATGACATCTATAACTGTCATTGTTGTTGTCACTCTGGGTTGCATAAACAATTCATCCTCATCAAAACCATCATGATCACATCTATAACTGTCATTGTTGTTGTCACTCTGGGTTGCATAAACAATTCATCCTCATCAAAACCATCATGATCACATCTATAACTGTCATTGTTGTTGTCACTCTGGGTTGCATAAACCATAGTTACCTTTATTTTTGTTGCTTTTGTTAGAAACTCGTCTCTTTTCTTGGTACACAGATTAGTGATGACAATAACTCCGATTAAAATGCCGATACATGTCCAAAAGACTACGAACCTGTAGAATTAACAAAAATTGACATTTTACACGTTTGGAAACATAACTCAGCAATACATCGGCGAAAAAATATCTAGGGTAAAGCTTTAAATTGAAATAACAATGTTCCTAACATTACTGTTTCTCAATTAAATTCGTTGATGAAGTTTTTGCACTTCTTACAACTTAATGTGAAACTCAAATTTTATCCCATGATTAAGATAACGCCGAAATGGTTTTTTTGGACCAACTGGTGACAAATGATTTCCTTTTCAACATGCGACCATTTCCAGGGGACTTGATAGTCCAGAAGAAAGTATCCGCCTCTCAACCAAAAGGTCATGGGTTCATGCTTCTCCTGTTGAAAAAATTCTCGAGTCTTTTCAAGTAAAACCTACCCTCTGGTCCAGGTAAGAGGATCGATAGCTAGTCCCATCGGAGACGGACGATAAAAGGAGGTCCCGTATGCAGATCAATTCAATTCAATTCAATTCAATTAAAAATGTTCTTTATTGTTGATAACATTACACATTGTCATAACAATAAATAAAGACATACATATATCATAAAGGAAATAACTAAATAAACCTCATGGGCTTTTCACCGACATTTTAATAGAAAATATTACCAACATGCTAACTAAGATGGGATTAAGAATCTAGTTTGTAAAAAGCTACAGTTAACAAAGAAATATGATACACAATTATATATAACAAATGACAAATGACAATCTTTACCATTCCACACCGAAATAAGATTTTTAAATTGATTAAGATTTGTTTCATATCTTAAATGTTCAGGTAATTTGTTCCACAGAACTGTAGCAGCACATTCAAATGATTGTTTTCTGAAAGCAGTGGTTCTAGGTTTAGGGATATTGACTACATTTGTATATCTGAAATTATACCTTCTATCTTTAAATTATATCAAATTTTGGAGACAGGATGGTGATAACAAAACTTTTGAAAGTCTCAATGGCCATAGCTCGCATTCGTTTTCCCTTCCACGGAATTTGTGTCATCTCCAATAGACCTTCATATGTATTACTTTTGTCATTGTATATAAATCTAAGAGCTCCCTCTTGAATTTTTTTCTAATTTCCTTATATTTGATTTCAAACAGAAGTGCCATGCTAAAGGACAAAAGTTAAAGTTAGAAAGAATAAACGTATGAAATATAGCTAGCTTGTTTAATTTTGAGAGATAGCTACCGATTCTCTTCAACACATTGAGTTGTAGAAGCGTTGCGGCAAATTATCTTTATGTGGGCATCAAACTTTAATTGATGATCTATCTCTATTCCTAACAGTTTGACAGTTTCTTCACAAGATATAGAGACTGAGTCAATTTGAAAAATGGGTTTCTTGGAAAATGTTCGTTTGCCTAGTGCAAGGGCTTGGCATTTTTTTCTGGATTTAACTGCACACAGTTCATGTGAAACCAGTCTATTAGTACACTGCTTTCCTGTTCCAAAGTATCCACAAGCTTACCAAAATCAGGGTGATTGTCAAGACAATGGGTTATCATCAGCTTAATTATAGAGAGTTCCCTTTTTCGATGAATAGAAATATATCATTGATAAAAAACATTAAATAATAAGGGATTTAGAATGGATCCTTAGGGGCACACCCTTTTCAATAAATTCCCAACCACTGACAGTGTTCCAAAGCTTCATTTGCTGCTTTATACCTGAAAGATAACTTTGAAGCAGAGAGAAGCAGAGTTTTGCAACAAACCATACGTCGATAATTTGTGTAAAAGAATGTCGTGGGGCAAACAATCAAAGGCTTTTTGATAGATCCATAAATATGGCAGCGACATAAAGATTTGTATTCAATGACAGCTTCCTGTCTTCTATAAGTCTAAGTATAATCGTTTGGCACCCATGGCTTTGTCTAGAAGGGCAAAAGAAAATCATGAAGAATATCATCAAAATATTCGGAAAGCTGAAGTGCCATGATTTTTCAAAATCTTGAAATATAGGCAGGTTGCTTACTGGTCTACAATTATTTATATCTAATGAGTCATTTTTTAAATAGTGGTATTGCTTGTGCTATCTTTAATTTATCTTGAAAATGTACTTGTTCTAATAGACTTGTTTACGATTTTGCGTCTATGCTCATTCAATATTGGGGCACTGGCTTTAAGGAGTTTGGCAGATATTGTGTCCTCGCCGGTTGACTTTCTGACATTCAAATTATTGATAATTTTGCCAATTGTTTCAAGGTTAGTTTCTTTGAATTAAAGTTTGGTTCTTTTGGTGTGTTTTCTTTTATGGCCTTACTGCTAGGGGTGTAATTCTGAATCTAGGGATATGCTGTTACCAATGTCTTTCGCAACGTTGACAAAGAAATTGTTGAAAGTTTTGCACACTTCTTGTGTATTATTTACAATTTTGTCATCTTTTCTCAGAATTATATTTTGCTCACTCGATTTGATTTTGTTGGAAACAAAGGTCTATATAGTGGGCCAGAATTCCCTGCTCTTTTTGGCCACCGGTGCAGCAGAAAGTATTTTTTAATAGATTTTCTCTTCAGTTTTGTGACACGATTTCTACATTCTTGAAAAGTTGCCCAGCTTTATTTGTTCTTATCCTTTTGGCATTTGTTGTATGACATTCTTTTACGATATATGGCCTTTCTGAGTGTGCTGTTCATGTAAGGCACAGCAGCATCTTTATGCGGGTGCCAAGGACTACTATAGTCCTTAGCGGCCCTATGTTTGATTGGCTCATGTTTATTTGCTACCGAAAGTACATTTTGTATGAGGTCTTCGTATTAAGTATTAACATCTATGTCGTTTTGAAATCCATCGGTCTTACTGGTCACAGTAAATTCTAAATCTTCTTGGTATTTTCTGAGTCGAATGTTTTAAAACTTCAATAACATTTCTTTACTGGTTTTACGTTTGGAATTTTTCGTTTGATACATGTTGAGATAAGATTGTGATAGTCGCTCACCCCTGTGCTGAAAATTACCTGTTTATCACACAATTCTATTTTGTTAGTGAGAATTACATCAATAAGGGATGGGTTGTGTATATGTTTGAAACATGTACTTTGGGTTATCACATTATTTAAATCGTAAATGTCACAAAGGTCTTCAAGTTCTTTTGACTTCTTAATACATTTCATGTTAAAATTGAGGTTTCCTATGACAATAATATTGTCGTATGATTATGTTGCTGTCTCCATCATTCTAGTAAAATGTTTTGTGAAGTAAACCTGGGTCACTGATGATGGTCTATGTGCGCGTTAAATATCTTTGGCTGTTTACAGGGCAGTCCAGGCAAAAGCTTTTTTTAAAATCCTACCTAAAAAACCCGAGATCACCTTATTTGTGGATGATGGGTAAAATCAAATACATTTTTAAAAAGCGACCATTCCCAACCTTCACTGATAAATCATTTCTGTCAAACAGGCATTACATTTGCTTAAAGACAATTTTATACTAGCAAAAGTAAATAAACACTTGTTCAAGGAAAAGAGTTCTTCTAAAAGTTGGGGTTCTTTTTTTTAGAGTACCATCTAAAGGAACATTCAAAAACCTGAAAAAAAGGAGTTCCCTAACTTTATCCCCCACCAACAGTTCGTCAAAGGTTCTCCGCGAACAACCAGCTTTTCGAGATAGGATCTGAGCTCGAATTATGCTATAATACGCATAACAGTGCTTCGTAAAAGATCAAGGTCATCATGTAATAATATAATGCTATTAACAGATGAACAAATTATATTGTGAAATGTTGAGTTTATGCGAGTATCACAGGAGATAGCGTCATGTAAATAAATAGCGTTTATTATCCTGTCGCAATGAGGTTAAGATCAGATTTGATTTCAGCAACGATTACTCTCGTTTTGACTTTCAGAAACGTCTCACGAATCCTCTGGGATGGACTCGCGCACTCCGTAAAGTTTATGCGCAACCGCAGTTACGGAATACCTAATCTGCAAGACGGTGAATAGTGTTGGATTTTTTTTCTTCTGATGCATAGATTAATGGGATGTAGGGTGCTCTGGACTGAGGTAGAACCTTGATGTTTGGCATGCTGCTCCCGACTCAGTCGGGTGGACGAGCACCACCGATCTTCATCCATCTCCTAAATCTCTCATGCGTTGGCTCCAAACGCCACACCACGGAACACCGCTTCAGCTGATGGGCTAAACCACGTGAGGGCATGGTGTTGACACTGCACCACGAGGCGAACAATCTCCTTGAAGCAGATTACCGGCCAAGTCGAAAGTGATTCCGAAGAACCTCAAAGGCCAAGTGTCCCGTGGTCAGGGCGAACCTCCAAGTCGGAGGATATCGGTCGTGGCCAAGTTTGAAGAGGGATGGGCTCCGCCAGGCGTCACAGCCGAAGATACACTACAAGATAACTAAAAGCAGAACAGATTCCATACCGGCTCAGTCGTCACCCCGGTTAACAAGGGCCGCCACTACACTTCGGCACCAGGGTGGAAGTGGAAAATATGCGACTGCTGCCATGAAATCCACAAGCTTTACTACAGTGGTAGGGATGACAGACACGAAGAAGGTGTCGGTTTTCGTGCACAGAGACACAGCAGGTGCAGTGATGATATGCCGGCCAGTTTCCAGCAGGCTCATCACAATTCGTCTCCGGGCATCACCCTTCAACATCACAATAATGCAAGCATACTCGCCAACCACTTCGCACTCTGATGAAGAAGTTGAAGATTTCTATAATCAAGTGCAAGAAGTCACTGATGAAACACTAAAAAAGGACATCCTTGTTGTATAAGGAGACTAGAATGCCAAGATCGGAGCAGATGCACAGAAAGACTGGAAAGACACATGCGGACGCTATTGTAACACAAAAACTAACGAGAGAGGGTTAAGACTGCTAGAATTCGCCACATTCAATGACCTGAAAGTGACCAACACATTCGGCCATCATAAGGCATCTAGACGGTGGACCTGGCACAGCCCAAACGGCACCCACCACCAGATAGACTATATCCTGGTGAGAAGACGCTTCCATACATCAGTCAACACTGTCAGGACACGCAGCTTCCCGGGATCGGATATCAACAGCGACCACGAACTAGTCATGATGACCTTCCGCTTACACCTCAAGAAGATGAAGAAGCAGGGCCACATTAGAATAAAGTTTGACCTGAAGAAATTGCAGGACCCAAAAGTGGCACAAATTTTTAAGGTTAAGATTGGAGCAAATTCGCACCACTCCTAATATTAGACGCAGATGGCAGTGATATAGACACTTTCATTGACATTTTGAACACCGCAGTGACCGAGACGGCCAATGAAGTCCTCGGCAAGAAGCGGCCCATCAAGAAGCCTTGGGCCACACAGGATTTGCTGAAACTATGTGACAAAAGGAGTAAACTAAAGAAGTCAAAGTATGACAGTGAAGATGGAGCAAAGCAGTACAGACAAGCAGACAAGATGGTGAAGAAGGGCATGCAGGAAGCAAAGAGGAATGGATCTTGACTCAATGCAACGATATCGAACGTAACCTCAATTTAAAAACACACGGAAAGCGTATCAAATAGTCAAACACCTTATGAGCAGCAAACATGGACGACCCAATGCCGTTCTCGACAAAAACGGAAGTGCCTGACCGTGAGCAAAGAGATTATACACAGGTGGACAGAGTATTGCTCAGACCTCTACTCTCTCTGCGCAGTAGGCGACACAGAAAATCTCAACACACATCCGACAACAGACACAGAGAATTTCCCCATCCTTCGAGAAGAAGTGGGGGAAGCAGTGAAATCTCTGAAGAAAGGAAAAGCTGCAGGCATAGACAATATTCCAGGAGAACTTGTCCAAACAGGGGTGAGGCCATGATAGACGCTTAAAGTGTAATCTGCCAGAAGATCTGGGAGTCAGGAGGATGGCCGACTCATTGGACCCAGTCTTTAGTAATCACCTTTCCCAAGAAAGGAAACCTTCAGCAGTGCAACAACTACCGGACAATCAGTCTCATGTGCAATCCTAGCAAAGTTATGCTCAGGATCACACTGAACAGACTGAAGCCGCAGGCTGAAGCAATCATAAGTGACGAGCATGCAGGATTTAGAGCAGGGCGCAGTACAACTGAGCAGATATTTAACCTCAGAATTATGTGCGGACGATACCTTCAACACCAATAAGAGCTCTGCCACGTATTCTTAGACTTTAAGAAAGCTTTCGAAAGAGTGTGGCATGCTGCACTCTGGGCGACCATGAACCACTACAACATCAACGCCAACATTATCCGTGCCATACAGAACCTCTATAACAAGACCAGCAGTGCAGTATATCTAAATGGGGAGGTTGGAGACTGGTTCAGAACCACTGTTGGGGTGAGACAAGGGTATTTGCTCTCTCCAACCCTTTTCAATGTCTTCCTCGAAAACATTATGACAGACACACTCGACGGTCACCAAGGAACAGTGAGCATTGGTGGAAGAACAATCACAAACTTGCGCTTCGCAGATGATATTGACGGACTCGCAGGCACAGAGCAAGAACTGAATAATCTGGTCAGAAGACTAGATACATCTTCCGCAGCATTACGGCATGGAAATCAGTACAAGCAAGACGAAACTGATGACCAACAGTGACACTGGAATCCATACTGACATCATCGCCAACGGAGAGAAGCTTGAAACTGTGCACAAGTTTAAATATCTGGGAGCAATACTGTCGGACGAAGGATCAAAACCTAAAGTATTAACAAGGAGTGCAATGACAACATCCGCATAAGCCAAGATGGGAACCGTCTGGAAAGACAACAAAGTCTCCCTTAGCTCAAAGTTAAAACTTATGCGCTCCCTTGTTCACTCAGTGTTTTTTTTTTACGCCTGCGAAACATGGACACTAACTGCAAATATAGAGAAAAGAATACAGGCAACAGAAATGAGGTGCTTTAGAAGACTGCTCGGTATCTCTCACAAAGACCATATCAACAATGAAGAAGTCAGAGACAGAATAAGACAAACCATTGGTCCTTACGAAGACCTCCTCACCACTGTCAAAAGGCACAAAATGAAATGGTTTGGACACTTGGTGAGAGAAGGAGGGCTTCCAAAAACCGTGCTTCAAGGAACTGTCAGAGGAGGTAGGAGAAGAGGCAGACAAAAGAAGAGATGGGAGGACAATATCACTGAATGAACGGGCCTGAAGCTAAGTGAGCTGATGAGACGGGCGGAGGACAGGAAGGAGTGGAGAAGACTGGTTATTTGGTCCTCGGTAGCGCCCCAACGGCCTCCTCCATGGGACAGATAGAAGAAGAAGAAGAAGAAGAAGAATGGGACAAGAAGTTAGAAGAAGAAGAAGAAGAAGAAGAAGATTAATGAAGCCGTAATCCCTTTAGAATAAAAAAAACATACCTCGACACCAAAAGTCACAAAACAAGTAAATCTTAAGTAGCGGTATGTCATGGGACACATCACTTTCATTAAGGTGAAAAACGACAATAGATGACAACTCCACCAATAAAGACCGAACAAACACGTGTTTGTCCTGTCTTTGTTGTTGGAGTTGTCCTCTTTGTCGATTTTCACTTTTGACTTCACTCCACTGTGTTTCCTTTGTATTACCATTATGGTGACTCATCCTTAGAACCAAAGAGCAACGACAATGAACGGATGTTCCTTTTTTGCTATCATGCTGTATTTTAAATTTAGATCTAGAAGATCTAGATTCAACATTATAAAGCCAAGAAATTCATTATGTTTAAATTGAATTAAAATTTGCATTATCGTCATCTGTTAATCGAGGAACGAGATAGAGTTATTGGGCAGATTAATACAGGGGTGAATATCATACGTATGGTACCGTATCTACCATTGGAACACAAGCAGTGAGGCAAGGGGCATGTCAGAAGTTAATGTACTGACACAAGACAGTATGAAAGCCCCATCGGAACAAAGACGAGACAAACACAAGGAATAGACCAAAAAAAATCCAGGCCACCATGGCGAGGCGATGGATGCCGACGCAGAGGTCGCGGGTTCGATCCCCATGGTGGCCTGGATTTTTTTCTGTCTATTCCTTGTGTTTGTCTCGTCTTTGTTCCGATGGGGCTTCCGTATTGTCTTGTGTCATTACATTAACTTCTACCATTGGAACGTAGCGTGTTAGTTAGATCCAGGCGAAAATCTTAAGGCCATGAAAAACAACACACATCAAGAAGTTCTTTCTCAAATCGGTATATGAACTTTGAGGAGGCGGTTGAGTAAACAAAGCTATAAACCGCGCAAGCCTGGCGTACAAAACTAGACCCTGTACACAAAACTTCACGACCCCGATGACCTTAACCGTAAACGACATCAGAGATGGACTTTGGACTAGTGGTCTCGATTTATGTTTTCGGATGAATCGATATTCAATGTAAATAGGAAGGACGACCGGCTTTATTGCTATTCCATGATGAATGAAAGAATCAGCCCAGAAGCAATAACAGAATTTTGTTTAAACCAAGGGTATGGGGTGCCAAAATGGGAGGGAGAAAAACGCCCCTCATCAGACTCTACCGAACCTTGAATTGGGAAACATACATTGAAGACATTTTGCAGACTGTCGTCGTTCCATTGATCAACCGTCAGGACACAGGGGGTAGTCATACCGGTGCCATATTTCAACATGACAGTGTACGCTCTCGTAGGAAAATAAGACCACGGATTTTCAGAAAGATCAGAACATTGATTGCTTATTTAAATGAAAATGTTAAGTCATAGTAGCTTCCAAGATTGCCTTGCGTTGTAATAATCTGATTGGTGGCTATTTATGGACCACAGAATTTCATCCCATCAGAATGATTGAATATAATGGCAGTATTGGCAGCGTTGCTCGGCGCTGAACGACTGAACGCTTCCCATGCAAGCAGAATTTGTTAGACTAGAACACTTCCCATTTTCTTGGTTAAGGATGCCGGAGTTGGGATCATGAGGTCCGGGGTTTGAATCTTAACAATGTTAGATTCCACGTGGTGTTCCCTGAGAATGACACTACACACTCATTTTCCCACTCGATACAGGTAAATGGGTGCAAGCACCAAATAAGGGGTGAAAAAAACTTGCGACAGACAAGCGGTCCTGTCTAGGGAGTGATAAATATCACCTGCTCTGCTTCACACCATAGAAACTAGAATAAGCTACGGCTCTATGAGCAGAAATGGCTTTGAATTTTACTTCCACTTTACGTCATATATATAGTGGTTCTATTCTATCTTAATCTCGTGTCGTTTCAAACTCCTGTAACACACTTTCCATTTGTGTTTTAAATCGGGTTTTTTAGTACATTATATTTACAGTAAAGACTAGCACAAAAGCTGGACCAAATTACCAATACATCCTTTGATAACTTACCAAAAATACCATAGCTGTGCGCAGTAGAATTTAGAGCCTTCGAAGCAAGCCTCCACGACCTGAGGAAAGTCAAATGAAGAATGAGAACCAATGCCTGGGGTTAATGATAATAATAATAATAATGATAATATAATATTAATGATAATAATAATAATAATAATAATGATAATAAAAATAATAATAATAATAATAATAATAATAATAATAATAATAATAATAATAATAATAATAATAATAATAATAATAATAATAATAATAATAATAATAATAATAATAACAATAGTAATAGTAATAATAATAATAATAATAATAATAATAATAATAATAATAATAATAATAATAATAATAATAATAATAATATAATAATAATAATAATAATAATAATAATAATAATAATAATAATAATAATAATAATAATAATAATAATAATAATAATAATAGTAGTAATAATAATAATAATAATAATAATTGTAATAATAATAATAATAATAATAATAATAATAATAATAATAATAATAATAATAATAATAATAATAATAATAATAGTAGTAATAATAATAATAATAATAATAATAATAATAATAATAATAATAATAATAATAATAATATTAATATAATATTAAAAAGGCATCATATTCATATAGATGTTGGAACCTCACAGTGACGAAGACAGGAGAAATTCAAGGGAATAATAAGAATATGGGGGAGCGAATAGCTCAGTAGGCACGTGACTCGCTCAGAAAGCCAAAGGTCGTGGAGGTAAATCTCGGCCATACAGGCTTGAATTTGAAATCCGGGTTGAGTTTTTTTTTTCAGGCTTCTGTTGCTCCCTTATCCTGTGGTAGGCAAGATTAAATGAGTACCTAATGCTATCGGAAACGGACGATAATGTAGAAGGCCCCATGTGCCCGTCAGTGGCTGGAAATTGAAAAGAGCAAGCCATTCCGGTCGCCACCCTGGTAAAGTTGAGTTCGTACCACACAAAAAATGCCTTTTATAAAAAAGATATCCCTAACAACTTCTAATATCTCAGATTTATAGACAAGTTCATTACTCTGAATATGAAGAAGAGGCAAAGATCAAACGGGAAGGAAGTGAAGCTGGGCATCAACACTTGCCTCATAATTAAAATAAGCCCAGATGTCACACGATCGTCAATATTGACGAAAACGATCACTTAATAAACTTTACAAATAATGGACTCCTGACATAATCGAATCCATGGCTTCCACATCTTCCCCATCGCCAACCTTACCTTATCAACTAAGCAGGATGATTCGGTTGTCCAGAGACAAGGTGTCGGCCTCTCAAACAGGTCGTGGCTTCAAGCCCCGAGGGTGGTTGAAACATTTCCTCGATTTTTTCCGAGTAAAATCTACCCCACTAGTCCAGGTACGAGGATTGATACCTAAACCCATCCGAAATAGGAGGTCCCGTGTGTAGATCACAACGCTCTGTGCACGTTAACGATTCCCCTAGGCTGTTTACATGGCAGCCCGGGCAATACCTTTTTAAAAATCCTACTAAAAATCCCCGAGATCACGTTTGTTGTGGATGTGGGTAAAATTAAATCAAAACCAACTAAGCTCCATAAACGGGGTTTGGTGGTAGCGTGAGCAGACTGAAGCCACGAGCTTCGAATCCATCAGTTAAAGGCACACCGTCTGTCCTAGAAATAAGAAGTTGATCATAACATTAATAAGTGTTGTGACGTCGGTGGCTAAGTGATTAATCTGTCGGATTTGGGATGATGAGGTCCAGAGTTCGAATCATGGCAAAGCTAGGTCCGACGTTGTGTTGCTTGGGAAGGACGCTTGAACACACCCCCCCTCCCCCTTCAACCCAGGTGCAAATGGGTACAAGCACTAGCTTGGGAGTAAAATCAGCGTCAGACTAGCGTCCTGTCCAGGAGGTGATTATTATCACCTTTTTCCATTAACTGCGATGATCTCCAGTTGTATGGGCCGTAATGGCCTTGAAGGAACTTTACAACATTGGTGTGGATCTCTGCAAGGTCAAGGACGATACTCGATACAAGTGGGCATGGGTAGTAGGATTTTTTTTTCATGACGCTCGTCATGGTCCATTGGTTTAAATCTACCTAGTACCAATGTTCTTTTTTCTCTTTTATTATTTATTATTTGCCCTGTCGAGTTCGTAATCCACACTAGATCTACACTCGTTCAAAACACTGCCTTGGGTCAGATTTTGTTGTTTGTTCACGACGTTCTAGTTCTACATTTATGAAAGGTATTCGACTCTACTGCCTCACGTGACTCTGGTGTAAACGATTACTTTGCTATAGGTAGAGATTAATCCTGTTTAAGTATCGATATGAAGTGACCAAAAGGCAGCTGCACATTAATCATGTTTAAGTATCAATATGAAGTGACCAACAGGCAGCTGCACATTAATCATGTTTAAGTATCGATATGAAGTGACCAACAGGCAGCTGCACATTAATCATGTTTAAGTATCGATATGAAGTGACCAACAGGCAGCTGCACCTTATTATCCCTTCAAGGAGTTGAGAAGTACGATGTCAAGTACTTTGACATAATTGCGTACTGGGGGATAAATGGTGTTAAGTCAGTGCATCAGCATCTGTATGGATATACGAACTTTCAATCCAAAGGTAACGAACGACAATAAGGGATAACTCCACCAATAAAGACAGAACAAACACGTGACGTTTCGGTACATGTCATAACCCTTCACCAGACAACAAACGAAGAATATCTACATAAGTATACAGGTACCACACAGTGTGATGTCATTGTCAGAAGAAGAAAGAGAAAGGATGAGGAAATATAAATCTTATGTCTCAACATTACCGTTTACGATGCCCCTTGTCTTTCCGTCTGTCTTCAAATATGATCCTAAGTATGTTGGATCTAGCATTTAGTCCCGTCGGAGATGGATAATATACTCTAGGGTGGTGATTACGTTAAAGACCGCTCAAAGAGCCGCAAAGATAATATTTTTAAAAATACTGGCCAAATCCTGAGATCACACCGACGGTGGGAGTGGATAGACATACAAGTTAAAAGAATAATAAAACGATATATAATTTTTTTTTCAATTGCATTAACGATAAAGATAAAGATGGATTTAAAGTTGTATCCCCCGACCAAGTGCAGGTTTACCGACTGTACATCATTTATCTCCCCCTCCTCCCCCTCGGGCAGACATTCAATTCAAAAATCCTTCTCGATTCACTGAGGAGTGCAGCAGCAGCCTTTACGCCTTTGTACCAACAGTGTGACAAGATCTTTCTCTACCTATAGCTGGGTCTCATTCCCACCCCCAGGTGAGAAAACAGTAGAGCAAGCCATTTCAGAGTACAACATTGTCAAAAAAATCCTTCTCGATGTCGTTGTGAATATAATTTCACAACACTACAGTGCAGTGCAACGCATCTTACGCCTTTTGATGTGAAGTACCAACAGTGTGACAAGATCTTTCAGGCTTAGAGGAAGATGGGGAAGTGAAGCAATCATTTCACCTTTTGAAATGTTTAATAGACAGAAAATTAAAATGCGAGCTATTCAGTTAGAGTACAACATTGTGAATAGGGGGCATCGGTGGCCGAGTGGTTAGGCTGTCGGACTGGGAATCATGAGGTCCCGGAATCAAATCTTAGCAAAGCCAGCCCCGACGTTGTGTTCCTTGGGACAGTGCAACGCATGGTTATCGTAGAGATTGTCACACTAGAAGATGTGAAGCTAATAAAAAAGTAAAAAGTAAAAAAATGCGTCACACTATTCTAAGGAAGATACGTCACACTAGCTGAGGACACTAGCAGTAAACACATGCGTCATACAGCTTAGAGAGTAAACCCATGCGTCACACTAGCTAAGGAGTAAACACACACTAGCTAAGGAGTAAACAATGCGAGCTAAGGGGAGTAAACACATAGTCAACTAGCTAAGGCTTTACACTAGCTAAGGGAGTAAACATGTCACACTAGCTAAGGGGAGTAAACCCATGCACACTAGCTGTCAGTAACTGGGAATCATGAGTCCCATGCGTCACACTAGCTAAGGGAGTAAACAAATCTTACTAGCTAAGGAGTAAACACATGCGTCACACTAGCTAAGGAGTAAACACATGCGTTCACTAGCTATGCAAGGGAGTAAACACATGCGTTACACTAGCTAAGGGAGTAAACATGCGTCACATGCTTAGGAGTAAACACATGCGTCACTAAGTCACACTAGCTAAGGGAGTAAACACATGCGTCACACTAGCTTAGGGAGTAAACACATGCGTCACACTAGCTAAGGGAGTAAACACATGCGTCACACTAGCTAAGGAGTAAACCCATGCGTCACACTAAGCTTAGGGAGTAAACACATGCGTCACACTAAGCTAAGGGAGTAAACCCATGCGTCACACTAAGCTTAGGGAGTAAACATGCGTCACACTAAGCTAAGGGAGTAAACACATGCGTCACACTAGCTTAGGAGTAAACCCATGCGTCACACTAAGCTAAGGGAGTAAACACATGTCACACTAGCTCACATACTCACACTAGCTAAGGGAGTAAACACATGCGTCACACTAAGCTAAGGGAGTAAACACATGCGTCACACTAGCTAAGGGAGTAAACACATACGTCACACTAGCTAAGGGAGTAAACACATGCGTCACACTAAGCTAAGGGAGTAAACACATGCGTCACACTAGCTATGGGAGTAAACACATACGTCACACTAAGCTAAGGGAGTAAACACATACGTCACACTAAGCTAAGGGAGTAAACACATACGTCACACTAGCTAAGGAGTAAACACATACGTCATACTAGCTTAGAGAGTAAACACATACGTCATACTAGCATCCTGTCACGGAGGTGATTATTATCCCCTGTTCCACTTAACGCTATTAAAACCGGAATAAGCTCCGGCTCTATATCCCATAACGGCCTTGAAGGAACTTTACTTCACTGTTGCTTTTAAGTTATTTCCCTTTGTGAATCTGCATGTCTCTATTTGATATGACAATGTATAATGTTACCGACAATAAAGAATTTTTTTTATTGAATTGAATTGAATTGAATTGAATTGAAGTGAATTGAATTGAATGAGGCAATCAGAGATAAAGTGCACACAAAGAAAGACAATAGGTAAAAGGAGGATAAATAGTTAAATAGG
>JAXRKP010000306.1:260000-325000 GCA_037039925.1 Doris montereyensis | reverse complement strand
CAGGGGGAAGAGCATGAGAAAGACTAAAGCATGCCCAATATGACAAATTAAGAATGTCAAAGGAGAAATAATGAAAGAAGACAGCCAAATCATGGAAACATGGAGAAAGCATTTTCAACAATTACAGAATCATTCCAGAACGTATGAAACAAGGAGTAGTAAAGATCAATAAGTACGAGTATCAAGTAATCCAGAGGAGACAGCTGAAGATGTAGATATATCAATGGAAGAAATCCAAACAACTATCAGAAAAGTGAAATTGGGAAAAGTTCCAGGAGCAGATCAAGTTTATCCAGAAATGATTGAAAACCAAAGGAGAGAGGCAGACAAACTACTACATGTATATGCAATATGCCAACAAGCATGGAAGTCCAAACAGGTGCCAGACGACTGGAAAAGGGGAACGGTAGTACCAATACATAAGAAAGGATCAACTATGGAATGCTCAAACTATGGAGGGATATCGTTGCTCAGCGTTCAAGGAAAAGTATATGCCAGGATACTGGAAATGAGACTAAGGAAAAGAGTGGAGGATCAGATTGAAGAGCATCAGAGTGGATTTAGACCAGGAAGAAGTATACAAGACGATATATTTACAATAAGACAAATAATAGAAAAATTCCTTTGACTTAGAAAAGGAATTTGACACTGTGAGGAGGAACAAACTATGGCATTCCTTAAAAGAACACAATGTGGAGCAAAATTTAATAGAAGCCATTAAAAGTGTTTTACAATAAACCAACATGTGTTGTGAGAGTAGTTGGAAATGTATCAGAAGAGTTTGATGTAGATATTTGAGTAAGACAGGATTGTGTCCTGGGTCCTCTTTGTTTATCACATTTATGGATTCAGTCGTAAAGGCATCCTTAAAAATGAAGAAAATGAATGTAGGTATGTGGAGCTCAAACCAGTAAATGTATCAATGCTTTCATCTGCCGATGATTTAGTTCTGTTTGGAAAATCAGAAAGTGACCTTCAGTCGAATATCAACATTATGAACAATGAGCTAAATAAAAGAGGAATGAGAATACAAAGAAAACCAAACAATGCTAGTAACTAGGGAGCTAAAACACAAAATCTTAAATTGGGCAGGGAGTATTTAGAACAAGTTCACAGCTTTAATTACCTAGGAGTAATGATTAACTCAGAGGGAAAACTAAGAGAAGAAATCAACCAGAGAATCAAAAAGGCAAGTGCAATATATAACCATCTAGGAAAGGCATTTGTAGGTAAACAAGAATTGTCAACAAAAACCAAAATAGCAGTATACAATACAGTTTATTGTCCTACTCTCCTATATGGCAGCGAAACTTGGACTTCAGACAGTAGAGAAAACAGTAGAGTACAGGCAGCTGAAATGAAATATCTAAGAAGAGTGGTAGGGAAAACTAAACGAGACAAAATCAGAAACACAACAATAAGAGATCAAACCAATGATGGCATAAAAACTAAGATAGAAATAAATCAATTGAGATGGTTTGGGCATGTAAACAGAATGAATGACAATACAATAGCTAAATCAGTATACAGTGTTAAAGCCCAAGGTAAAAACCAAAAGGCAGACCTCGGAGAAAGTGGGAAGAAGATATAAAAGAGGCATTGAAGCATAGAAATTT
This sequence comes from Doris montereyensis, assembly GCA_037039925.1. NCBI lineage: Eukaryota > Metazoa > Mollusca > Gastropoda > Nudibranchia > Dorididae > Doris > Doris montereyensis. Next base: position 323,384 of record JAXRKP010000306.1, on the reverse strand, counting down.
AACATTTTTGGAAGGAAACAGAAAATGCCGGGACAGGGCATCCTGGAGTAAGATCTTCTCGGACATATGAACCCATACACCGAAAGGTAGAATGGCAACTGATAAAGAAAGAAAGAAAGAAAAGAATGTTGAGTGTATGCAAGAACGAGAGGAAATACCATAATGTCAATAAATAGTATTTGTTATCTTGTCGCAATGAGATTAAAACTAGATTTTATTTCAACAAAAAGTACTCAAGTTTTGACTTTCAGAAACGTCCCATGAACCCCCTGGGTGGACTCATGCACCTCCCCCCTCCCCACACAAACACACACGTGGGCTTCATGCATCCCAGTTAGGGAATCCCTGCTATAATGTATCTAATAGTGTGTAGATAGAAAAGGTATAGAGATGGGTGAGCGAGAGATGAAGAGAAGGAAGGAGGGAGGGAGAGAGAGAGAGAGAGAGAGAGAGAGAGAGAGAGAGAGAGAGAGAGAGAGAGAGAGAGAGAGAGAGAGAGAGAGAGAGAGAGAGAGAGAGAGAGAGAGAGAGAGAGAGAGAGAGAGAGAGACAGAGAGAGACAGAGAGGACATGTAAATAATAGAGAGGGGAAGATAGAAGCAAAAAGCGACAGAATGAGATAGTAATTTTTTTCTTGTAGCTCTTCTCTCTAAAGTTTAATTCCAGACGAAATCCAAAGAAATTGAGCCCATTTTCAGGTCTATTTCCCTGTTTCTTTAATATCCTTGTGATTAAACTACAGTACTTTTAAATAATTCATTTGGTGCTAAAGGGGTTAAGATTTTCGATGAAACATCAATACAGGTCCTTAATACTCAACTGACTTTCGTGATATTTGGTCACTGGTTTGATTATACCTGTACTATTGATTATTGGTATTGGCCATTGATTTGTCGATTATTATTTTTTACCTCTCTGCCAAGGGCTTTCTCGGTGCTCACAGTGCCACTTACGGTTATTATTATGTCAATGACGGTGTATAATACAAAATGTATAGAGAAGGGTGAGCGAGAGATGAAGAGTGAAGGAGAGAGAAACAGAACAGGAGATAGAAATAATAAAGAGGGAGGAGATAGAAGAAGAAAGAGAAAGGGATAGAAAGTGAAAGAGAGGGAGAGAGCGAGTGAGAGAGTAAATTTTCATTTTAGCTCTTCTCTCTAAAGTTTAATTCCCGAAGAAATCCTATGTATCTATTATAATATTATGGAGCAAAAATCTTACTTTTTATTTCAACTGGGTTATCTTCTTTACCCTATACTTTTTTTAAAGGGCATGAAAATGAAATAAATGTCGACGCCACGTAGGTTTTTTTTTTAATTTGATTTGATTTTACAGACAAAACAACTGAGGTGATCTCGATGTGTTTAGATCTAGTAGGATATTTAATTTTGCCCAGACTGCCCTGTAAACAGCCAAGGGGCCTCATGCACAGAGTATTGTGATCTGCACACGGGACCTCCTTTTTATCGTCCATCTGTAATATGTATGATTAATCCCTTATACAAATGTATTTTAATAATTTGTATAGCCAATTGCATATGGCGTCTGCGTTAAAGTAAAATTCGAGGCGTCTTGCTGAAGATGCCATCTTGCACACAGATTGCAAGCGATCAAGCAATGACGCCAACTACTTTGGGCACAACGAACTCACCGACAACGACAACCTTGCCGTCAACGCCCTTCTAGTCGCTGATAGATGAAGAACATCAACCTTCGATATGGCTTTTTGCATGGGTGCCCCCCCCCATACTCACACCGAAAGGGAAGAAGGCGAAAAAGGCCAAAACAAACGTCCAAAGTGAGGAAGAAACAGCGCGTCCCGCACAAAAAAAAAAGGGAGACGGCCTCAAGTCGTTCCTGGAAGGAAGTACGGGGGGACTAATCGGGAACTGAACCGAAAGTCCAGCTGGACTGGGCATAAATCGCGGCAGAACCGGAGGTCCAGCCGTATGCCATCAAGGCCAAGAAATAGTGCCAAGTCCAGACCACGGAAGAACGATAAAAATAGCAAATCTTCAACGAGGAGACACAAACAGAAACGTTTGCCCGGAGTATTAAAAAAAACGCCTAAAAGCGCAGATCGGCCAAATAAGGAAATAAAAGTGCCATTAACGTTCTAAGCTATGCCGCTGAGAATGAATGTGAGTGAGAATGCGAAGTGACAGAAGAAGAATATCGAGAAATCGAGCAACGGCAACCTCGAGGCTTTATAGATGAGGTTGGGCACCCGCAACCAAAGAAGCCGAAAAAGACCAAAAATAAAACGCCAGAAATGAGGGAAAAATGGACCGTTTGGAAAAAGTACCTCCCAGTCCCACACCACGGAAGATACAGAGCGGAACGAATCGAACTTCAAAGTCAAGAGACAACTGTCGAGAGCTTCAAGAGAGAGCGAGTGTGCCATTGAATTTGAATTACTAGGATGTCAACGCCCGGAGCGACCGATCCCGATCCAGCCGGTTTGCAGGTGGTGAATAGCGGAAATGCGTCTATATATAAAGATTAGTTGCGAATAAACATTTAGGTTAATGTTATCAGTACATCATGATTAACGAAGACATCTTCTTCTGAGTCAAAAATCGCCAGTACTGTCTCATGATGCATAACACTCAAGGACGACGTGTTTCTTTTTGTTTGATTGGAAAGCCAAACTGATGTTCTTTTTTGAAACCCAAGTATGACATCCATTTTCTTTAGTCCTTTTCCCTTTTGGACATTTGGTAGTTTAAAATGTTTACATCTAAACGTTCCCAGTAAGATGATGTTACTGACCAGGAGATGACAACTAAGCACAGTGCAAGTGAAGAAAGTGTCCACAGTATGTTTCTTTTCGCTTCCAACGTGTGCGTGTAAGAACTAAAGCTGTGTTCCTGTAAATGTTCTCTTATCTATTTCTTCCTTTCCTTCCCCAGTACGGTTCGCTTTGTAGAGGGAAGCCAATTTCTGCATCGCAAATCCCAAAGATTTTCAGTTCATATTGATCTGGTTTGGAAGGGAGATTATACCACATAAATTAACAAGGCTCACCCACCGTCAGAGGTGGAACTGGGATGTAGGCTAGTCACTAAGTCTCAAATGTTTATTGATCTTCAAAAAACCTCGATAGCCTAAGCAAGCCTATAGTCTATCATCTGGTTACCGTATGTTTTGCTCTATCTTGTTGGAACAAGGCTGTGTGTGAGAGCTGTCGCTGTTGAAGTCTTTTCCAGAAACGTCGGAGAACATCGCTATATCGTTCAGCTGTAACAGTTACTGCATCCCCGTTTTCATCTTCAATCACACCAATTTGACTGAACGCAATCCAGGCTGTACACTTAACAACACTGAACCGGTTTCTCCGGGACTACTCAGGAGGACTCTTTCCCCAACACAGAGTTATTGTTTAATTCACACAGTCAGACGGGGTGCAGCGGGATTCATAACTAAACCAAACATGTTTAATCCAATCAGGATCCATTTCACTTCACTAAGCCACTGACACATCGCGACGCGACTTTTTTTTATCGCCAGCAGTCAGTTGGGTGTTTGATGGAAATTCGGTATGGGTAAACGTGCAGATGCTGTTGCAGGATTGTGTGAATGCTAGAAAGCCCAAGGATCCCTTCCATCTCTTGCCAGTATATATCTCAATGACAGTTGTCGGGTTGTCTCAACAGACTGCCAAAAAAGTTGGATGTTTTCAGCAGTGCAAGCGTGTCCGAGGTCTGTCAGAGGGACTCTCTCTACCCTAATCTTTGGCGTTGCAGTTAAGAGTTAGATGCAGACCCAGCCTTTTTTATATTTTTTGTTACCCAGTTCTGAATTAGAAAAAGAGAGAATAATTTGTTCTCTTCATCCCCAATTTCTCTGACAAATCGATTCTTGATTTCTTCAGTGAATAATGAACCATCTTGTGCTCAACCCATTAAAATCGGATGGAGAAGATTGTATGTCGAGGTAACTCTAGCTCTATTTAACCTAAGATTTTTAAAATCTAGATCTAGATATATACAGGTCTAGAAAGATTTTTTAAGTCGATGAAGAAGTCGAGGCAGAAGTTTAAGTTTAAGATGCTAGGAGAGCAAACAGAAAAATGAAGCAATCCTTTTATCGACAGGACATTTTAGTGCACCTTTTGCATTATTTGAAATTTACGGCTTGCATTTGTCAATTCTTATGCAATTTTCAGATCCTTTTTCCACACGGACATATTTACAAGTGGTCCTCAAAGTTAAATCAAAATCAGATAATGGATATAAGAGATATTAACAAATACATGACACCTATTTTTTTCTGCACACCCTTTATATAGAAAATAATAATAATAATAATAATAATAATATTCCTCATCATTATTAGTGTCCAGCTCAATTTCTGACTACTGTGTGCATATACAAGTACATGTAATAAGTGTACACTCAATCAATGGTAACTTCGTTTAATTGAAATTTACCCATTCCACCATTGTTGTGATCCTAGGGTGAATTAAGAGGAAACAGCAAGTCAAAAGTTGAGTGAAAGAGTAAAAGGAAAGAAGCAGGACCTACCAGCAACTCCGCCAACCGCCCGGTCAATGGTAACAAGAGAACAGATTGTAACATCCACAAATTAATTTAAAACGAGCAAAACCCATTCCTTTCTGTTCCTTCCCTCCCACAATCGCCAAAATAATCTATAACAAACATACAAATAAACAACTTTAAAAACTTCATTGCAACAAATCAAGTGTGAAAAAAGTGAATGTTTAATGATAGAAATAGGCATGCCCATCTTGTTTATATCTATAGAGTTTAGCAAATACAAATAGATTTTTTGAGTCTTTAAATAAGTTAAAGCAAGGCATTACACCATAATTTTATTTATTACATCATATGAAGTCACTGAAAGTGAGAAAGAGAGAGAGACAAAGAAGAGAGTTTTCTCAGGATTACAACAAATATGAAGAATAATTAATAGTGATAGAGATGACAGTCAGTGTTGTACAGTGTTTTTCTGGCAATGCATCTGAATAGCGAGTTTGCGCAATGCCTATTGTTGGGATAGCGAGCATCTCTGACATATAAATAGCCAGTCAATTTAAAATGAATGAAAAGTAGAGAGAGAGCAAGAGAGATAGAGAGAGAGAGAGAGAGAGAGAGAGAGAGAGAGAGAGAGAGAGAGAGAGAGAGAGAGAGAGAGAGAGAGAAATAATGGCAGACACAGTTGAGAGATAGACAGATAGAGAATGGGAGAAGCAGACAGACAGAATCAGAGAGGGAGAGGCCACCAGTGATACATGTACTGAAACTGATTGTCCTCGCGTCTCAATTTTATCCGAACCACCATTCCTTCACCCCACCCCTTTGCCCAGACGCGGCCACCCCAAACACAATCCGAGGACATTGCATCCCTTTTCAAACATTCCTATATTTCCTTCGTTCCTTATCAAATTAAAAACACATTAACAAAAGCAAAAGTTAGACACAAAAAGGATCGTTGGACGATTTTCAACACCAGCTTCAAAAGAATAAGAGAAAAAGAAAAAAATCCTACTGATAATAGTGATGAATTAGTTTTGACTTTCCGTAAATGAAATAATGCAGCAATCCGTTTGTTTAATAGAAATTCTTCCTCCCCCCCACCCCACCCCCAACCTACTCCACCGAATGCCATGATCTCAAGGTGAAAATGAGAGGAAACAGCAAGATGAAAGTGAAAGGTAGGTGAAAATGTGAAAGAAACGAAGTCGGCGGACTTAGCAACAGCGAATGCAGGCATCTACCAGACTGGACCTGTACATGTACTAGCATGAGACATATTAAACAGATGGACAGACAGTTGCAAAGAAACTGCTGAGGAGAGAAGTTAAAGTGAAAGCCACCCGCCTTCAAGTCCAAGCTAGATCAAAGAGAAGCACAAGCTAAGGCCACCACCTTGCCATTATGTATATAAGCATTATACCATATTATTAGGCAAATCCTATCCAACACACAATCCTGAATGAAAGAAAAAATATAAGAGTTTAGGAACAAATGGATTTTAAATAAAGAGAACAAGAAAAAAAATATATATATATATCGTCAAGGAGATTTTTTTAAAAATAAAGAGGGATGTGATGTGGCTGCCAAAAAGTGTTGTGACAAAGTCATTGCACTGTCAGCAACATTAACAGACTACACTTAATATATATATATATATATATATATATATATATATATATATATATATATATATATATATATATATATATATATATATATATATATATATATATATATATATATATATATATATATATATATATATATATATATATATAATTTTATATTTATATAGATGTACCTGTAACTTTATTTTCGCATCTCAGTGTACAAACATACACACACAACACACACACGTGCATGAAAGATAGACAAAGAGGTTTATAGCAAACCAAAATAATCAAGTAGGTGAAAAACAAAACACAAGCCTCCTTTGGAGCCATAAATGTGTGTATGAAATGCATATAGGTAGGTTTGTTTATTTAAATTTACCCCTGTCCACCATATGCAGTGATCTCAGAATGTATCAGAAGGAAACAGCAAGATGAAAGACGAGCTAAAGTGAAAAGAAAAGAAGTAGGACCACCTACCAGTAGCCCCCACCAACCGCCAATGTACAGTAGCTAGGTAGTCAGTAAGCCAGGTGGAATGCACATTATTAACAAACATGGATATATACATGTGTATCACACACGTAGTTTGTCGCCACTGGAGTAAGGCGGCAGGTAGATAGGTAGGTAGTAGGCAGCTGGATAGGTAAATACAAATGTAAAAATAGAGACGATGTTCTCATGAAAAATGGAGGTTTCCAACAACAATATTTTCCGTTACAAGTTTTTATACTATATACCAGTTTTCCGATTTTTTTGCAAAAGAAATAAAGATACAACCCAAAGAAAGTATCAACAAATTATCAACGCACGTCCTTTTCTTTTCATTGGGTGTACATGCATGTGTTTATACACTTATAATGTGTGTATACATTTACAATCGTTAAATCAAAGGAAAAGACTGGGTAAAAAGTTAATTTAGAACAAGAAAATGTGAAGCATGCAGGAAAAGACATTTAATAATAAATACAATATATAAAACGGTGCCAACGAGGGCAAGAAATATCATAAATCTCAAATTTGATCGTCCAAAGAAGTTTGAGCAACTGTGAAATTACAGACAGTCATTTTAAAGCATAATTATGAAAACTTGAGTAAGAAAATCTGGGACACACTGCATAAAGCTTTAAAACAAACACTTACATATGTAACTCTTACATTTGACAACAGTTAAGAATGCCACTTTTGTGCTAAGAAACAGTTAGCTTGAAATGACACCAGATACATGGTCTCTTGTAATTACACCAAAAGATAGATTTTTTATTTTTTATTTTAAAGAGAGATAACCTTGCATGGGATAATCATACAGAATGAGAGCGGAAATAAATAAAAAATGTATATAAATATCAAACTGTAACCAAGAAATAAAAAAGGCAAAAAATTCAAATGCGGCACAAGAACCCCCCTCCCCCCACCCCTTAAAAAAGATACAACCCATTCCAAAACTGCATACAGCAATCCAATTCAGTTTTGAAAAATAACCTTCAACCGTAATATATATTACATGTATATATAATTGTATAAAACAATTGGTTGAAATTCCGTATGGGGCAATGAGAGAGACATTCTAGGTCAATGCGCCACCTTAAAACTCTCATGATACTCTGCAGTACCATCTTTTCAAATAAATGTAGCATGTGTAAAAGCTCTCCGGACCACCGTCTCCCTCAATCAGTATGCTGAGCTCCATCGATCTGGTTGTTTTATGTTTGTTATTGTTTGTTTTGGAGGGGGGTGCCTGTCCCCACCCACACCCCTAACAAATGGCAAAACTCTTCAGCCATCTATAATAGATTGATATGAGGCTTTATAAGTGGTAACGAATGAGAGAAGAATCTCATAAAAATGTTATCATTTGGCAAAATCACATTAAGGGACATTTCTTCTTCTATAAAAGAAAGAAAAATTCAACAGCATTGCTATTAGCATGTCAATTTAAACTATTAGCATGAATAGTATTTTTAAACAGAAAAAATATAAATAGGTTTGTTTTTGTTTGAACTTGCATAATTTCAACAGCTAGTGTAAAAATCAACGAAATAGTTGAATTTGTGAATAACAAAGATTAGAAACCCTGATCTGGAATATTATTGGAATAAATCAGACTGGAAAACGTGATGACAGAAGAAATGGAAGATATACCCTGGTCTTGCCATAATCTTTTAAGCATGGTTTCCATCTATTCATGTGACAAATCTTAAAAAGTATCCATTGGCATGTCCCTGTAAGGTACGGTCAAAATTCTATAAAATCATAAACTTGCTGTTAGTGTTAGGTAACCTTTGACTTGTTTGATAACCTCTGACACAAGATTGAAATCAAGCAAATTAAATAGTGTAAAGAACATTTAGAACAAATAAAAACTGGTAAAATTAAGGCATAGTAAAAAATACACCGTGGTGACTGTATTAAAATCAATGCTCATGAGTCTGACCTCAGAAAATATGTTCAGAACAGATTTTACGTTAAAAATAAAAATACAACTTTGTAAATATACAAATACAAGATTTCAATTTATGTATATAAACACAGTGTAAACCCATGATGCATGGACACAAAACCATCACAGTGCTTAAATTCAACCCAAATGGGAATGAAAGTTTTCTCTCTTCCACTGTGTGGACAATAAAATAATTATCTAAAGATTTTGTGTAACAAAAGCATGAAATTGAAAAAAGCTATAATTGAAATCGGACCAAGGCAATGTTCTCTATTGACACATTTAAAACAACCAAAGTCATAAGCTTCTTTAACACAGACTACAGACAATATGGCCAATATCGGATTTTTTTATCTTATTATGATACCAGATGCCTTGTTATTATCTTCAATGGACTGAAGGTGGCAGATTATGTTGCTCTACAAAATATCATCAACACTGGCTTGGTTCCACATAACTAAAACAAAAATACATGTATATCATCTCTGAAAGTCTCTATGGGGGAAAGGAAATTAACCCAGAAGTGATTAAACGAGTAGGGACTAAGGAAACAAGGGTTGTTTTTGGTGTTCAATACAAATCATGAGTAAAGAATATATTCTAAAAGAAAAGACTTTAATTTTAAACGATGCATGCATCAGACGAGATTAAACTTACAGAGCGTCATTTTGTCACCAGAGTTACCCACATGAAAGATTCTTCTCACGATAATATTAATATTCAGATGGACTTGGTACGAAATTACCGCATCGATCTGATACTGACCTTTTTTATCGAAAATTATTATCATTGAGTGCGAGTTTAATGCGCTTTCACGGTGAGTGCCCCAACGGCCAATCAGCTCCTTTAGTAAATCCAACAATGCAGCATGCAGTACAGCAAACTAGTCAGTCAGTCCAACGCAAAATTGGAAGTGAGATGAGAATTGATGTGAAGATGCAAGATGGTCTCATAAATTGAACAATGATCTAGTATTATTTGTTGGATTGCCAGCACATATCATACACGTCTTTATATTCAAATTAATACCGTCAACATGCAAGGAGCAAATATGCCCTATCCTTTTTTTTTTATGTAACCTCAGTACTCTTGGAGATGAAAGGTATTTAGATGACGGAGTCAATCAAACCATTTTACAATGGGATTTACGGTGGACTTCGAAATCATGACCACATATGTATGAAAAAAATATATAAACTTACATTACTTACAACTCAATTGGCGGTTATTGGTATGAAAGAGAAGAATATTTTTCGATGTCAAACGCACAAAATTGCGTGTGAAAAGTTAGAGAAAACTTTCGGGTGAAGACACTTTGACAAGGAAAAACAAGACATGATATGAGAGAAACATTGCTGAAACATAATTGTAACAAAAGACTTCATCTGATACCGCTGATTTATTCTTGTCTTTTAACATTTCTTAAATCTCTCTCGACTAGTAAATTAACAACAACCCTTTTCTCTTTGTCAAAAGATAATAATAATGCAAATCAAAATAACAAACCAAAGTAAAGAAATATTCAAATTAGGGCCAGACAGAAAAAAGTGATACAGAGTACAGTTCAAAATCCTTTCAGTTGCCAATCCTAGATTAACTGATCTTCCAGGTGCATTTCTTTCACTTCTAAGAGATGATCTTAAAACCAGAGAAACACCAACGATAAAACAGAAATGGCTAGCAGTACTGGCACTGTGTAAAATATGACACATAGAAAAACAAATATCCAAATTTTGTTCCCAGTAAAAAAACAGGATCAAAATTATGCTTAGCATCAGTTTACCAGCAACCTTTGTATAAAAAAAAAACGACAAGAGAAAAAGACAAAGAACAAAAGACAATAAAGATTTTTTTTTTAAATACCTAAATTAAACTAATTAAACAAACAGCCTGACATGAATGAGTTGGCAGAAAGACATACCTATCATCTAATTTCAGTACATGGACACAGCTACACATTAACATGAACAAGCAACGCATATTCTATTCTCCATGTCTCTCTAACAACCACTCAGGGCATACAAAAACACTTGCAAACCACCTATAATCAGTGGTTCTGAACCTGGCTCTGTGAGTCAGTCTCAGGGGTTCGACAGAGGCCAAAACACACAATGCTTTGTTTGCGTTATTTTTGTAATTACGCGGGATTCTGTACCTCCAACAAGGTTAGGAATCACTGGCCTTCATAAAGATATGAATACCCACCTTTTGCAGTCTTTGAGAATCTCAGTTGAGACTTCGAGAGAGAGACAGAGAGGGAGAGAGAGAGAGAGAGGAGCGTGTTAATAAATCCAACTATAATACAGGCTGGTTGGCCCTTATGCTATGTGCTCTGATAGACATCTATGCAACGAAAGACAAATCCTGTGTAGACCTATAACAAAGTATTGCAGTTTAAATACAAGTTAAAATTAAACAAAACACATAATCCTGAATTAGTGCTGGCAAACATTTCAAACTAGAACTAGTTTTACATGATATGGCTTTTGGAATGCTAAAACGTGTCTTCATTAAAAAATGCTGACTTGTTCACATTTTTAATTATTTAACATTAAAAAAAAATTATGGCAAAATACAAAGTATTCATAAAATAACCACAACAAAATTTAAAACACACAAGAATTCAAAACAAGGTCATATGAAAGCCATGGCTTCAAACATTGAATCTTCATTATAAAACGGATGATTTTTCAAAGCCCACACGAGACAGGAAATTATCAGGCCGGTGCAATCCATGCCCGTCACAGCAACATGCAAGATAAAGACATGTTTTAGCAACAGCCTACAAAGTATGCTCAGGCAAATTCATGAAGAAATCACAGCTGATGAAAGTTTACATTCAATTCTCACAACTGTCTGTGCCTCGTGAAAGACCCAAAAGATATGTGCAGAGATTGAACAGTAAAAATGGAATGCTATGTCAGGAAACAATTAAATTTGCAAAGATTACGATTGTTGATAAATATGGTATACATATACACATTTATGGACTGTATGCCTTTAAAAAAATAAGTGCCTTTGAAAGTTTGAATTACCTGAGGTGAGTTTAATATATCATGAGGAGTTAAATAGTCAGAGAAGGTAGAAGATGGAAGGGGGGAAATGAGACAAGAAACGACAATAATTATTGTACAATTTGAAAAACAATCAAAACATTTTTAAATGAAAATGTTAAACCCAATTGAAATAAGAGTGGTTTATTCTCATTGCATCCAATTATAGAGTGTATAATTTTAATACACAATCAGCTTTCCCTTGGATAAAATTTGACATCAAGTTTTGTATTACTGCCATCATAATGAATTTCTTTCAGTTTACAATTGTTACGAGGCCATGGTTATGATTCTTACAGATATAATTATGACTATTAGCGCTATTATTGTTATTAGTATTGTCTTTATTAATATCATTATTATGATTATAGTATCATTATTATTATCATTACTATTATTGTTAATTATTTAATTGTGATTAATAATAATAGTAATATTATTATCATTATGATTATCAAAATTATCATTATTAGTGTTGTTAATATATCATGACATATATTGCAATAAATACTATTATCATTATCATTTATATTATGCACTATTACCATTCATTATAATTAGTCCATTAGCATGACAAAAAGGAAAAATATCACATACTTGAAGGTGTGAGTGTAGATTAGAATGTATAATAAACGCATGTCTTGATATTTGGCGGGCCCTTTAAAAAGAATTCATAATAAGTCACGAACATAAAACTGTGTAAATGCTCTACTTTTTAGATAATAATTTAATGTTTTGCTCTGGTTTGATTTTTGAGGCCACTCCTAGCATTGTCAGGACATGGTAAGGTTTTGTTACCTGTTTGCTCACCTCCACCATGTGCACTCATCTCCAGGCTTAGATAAGGCAGAGCTAGCTATGCTCCAGCAGCCTTTTAAATTTCCATGGGTTCTTACACAAGTACAAGTATAACACATGTAAAACAGAACTCAGAATGTTCATTTTTCTTTCTTTTTCTTTTCTTGTCTCAGACAGTACAAGGTGCAATATCTAAACTGACAAGAATTACAGGATAGACTTTACCACAGGTGAAAAAATTCAAATAAATAATTGAAACAAAAAAAGATCCCGGTCATGCCCAAATTTGAACTCGAGAACTTTAACTTACAAAAGCAGCATTAAGCCTCTGGACTAGCTGAGTCCACTGCATAATCCTAGCAGGAAAAATTGTCTGCCATTCTTGTGACTCATAAAATGTTGAAACATCAGAAAAAGTATTTTAAACTTTACAGTAAAGCAATAAAAACTAAGCAAAATCTGATAAAATTATGCATTTAAACAAAAGAGTAAAGTCTTTTTTTAAATATAATTCTTTCATTTTTTTTTTAAACATGCAAATAATATGCATACCCTGAAAACCATCAAGACATCTTAAAACCAACAGACTTGCTTTTATTACATAGTCTCCTTTCTTTTGTACTTATTTAATTTTATCTTTCCCTTCTCTTATGAAAAGGTTATAGAGCACACAGCGTAAATAAATGAAGCTTCCTGGCGGCTAAAAAATAGAATTTACACTTGAATCATAAATAGACAATTGTCGGCAGGCAAAAAAACAAAACAAAAAACAAACCCTTGTTTGTGAAATTTCAAAATGTACATAGACCTATATTTACTTTCATCAAACTAATGGATCACCTGGTTTCATTTTGTTCTTGACATTTTACTACATTTAGGAGTTGATAAATCACATAAATAAAATTAAAAATTGCAACAATTACATCATACAAAATCAAAGTAAAAATATTCAACTCTTGACTCTGCGACAACAAAACCCTGCAAATTCAGCCAAAAAGTAAAAAAGTTTCTTGATGTCAACAGTGATGCAAAAGTACCTTGGAAAAAATCAACATAACAATATAGAACAAGACATATTTCTGTATAAAAATATAATTCTGGTTAATATACTATATCAGATGTAAGAAGAAGAGAGAAAGATGACCTCAAAACAATGGCAACAATACATTTTTGTATCTTTTGTGTCAGGATGACATTGAATAAATTTCATCATCATGGCGGGGTAGCCAGAGTTGAGCATTACACAAATTTCCTCAGTTAACAAAAACTTCTTTGAGAGTTTTCTTTGAGGAAAACCTTGTCCCCCATGGCAGTGATCTCAGGGTTCTATACAGACAAGGAAAAGGAAGCAATTGGCATGATTATGCTAAGCAAAAGTAAGTTACCAGGAATTTTCCCATTATGCTTATTCCTTTTTAAAACAAACAAAACAAAACAAATTGTTTAAGACTTAAAATATTCAATTCGTCCACTATTTAAGGCTCTCTCCTGATAAAATCTCCATTTGTAGAATATTGATTGTTTATAACCTAATGGGGAAAAAGAAGAAAAAGTGAAACTTTCTTCTTTAATAAACTTTAAAACTTATACTAATCAAAAGATGTTCACAAATTTGTTACATTAAGTGGGACCTTGTTTGGGTTTTTTTGGTTTTGTTGTTTATAGGGTTTTGTGCTTTTTGGCTGGGGGTCTTTTTTCGTTTTCTTTTTTTTTACTTTTTTTATTTATTGTGACTGATGCGAAATAACACATGTTTTGAAAGCATTCAAATCAAACAACAAAAATGGAAAATGGAAAATAAAATCCATAGTGCATTCTCATGAAAAGAACAATATGAATATGTGATAACATAGTGTACAATAATTATTTAGAATATTATATTTATATTCATATAATAAACAGACATGAATAAAAAAATGCTTGAGCACAAGCCATCACAAAGACTGCATAGAGGTCAACCATTCAACTCCCAGTTTTACAGCCAACAGTACATATCTCAACTTTATTTCTTCTTCTCTTTATCTGTGCTTCGCTTCCTCACAAGCCTCAAACCGCATGATAAGAAAAAGAGCAAGATGATATGCTAACAGGATGATATGCTAACAGGATGCTTCACACTGCTGCTCCAGGTGGAAATAAAACAAATGAAGGAAGATTTTGTACAATGTGCATGTGTGCGTTGTACTGATACTTGTCATTCACATGGACTTTTGCTCTTTGCTCTGGTTGACGGCAGAGTGGAGACTCATCATAATGCGTGCGGCCAGTCCACATTTTACTTTTTACTGGGAAGTGTAGATAGGTAGTCACAGCTTTAATCATTGTTCTCCACCATACAAATGACACGCATCAGTAGGATACAATTTGAGCGTAGTAAAAGTTTACAAAAAATTACTTCAATATGGGCAATGTCAGGTAGTGCATATGACTCTGGGCTCATGACGACAAGAAATTTTCAAAGAAGCTCTTCATATATATAGCTTAAAATTTAAACAATGAAACAAAGGCATGCGGCACTTTTTTTCTCTTCTCCACACATTTTTGCTGAAGTTTTTAATTTAACAATTTAAACAAAAGTAAAAATACATCTAATGTAAACTTAGATGCATTGAGGTCAAATAATAAGATGCAGAGGAATGTTATTTCAAGGAAATGAAGAGTAAATTTGCACCCTACTATGCACTGGAAATATCAGTCAGCTGGAAAATTGAGTGATGCCTAAAAAAGTCCATAAAAAACAATAAAACCATCAAGTCACCAGAGCCAATGACCTAAAAAGTCATCATAAATTCTATCATGGAAAGACAAAAAAGTCTTCGACTATGACCAGGTACCATGCTGTCAATTGATAAATTCCCATTTAATACTTTCTGAAATTTAAAACATGTCATGTGCTATATGTTAACATCATCAGCATCTTGACAAACATGACGTGTGAAAAAATTTAAGACATTTTTTGGTGCAGCAATACAGTAAATAAAATTTGTGTTTTTTAAACAGCTAATCACAAGAATAATATTGCTGAGCATCCGTTCTTATTCAAAGGACAAAATAAAATAATAGACAACAATAATGCAACATTTAAAACAAGTGTTAAAATGGGTGGCAGCTCTGAGCAGGAAAAAGCAACTTGCTAGGTTTTGTGTATTTGGTGACGTTTTAATACAACATAAATTCCTTTGCATTGCTCATTAAACTAGAGCAAAGAAAGAATGACAGTGGCCCACTGTCTTGATCTTTTTTTATTTGATTTGATGATTTCACCCATATCCACAAATAATGTGAACTCTGGGGTTTTGGTAGGATTTTCTAAATTTTGCCCATACTGCACACAAGACCGTTTTATTGCCAGTTTCTGATGGGACTAGGTGTTGATCTACCGACCTGACCAGAGAGGTGAGTTTTACCCGAAAAACTCAAGAAAATATATCAACGTGTCGGGCACAAACTCACAACCTTTTGGTTGACAAACTGACTCCTGACCTCTGGGCCACCATACCCCACCCCCTCCCGCTGTCTTGTTATTATCACACTTTTGTTACTTAAAAGCTTAATTAATTTCCATTCGTAGTTAAAACAAAGGTATAGATGATTAAATTATGTAAGCATCAATCTGAGAGGAAAAGTTTTTCTTTGAACCCACATAATTCAATTCATCACAAAGTGCATCCGTATACATTTAAGAGCCATGCATTCAAATAGGTAGGGGAACATTTTTGCTATAGATGACTATACACTGTTCTGATAACAGTGTGTAATGTACACTGATTGGGATATGAATGAAAAGATTCTCCCTCCTGTGTTTCAATGGAGAATGTCAATTGGACAAAGACTTTTTATTTTGCTTTGTTGGTATGATGAACAAATTCGTCTTTTTGCTCTATTTTATTTCTTCTCTTTTTTCACACATCATATAAAGATACAAAAGTATCCGTGTATAGAACAAGATGGAAATATTGTGCCAGGAAACATTTTTCCTTCATGAGTCAGCGATGGAATTTTTTTTTTGTATTGAATCAAAGGTTACAATATTTCATGTAGTAAGTCATACAAATATTCAGACTGCTGACTGCTAGAAACATGGTGCCTTCAAGTAAACGTTGTGAGAATGCATATTTCGAAATTAAAGAACAACAAGTAAAAGGATAAGGAAGAAATTAAACATTGCAGCAAAAACAAATGTTACTGTTGTCTTTTGAAAAGCTACAAGAATTTAAATTTGATTTCATACTATGTTTCTTTCAACTACAAAGGAATTCAATATCAAGAAGAGTAAAACGGATAAAAAATCTGTAAAGCAAGTATACAATTAAGGAGGAATCATTGATAGAATAGTAGAAAAATTAAAGTGTAAGTTTTATTAAATGTAATTTTTATAAAGTTAGCATCAAATGACAATTGTGTAACAGATAAAACAAGAAAATGACATGGTTTTCTAAGAATAAATTACTTTACATTGGTCACAGATGTGATTTTGGGTTGGGTTATTTTGTAAGTATTTTTTTATCTCTTGGGAGTTTGGGGTCTTGTTTATTTTTAAAGTTTGAATCAAATACTGTCTTCACAAAGAAATATAGAGTAAATAGGATGTAAACAAATATTTATAAAATCACCCTTTTTTGGCGTTCAACACAAAAGACAAATCCAACCCCAATATGGTTATTTGTAAAGTCATTTAGATTAAATGTATGTAGATAAAAAGAGAACAGAGTGTGTATGTGAAAGAAACAAGAGCTGCACTGCTATAAATAGGAAGAGGATTGACACGGGCTGCGAAAAGGGATGAACTTTCTCTAAGTGAAGGATGATTTATTATTCTACAGATAAATTCCAAGACTGCACATTTCAAAGTCAACTCCAAGTGATTAGCCTTCATGGCGCACTTTCCCAGATACACAATTTGTTGCAAAACAGTTAAATGTCCAAGGTGCAAAAAATGACAACCAAAGTGTATACAGCATTTAATAAATGATTATTTCCTTTTTGATGGCTCCCTTTGTGACTCCGTTAGTCTGGGGTGCGCCTTTCTGTCCAGACTTTTCAATACTTGGGGAATGTTCTGATTGGCTGTCTGACTCCAAACTGCTGCGAGAATCTTTTTGCACCTGTTTCCAATAATAAAAAAAGAGAGTGATAGTGAGTAACAATAGTGCATTTCCACAAGATGACAAATGTTTTGGTTTATTATTTGTATAGCATCTACATTAAATGTATTTTATCTCTGAAAAGTTTATCTGCGACACTTCTGTTAGAAATATTGCTCGCGTTTTTCTGAAGACTGTTCGCTGACAGTAAATCGATAAATGATACCACATTCAAATTTTGGTATACCGCAAACTGTTGTACTAGCCGTAAGTTGACATTACAAAGGAAATGACATTGTAACGAAAATATCCTCAGCCAGTATTACAACAGTGAAGTATTACAACAGTGAAGACGATCAATGTCGATGTGAAGTACATGTAAATCTACATGAAGCCGGGAAAAGTTTAGTCTGACACTACAATACAGGCCAACTGCATAAGAATAGGCTACTGTAGTACAATGTAGTGGTGATCGCGGTGGTAGTAGTAATAGTAGTAATAGTAGTGGCGGTGGTGGCAGCAGCAGCAACGGTAGTAGTTGTAGTAGTAGTGGTGGTGTGGTACTGGTGGTGGTAGCAGCAGCAGTAGCCGTAGCAGTAGCAGTAGTATTTGTAGTAGTAGTAGTAGTAGTAGTAGTAGTAGTAGTAGTAGTAGTAGTAACAGTAGTAGTAGTAGTAGCAGTAGTAGTAGCAGCAGCAGTAGTAGTAGTAGCAGTAGTAGTAGTAGTAGTAGTAGTAGTAGTAATAGTAGCAGTAGTAGCAGAAGTAGGCATGCCTAACACTCTACCCATCCATTTGAGTTCCTTTAGCTCAGGATTATGTACAGCGAGAGAGCGAGAGAGGAGGGGTGAATTACACATGGGGATGAAACACGACACACAGCGCAGGGCACTGATGCATTTGCATGTGATTGACTCCACGATCTTTGACCAACCAAAACTAGATTTTCCCCCTTTGCATCACTTAGGAGAAGGGGGTCGTGATGCACACTGGTGGTATAACGAATTGTATGTTACAAGAGTTATCAAGGAACACTTACGCCAAATCATTGGCGGATGACAATATTAATG
Organism: Doris montereyensis; assembly: GCA_037039925.1. Classification (NCBI taxonomy): domain Eukaryota; kingdom Metazoa; phylum Mollusca; class Gastropoda; order Nudibranchia; family Dorididae; genus Doris; species Doris montereyensis. Next base: position 304,831 of record JAXRKP010000306.1, on the reverse strand, counting down.
AGTTACATGTATTTCTTTGTTTTTGCATACTGTCTGATGCATACAAAGGTGAAAAGCTGGAGGTCAGCGAGAATGGTTGCTTAGCGGATGGCGGTAAGCAAGGTTTGAGTGTGTACATTATCCATTTCAGGATGGAATTGACACTAAGAGCACTCAACACAATAGGAATGTGCAATTTAAGTTAAATTTATCTATTTGTTAACTGAGTCAAATGTGACATCATGTGATAGACATATATATGGCCTTTTGCATTAATATTGATGATCCTGTAACAGTTGCTGTCAGTGCTACGCCTTGGCTAATTTTAAACTGACGAAAGTATGGATGCCCAGCTATGTTTCCTTCACCTCTGATCTTTGCCTCTGTAACACGTTCAGAGTAATGAACTGGTCATTAAGTTTGAAGTACAAGGGGTTATAGGGGTATTTCTAAATAGGCCCCTGGTAGGAATTCAATTTTGCCAGAATGGCTTGCTCTTTTCGACTTCCAGCCACTGGGGGTTCTTTTACATGAGCAAAGGCACATGTGGGATATTCTAGATTATCTCCAATAGGACTAGGCACTCATTTTATCCTGTCTACCACAAGATAAGGGAGCAGAAAAAAATCAGAAAAACTGATTTCAAATTCAAGCCTGCACAGCCGGGATTTGAGCCCACAACCTTTGACTTGGAAGGCAAATACCATCCCTACTGAGCTATCCACTCCCTGTGGTAGATATATTGCCAGAATGAATCATATTTGGCTGCACCAGTGATAAGTTTATTGAAGTCTTAGTTATTTTATTTCTTCAGAATGAAATCATATGTTTTAAGTTCGAAAGCTAAACAAAGGCTGCGGTGAGCCTTTGCTCTTTCTAGGTGAAAAGAATAATGATAATGATGATGATGGTGGCAAAAATAATCACAAAAATGATGATGATATGAATGTATGTCAGGCAGCATGGGAAAACCCGTCATGATGCAAACATTTCACAAATTGAGTTATTGACACTACCGTGTAGATGAGGTGTTGCTGAACATTTTGCTTTCTGAATTTTTTATTAAATATCTCAATTAGAACAGAAGTTATGGCCATTTAAGTGGACAACACATACAAAACTAAAAACTGAGAAAATCAGACTTTAAGTTCACACAAGGTTTATTGACAAACAAACAAAATTTGTTCCCCATATGAACGGATCAATATACTTCATACTATCATTTCTTTAGTAAATCTATCTATATTACTAGATTTAGATATAGCAAAGAAACAGTGTTAGGCAATGTATGGATAGTGGAGAGTAGATCTAGAACAGAGCCATGTTAATATTGGCGCTGAGTAATACAGTAGTGACTGCCTAAATGCCCGCCGCCTAAATGTCCGTTTTGCCTAAATACCCGCCATCTCAGTGAAACCAAATTATTTCTATATAAATTGCCCCTCTAAATGCCCATTTGAAAACCAAGATTTTCGCCTAAATGCCCGGTCTCAACGACAACTGCAGGTATCTTTTTCTTCAAAGTATCATAAAATACGTCCGCAATTGATTAAATATTCTGTTTTTCTTTATCATACATGCAATCCAATTGCTAATTTAATAGGGCCTTTGTCCCATTGGATCACTGGTTTGTCATTGGGCAAATAGAAATGAAGAGTCTTCCGGACTCCGCCCACATCTCTTTCTTGATGTCGTAAGTGGCATGCAATCACCTGGCGTCTTTAAACTGGATGCTCATAGCGATCGAGGGACAAGCTGTGAACAGTTTTATTTCCATATTGGCCGTATCCAATGTGACTTCGCCCACTCACTTCCAGCTTTCCTTTTTTTCTCGCAATAATTTTTTCGTACAGCTGATAACTTTTCGAAAAACAAACGATCTGGCTATGAATCTTTATCCTTGTCTGTCTGTTGTCTTAATTTTAACATGAGGATTATGAATTGAATGAGTTGTAAGATTCGTGTTAATTTATTCACACATTGATCCCATTGGATGAAGCTTTTCTTTTTCCAATTTTTCTCATCCAAATTTGTATAATTACTTAAGTCATAGGTCTCGTGATTAAATATGTTATGTGATTATAGTGTGGGTTATGCCAGTCAATGAGGAAGTAAACATTGGATCAGGTCCTTTTTCTCTTAGCCTCAATAGTAACAACTTGAATTTTGCACAGCTACATAAAGATCTACATCTTGGAAAAAAAAAGAATAAACCAGGAAATGATTTACAAAAGACGCTTCAAATCCTGGACGAAATTGGCAAGTCACCAGGGAAACCCAACGCCACAGAAATAGGCCTACCCTCAAATTGTTGCCCCTGACCTACTTTCGCATAACTGCCCATTTTGTCTGCTTCCCAAGCACCGGGCATTTAGGCGGTCACTACTGTAGTAATGTAGGCCTATTGATTGACACCATTGTATAGTATTGCTGTTTTCAGGTCATTCAGTGTCATGATCGTCCTCATCTGTATCGTCAGATCTGAGGCTATCTAAAAAACAGTCAGTCATGACATTCAAAATATTATCGTTGCTATAAAAGCCTTGAAAACAAGGTTACGCTGTCTCTTCGTCCGCCATATTGTTTACCCAGCAACTGCGTGACAACCTAGTCTCAGTTGTTTACACAATGTGTCATAATGCTTTAAATATAAAATACATGACTTGGAATAGGGAGAAAACATGATTATTTAGCAATAATAATTGCAATGGTGACGATTTTATGCATTTATTGTAAGAAACTCAACATCGAAGTTTCGGTCTCTTTCGAAGCAGTCCCCGTCGGTATAAAACCTTTTTTAAAGGATGTGTATTGACTTCAAACTTACAGTATTTATGCGCACTATGAATGAAACAAAAGCATGCAAAAATTCCTTTCTGACGAGGTAAGACATGACACAGTTTAAAATTATGATGCCGCGTTTGAAGTAGTTTAAAGATACTGACTATTATATGGTTGAATTACATGATTTTGTTAGAATCTGAGGATTACATGCCTCCTAAAAAATCTAAGATAAAATATTTAGAGGTAGAATTTGACTGTGGCATTACTGCATATGATGTAGAAATGGTTGTAGAAGAAGACTGTAGCACTATCTCAATTTTAACCTTGTGTGACCCAAGCACCATATTTGGCTCACAATACTGTCTCTTGAGCAACCTGGCAGGTTTTCACAGACCAGCTCACATATAATAAACATTAGGCACTTTAACCATAAACATGAAACTCATTTGATTTGGACACTTTGCTCCATGAGTCAAATGAAAAGTTTATTTGCAAATGAAACATGAGCTTCAGCCTCATATTGAGATGTTTTACATTGAAAATTATAAATAACCCAATTATCTATAAAATAGACTTATAGCTGTCTGGCATGAGAAAGATATTTGTTGTTATAAGTAATGGATTCTTTAGACAATTAAATTGAGCTGTAAACTATGATTTTATATAAATATCTAAAATTTGTAAAATTGACATATACAAATTCAAATACAACAAACCCTATTTTCAGTCTCAATCTTATTAACCGGGACCAACAATTTACTATTTTTATGTCACAACAAAATATTTGTGTAGATATTACGAAAAAAATGTAAATACCACGAATCATAAATAACAAACAAGACTTTTCATAGCCTACTTACCTGACCCGTAAAAATAGCGTCCCTAGCGACCAAGCATATGTAGTAGAACCAAATGATATGTAATACTTGCAAAATGCACAGCAAAATATTGTACACGATATAGATGTTGCCCAACGTGAAAGTCTCCTCATCAGCATATAAAATAGCCAGAGCCTCAAACATCGTTGAGCGAATGATCCTGATTACCAAAAGGTGAGATGAAGAAGAAACAAGAAGAAATTGGACAATCTGTGACATTTTATATCTTCACAAAGGGGGATAAATAAATAAGTCATGCAAGAACATGTTATTTTGTTACATTATGCACAAAGTTATATTTCCAACTGGACAGGCAAACTGTTCCTACAATATGTGATTTCCATATGTGCACAAATTGATTGAGTTTGCTTCGTTTGCCTCATTTGATTATTTTCTTTAGCCTTAAGTTGTTGGATTTTCTTTGTAAACCAAGGCATTGGAAGAGATTTTATTTGTCACAAATAGTTAAGTAAAAGAACAGTTGTCCGAGACTCTTTTCTAAGATCGTTTATTGCATGGAATGAAGCAATCTATAATGTGATTTACCTGAATGGGAAGAGAATCATTCGAGTGATGACCCAGATAACCATGAAGATAAAGAAAAGCACTTCAAGTTTTCTCATACTGGATATATTTGAAAACTTTAGCTATCTGAAATGACAGAATACAGAGAGAGAAAACGTCATACACTTTCAAACTAAACTAAAAATTGTTCCAAAACCTGACGATTTGTTTGTTTCTTTCTTTCTTTGAAATTTACCCCATCCACAACATGCAGTGATCTCATGGTGAATAAAGAGGAGACAAAATGACCTTCAACGCTGAAGAGCCCCACTTGATGATAACATGTTCTCCAGCTATTGATATCAAAACCCATCTTTCCATATTGTAGGCTGGCCATGCCCATGTGCGAATGAAGGGTGCAAAACAAGTGATGCTTGTAGTCCTATGGTTTAAAAAGGCCTATTCAGTGTATCTAATAATACTACTAACACTGAAGTCCACATTGAAGCACTTAAGCCCAGGTAGTAGTACTTATCTAAGATAGCTAACCCTCAGAGGATAGTCTAAGCTATTCAGCGTACCTAGACCATTATTTTTAATTAAACCTCATATATAGATACATATGTCATTAATATTGTAAGGCATGGAGATCAGTTATAGAACTAGCTTTTGTTTCCATTCAATAGGTGGCCCAATACCATTTTTGCTCTTATGCAAGATGAGACACTACACTGACATTAATTTTTGACTCATTATGACACTCTACCTGATCTGTTTACGGTAGAAATAAATTGTTTGATGGGGGAAAAGCCCTCAGATTATTTATTTCTTCTTTTAAGTACAGATCTGAAAACATTTGTTTAATTTAAAAAGTCCAAAACGAAAAAATCCAAACATACAAAAGCCAAAATCACAGAGCCTTGAAAAAGGATCAAAGTTTAAAATTTACTTCTATATAATTATAATAAGATAATTATAACACAGCAATATTGCAATAGAGAAACACACTTGTCTGTAAGCAATTTCACACCAGAGTACACCAGAGAGGGTGATCTAGGATTAGATTTTAGCAAAGGGGAGTGGCAAGTGCTCTTTACTGTCTCAATTGTGAGCCCAGGAGGAGAGCTGACAGTAGTAAAGTGATTGTCAAGAGTGGACAAGTAGGTCGATTGTACTGTTACACTCAGGTGTAAAGATAAGCTTGAACAGACCTGCAAACCAACATAAAGCACTAAATGGAGTCAGACTCTTCAAAACTAGGAATCTGCCGCGGAAATAAATAATGTCACTCTTCATGAAATCCACATTCGTCTTTAAATCACTCAGTTTCGGATAGATCTAAAATCTTTTAGACGTAGATCTATAAGATTAAGATTTCTGCCTGCTATGAATATGCATTCAACTATATAAGAAAAGAAATTCACCACACTTCCACATCATGAGGACACCATCACTAAATCATTAAATTTGTGTTCAAAAAGTCATGTGGTATTAACAAGATCTAGATTTCCAACTTCTAAGAATATATGCACTGAAAGGCAACAGATAGGCAGTTGGTGAGCGTTGCTGGTAGATCCTAGTTCTTTCATTTCACTCTTTCTCTCCCTCTCTCTGTCTGATTGTCTTCCTGTCACTTACTTTCTCTTTGTTTGGTTACAAAAAAAAAAAACAAACAAAAAAAATATATACCTCCATCCAAGAGTCAACTGCGTCATGGACAAGCAATACAAGTGTGCCGATACGGACAAAGTTGTTCATCCATGAGAGAAACATAAGAAGAATTGTGGCGAAATGATGCACAATCATTTCTGTGAAATCCTAAAAGAGATAAAGCAAAAACATTCCAAAGCACAAGATTAAATGATAAGCCAAGAGAGATCAATCTCCAGAGCAAGCTATAACAGCCATAAACAGGATAAGGACAGAGCATGGCATACTATTTACACCAAATTCCATTCAAAATCATTTGAACTATACACCACTTGAAACCATATATCATTTAAAACCATTTGTACCAAATACCACTTGAAACCATTTACCATCTGTACTATATAATACCACTTGAAATCATATACATTAAAAACCATTTTGTACCCCTACCATTTAAAGCTCTGCGCACATTTGCTTCCCCGCTTGACACTCATAACCCACCTATGCTAACTGTGGGTCCCATATATTTGAGTCCCTCTAATCCTCTGGCGAGACAGAGGTAGGTGGCTGGTCCCATATAACTGCACTGGTGATTCACGGAGGAGTTTTGGGGATGATTCTATTTTTACCAGTTCAATCTGGAATAATCTGCTTTGCTCGCAGCAGCTCAGATATCCAACGACTGACCAATGAAATCAGCACTCATTTTGATAGGAAAATGATAGAAAAATAACAAAATTTACACTTTAAGTTATGTTCTGGGTTGCTTTCATGATAAAAAATATACATAGACATGTTTCAAGTAAATTTTTCTGTAAAAACAAAATTACACAAAGTAAATTTATCAGGATTCCCACTCATTTTCAGGAGAAAAATTCCTAGATTTTTCCATGCAAACATCAAATTTTCCAGAAATTTCTGGCCTTAACGAGCAACGTGAAATTTGGTAAAAGCGCATCAAAGCTAGAACTAATCGTAAATGAGACACAATTCTAAAACGACATTATGATTGAATGGTAAAGAATGGCAGGTCTGACGATGTCAGACAAATTGAAAGCCCAGTTGTTCAGGAGACAATTTGAGAATGAACGTAGAAAGACAGAGAACAGCATCACTAAATTGCCATATCAGTTGTGCCCTGTGTGAAATCTCGTCCAGTTCCAAGATGGGAAAAATATGATTACAATATTTCATAAAACTCCCAAGACTTTTCCAAGATTTAAAGTGAATTTTTTAAATTCCAAGACTTTTCCAAGTCTTAATTTCTTCAAACCAAACTCCCAAGACTTTTCTAGTTTTCCAATATAGTGGGAACCCTGTTTATAATGTTGAAATTCATGATAGGTAGAGTTTTTATAGTTCCTTTCAAACAAACACATCTAGTGATGAAGACAAACCCGTCAGCTAAGTGAAACCAGGTCATCGATCGATATTGAGAAACCAACGGCAGTTCAACCGGAAGAGAATTAATAAATCAGCACTCATTTTTTATTTTGTTTGTCAGGTTAAAAAGCATGCCTCACAGCTTAAGGGTAGATACACAACTCTTTACATTTTATATTCTCTTGTTGGGCCTTCTAATTATTTTGTTATTATATCAAATGCGATACGAACTGAGCAAAATTCATCAAATTTAATGCAAAATGACACTAATTAGACAGACATATCAACAATGAATACAAACCTTTCTTTTGTTATCTGAGAACAGAGAAAACAGAAGGCTCACATAGAAACCACCCTCTATCATGTAATACCAGTAAATGTCGGATGTAACATTCTGCATGAAAAATGTCAAAAAGTATGTTAAAACAAATAGGTTATGTATTCATTCCTTACAAATTTTTATGGTTAATATGAATAAGACTAGCAATTAGTAGCATTATGCATTCCTTATGCATCCACTTAAAACGAAACTGATAGAGCATTGCTCGACAAATCATAACCAAAGAATCTCACAACAATCACGGCAAAATCTTCTCAATTATTTCACATATGCATCTGTTCCCATCAAGAATTGGATAAATAATATTCAAAACATGCATTGCATCCTTGGTCATTTAATTAGAATGTTGGTTAGGAAAGCAGGAGAGAACATTGCAACTAAAATCAAATGATAAGTCTACAGTGAAGACATTTAAGGAATGTGTTAAGACATGAAATTCTTATACCATCACAGTATAACAAAAATACACATAAGATAGAAAACATGGCTAAAAAAAAAAAAAAATTCTTCTTTTTTTTTTTTTTTTTTGGTAAATAAAATGATGAGTTGCCCATACATGATGAGGCCATCCATTCCATGCTTCAGCTGTATCATAAAACCATGATTTCTGGAAAATAAAGAAAGTAGTAAGATTGTTATCTATATAATTCTAGGTTGGTCATTCTTTGTTCACCAAAGGCTTTGTTGCCAGGCCACTGAGAAGAGTAACCATAAATTGCATGTAGGATTAAATGACCCTAAGATCGTTTTCGTTGGAGGAAATTTTCTACCTAAGTGACGTTTAATTATTGAAAATGTTATTGCTTCCAGTATTTTCATTCACTTAGGCCTTCATTTTAAACAGGTTTTATAATTAAAAAGTAGGAATTGTAGGCCTATCCCTCCCGCCTACCTGTGTAGCCTCAGTCTCAATCTAATAGTACTTGGCATTACCCGGGATGCAACATGCTTGTCAACAACAATATTTTAGGACCTTTGCAATCAAGCAATGTGAATTAAGACATCAGCTTAAGTTAAGAGGAAGAGCAAGCCATGGGAAAAATCCAACTGACTAAAAATTAATGGGATTTTCCCAGATCATAAGTAGGACAGTATCAGCTACATGTAAATTTTAAGAGATAAGAGAACAAAACATGTTTTCAAATTGGGTCATTAGGATAGCTTGATCACAGAAGCATGTTCTGCCTTCAAGCACTTCCTCCATTCATCGGGGAATGCCTTTATCGGTCGGTTACGAAAATGGGGTCTACAATGATCATCCAAGAAAAAGAATACTTTCTATGGCCTAAATTACTATTTTTTTTGGCATCTTTAAAATATTTGTTTTACATCCAAAACAAACTGAAAGATAAAACTTTAAACAAGTTACAAAATAAATTAACACGAAAAAGTCTTTTTAGAATGAGTAAAAAACATTTTAAAACATCAGCAAAGACAAAAACACAGGACAAAAACGACGATTGAAAATTTTAAAAAAAGAAAGAAGAATATGGTTTAGATTTGCACACACAAAAACAAAACAAAAAGTAACTATTTATAATGCAATTGTGGCAAATGGTATTAGATCAATTGAAAATGACACCAAATGCTGGCATGCATTACTAGAATTTGAAATGTTACCGATCTTTTCACATAACGACATGTAAATGATATATATATGTAAAAAGTCTGCCTTAAATGACGCTTAAAATGAATTTTTGTCACTGATTTGTAATGATATTCTGTGCCATAAACTGAAAATGTACCACTAAATTATTTCAAACATAAATCCTGAGGAATGTTTGGAAGTTCCCCAGTATGCTGTATATCACTACTGTTAGACTTGGAAATTTTAACTCACATCCAAATGAATATAGACCGCATACCAGAAGATCACAAGGTAGAATGATCCTTTCCATCTGTTTCGAGACAAAATTCACAAAAGCATCACATTTTAAAACTCTACTTATTAAAAGGTTTGGAGGAATATTAATACCTGCAGGAAAGTGATTTACTTTATCATTTGACAGTCAACAGATATGGCTTTACAAACTGTGGGCATATTTTCTCTTCTACATTTAGATCTAAATACATAAGAAAAGAAATGAAATCAAGTCTTTTTTATCTCACTTGGAACTCTCTTTGGAATCAATTCAGAAACTCTGCAGGATAATATAGCAATACTAACTTGTAAATTTATAAACAAGAGACGTGTGTCTTCTACTCACAGTTTAATGTATTCGGATATTTGAAGTTTACAAATTCTTGTAAAATTCAATTATGACATAAATTCTTTTAATCACAAAAATGCCTCCCTATACGTTAAAAACAGCAAAATGTTACCTGGGAAAGGAGCACGTGAAAAAAGGAGAAGTTGCTTTTGAATAGTCATCCTGATATCTTTGACAACTCTTTTTACTTTAGAAAAAGAATTGAAGAAACAATTCTTGCTTTATGTGAACTTTGTTTACCTTTATAGCTTTCATAATTTTAGTAACATGACTGCCCATTATCACATTTTTCTAAAAACTTATGGAAGTATGGCTTAAAAATTACATATTTACAACAAAACAGAATTTCAAAATTTTGCCTTTGGGTAAAAAAAAATTCATAAAATAATTAGAGACGGAATGAGAAACCAAACTTCATATTTACAGAAAATCATCAAAGCTTACTTACGACGACTGCAAAACTTTTTCAAAACTGAGTTCTTTCTTGATTGCGTCTTTACTCGAAACCAACGTTCAATTTGTCTTGTGGTCATATCAGTTTGTTTGACAAGACTCTAAAAACGAAAAATGAGAAAATAATTGAAGGGACTTTGAAATTGTAAAACAAATTACTCAAAGGGAAATGCGGGTTGCAAGACATTTGAACATTTGTGAAATATATTGAAATTCATATTTTGTCATATATTGATGCATCAAGTCTGATTCATACAAAATTTGTTTTTTTATCTCGAGGAGATACTCTAAAGACCCTAAAATGAGTTTGAATGCAGGAAGGCATGGAAGAAATGTGTTAACTTGGGGGTGAAAAGAGGTTAAGTTATGTTTGATTTATCACAGGTAGGGAGCCATTGTAAAGGCTTAAAACTCAGAAAGTTTCAAAGAAAATTTGCATGCTTATCAGATGTAAAAGTAAACAGAAATGCAAAGAACAGCATGTCGAAACTGATGAATAATAAGCATATGAAACAAATGCTAAAGCCCCATAGAAACAAAGATGAGACAAATACAACGGAATAAACAGAAACGAATCATCGGAATGAATATAGTCAATATGGTTGGTAATACGCTCTCTTCATGGCAAGGCGACGTATGCCAACACAGAGGTTGCAGGATCAACTCTTATCTGGTGCCCAAAGATTTGTTTGTGTCTATTCCTTTGTATTTTTGTCTTATCTTTGTAAACAAGAATTGTCAACAAAAACCAAGGGGAATAGCTAGATCAGTATACAATGCTGAAACCCAAGGTAAAAGATCAAAAGGTAAACCTCAAAGAACGTGATGAAGATATAAAAGTCAAAGAGGCACTAAAACAAAGAAATTCAACCTTTACAGAAGAAAACAGAAAATGTTAGGACAGGGCAGCCTGAAGAAAGATCATGGCGGGTGTCTAAATCCACCAGATAGTAGAACTAATAAAGAAAGAAGGTAAGAATATGTAGATGCCCAAAGCATGTAAAAACATGTGTATGAATCATAGAAGCCCATTGCATCAGTGCTAATAATCATCAAACATATTAAATATAGTAAGACATTATGATGAATGTCTAGTTTTTTATACCATATATTGTATTACAATTATATGTACCTGCAGTGTTTCAGTGGATACAGTCTTTTTTTCTTTGAAGGCATTTTCCAAAATTCGATTGGCAGGAGCTTTTTTGATAACTGCCTTTAAACCAAATGAGCGTCCTAGTGGTGCAGCAAAGAACCTAAAGAACAATTTTACAAAGAAACACAAATGAACAAGTTTGACCATTATAATTTTAACAGCTAAAATATCTGAAAAAAGAAAGAGAGAGAGAAAGAGAAAGAGAAAGAGAGAGAGAGAGAGAGAGAGAGAGAGAGAGAGAGAGAGAGAGAGAGAGAAAGAGAGAGAGAGAGAGAGAGAGAGAGAGAGAGACAGACAGACAGACAGACAGACAGACAGAGAGAGATAGAGACAGACAGACAGAGAGACAGAGGGAGAAGGAGAGGGAGAGGGAGAGGGAGAGCAAGAGAGGATGAGAGACAGACTAGACAGAGAAAGACAGTTTTCATTTCGTTTAATTGACATTTACCCCGTCCATCATATGCAGTGTTTTCAGGGTGAATTAAGATGAAACAGCAAGATGAAAGAGGAGTGTAAGTGAAAGTGTGAAAGGAAAGAAGTAGAACCTACCAGTAGTACCCACCAACTGCCCCCAAGAGAGAGAGAGAAGAGAGTGAGAGAGAGAGAGAGAGAGAGAGAGAGAGAGGAATAGAGAGACAGACAGACAGAGACAACTCAAGTTTTTTATTTGATTTACCCAAATTCACAACTAAGGTGATCTCAGGGTTTTTGGTAAGATTTTTAATTTTGCCTGGACTGCCCTGTAACTATAAATGCCAAGGGATCTTTAACATGCACAGAGTGTTGTGATCTGCACACGGGACCTCCTTTTGTAACGCCCATCTCCGATGGGACTAGGTATTGATCCACAAACAAGGGCGTAGATGTTACTAAAAACAAAAAAAGAAAATTGTTCAATCGCTAGCAGGGCTTGAACCTATGACCATTGAGTTGAAAGGCCAACACCTTGCCACTGGACAACATTTTCGAGGATCATGCCTTTGCGACTGAATCCATAAATGTGATAAACAAAAGAGGACTTAGGATACAACCCTGTCTTACTCCTATATCTACATCAAATTCTGCAAATATGTTTCCAGCTACTCTCTCTGCACATGTTGGTTTAGTGTAAAAAATTTTAATGGCCTCTATTAAATTTTGCTCTAGATTGTGTTCTTTTAAAGAATGCCATAGTTTGTTCCTCCTCACAGTGTCAAATGCCTTTTCTAGATCTATAAAACACAGGTGCAAGTCAATGTTTCTCTCAAGGAATTTTTCTATTATTTGTCTAATTGTAAATGTGGTCTTGTACACTGTTTCCTGGTCTAAATCCACTCTGATGGTCTTCAATCTGATCCTCTACTCTTTTCCTTAGTCTCATTTCCAGTATCCTGGCATACACTTTTTGGTACTCTAAGTAGTGATATCCCTCTATAGTTTGAACATTCCATAGTTGATCCTTTCTTATGTATTGGTACTACCGTTCCTTTTTCCAGTCGTCAGGCACCTGTTTGGACTTCCATGCTTGTTGGCGTATTATATTGCATGTAGTAGTTTGTATGCCTCTCTCCCTTGGTTTTTAATCATTTCTGGATAAACTTGATCTGCTCCTGGGGCTTTTCCTAATTTCACTTTTCTTATAGTTGTTTGGATTTCTTCCATTGATATTCTACATCTTCAGCTGTCTCCTCTGGATTACTTGTTACTCTTACTAATTGATCTTTACTCCTTGTAGCTATTTGTAAATCGTTTTCAAAGGTATCTTATTCTTCTTTAGTTGCATCTTCGTTTGGTCCATAAGCTATTAATAATTTAATTTATCTTCCTTTTGGTTTAATATGTACCTCTAATAGCCATGAGCTTATAAATTTCCAACTTTCTAGTAGCTTTTCATGCCTTTTATGCACTAGGAGACCTACCCCTGCTCTAGCTCTATCTTTGACACCTACTCCTGAGAAGATTAAAATATGATTTGGTCCTACATTTTCTATTCCTTGTCCTCTTTCTTTGTTTCTGTAATAGTCAAAATTTCTACTTTGAATTTTTCCATTTCTTCAACTAATTCTAATTCTTTTCCATTTATTGCCCTAACATTCCATGTTCCAAAATCACAGTCCGTGTTCGTTTCCATTTTCGCTGTTGAAAGGTCAAGCCGGGTATATTATATTTATTTCTCTGCATCAGTGAGGTTTTGAATAAGCAGGGTTTAACCCACTGTACCCTAGGTAGATGGTGGGGCTGCAACCTTGAGGCCCTCTACCAGGCCTTTTATTTTCTGTCAGGGTTAACTCCCTTAACCTTTGGTCATTCAAGACCAGCCTGCAAGGCAGTAGGTTGTTATTTTAGGTCAGGGTTTTTCTTTAGCCTTTGGGCAGTCAAGACCAACCTGCAAGGCAGCAGGTTGTTTTATGTCAGGTTAACTCCCTTAGCCTTTGGTCAGCCAAGACTGACCTGCAAGGCAGCAGGAGACTCGTGGAAGGTGGGATCATCTACTCCCCGTACAGGTGCTTACCTGTCTAATGCCCGGGAAAGAGGTACTTTATATATATATTGTAAAAACAGTGGGGCATATTGGTAAATGTTTTGAGAGAACGAGAGACAGAGAGACAGAGAGACACAGAGAGAGAGACAGACAGGCAGACAGAGAGAGACAGACAGAGAAAGAGATAGAGAGAGAGAGAAAATAGAGTAATAAGAAGTGGTCTGAAAATGATAAATGTTACTTTTTTCAATTTTTTTTTGTACTTGAGAGTTTCCAATTGGAAAACCTTCCCATTATACAACAGTGTGCTATGATCATGAAGACAACGTCATTCATGAACACACAACGTGTAATGACAGGAACGGCAGGTAATCATATTACCGGTTAATAAACAAAACATTATGTGTGATTAAAAGGTATCGGTATATTTAAGGAGTTTAAAGAAAATTGTTTATTAAGTCTTAAAAATCATTTAATAATCCTGTGGTTGGTCAATTGTTCTTCGAGGAGCAGGGAAAACTTACTGTGTAAACTTAAAAAGATATCTTAAGCTTCTGAAATAAGACACCTCCCAGCCATAGCAAAGAAATGAGAACAATGATGTAAAAAGTTGATATTTATATATGCAGGATGGAGCTACATTTACGCGGCAAATGCGAGCAAGGAATTAAAAATACTCTGTTTGGGGATCGTCTCCTTCCTGTCTAGAAAGTGATAGTCCCGTTTTGAACCCGGGTGAATTCTTTTCATGGAGCTATCTTACACAAGATGAATCTATTTAACTACCCAACACAAATGGGTCATATTTATATTACAAGATGGACTATTTTTAGAAATCTTCTAATGCTATAGGATGATTTATTGACACAAATAGGTTCCTTTCTTTAGATGACTTCTACTTCAGGCCCTTAGGTAGTCGGTTCAGTTGACGCACCAATCTAGAATCGTGTAACATCAACACAGCTATAACATCAGGCTGTCATTATTCAGACCCATGTCCCAATAGTGTGGGTGTTTATTCGGACCCGTGTCCCAATAGTGTGGGTGTTTATTCGGACCCACGTGTCCCAATAGTGTGGGCTTTATTCGGTCCCCGGTTTTTATTGGGACACACAGATCTAGAATCTATGTCTAAAAATATATTTTTTTAGAGAATTGAAGTTGAAGACACGTAATTTCAGTTTCAATCGTACTAAGCAAGGCATCTTGACGGCCTTGAACGAAGTCGACTTCTATTTCTAGCGGTCATATTTCGTTCCGGAAAAAAAGTAAACGGAAACCTTTCATATCTCGTCATTTTCGGGAGCACGGGTCGCGATTTTTATTACCCATTTTAAGTATTTTTTAATAGGTAAATATCCCAGTAGGTGCTACACTACGTTATTAATGTTATGGAGTAGGCTACCGGGAAAGTTATTGGATTTTGGGACATGGGTGGTACCGCACTTAAACAATAGATCTAATAATATTGTTCTGGGCATGCACGGTTTAGGTTAGGATATGACATCATTATACATAAATAGTCTGTGTCCTAATAGGCCCAGCGTGTCCGAATAGTGTGGGTGTTTATTGGGACCCGGTCTGAATAACCACTTCGATAACATCAGTACGGCTGGTTAGTTCCGTTTGATGTGTCTGGTAGAAGTTCTCTTTACTATAATAAAAATTCCCTTTGTTTCAATAAAAGCTCTAATTTCAATAAAAATTAATGTTGTTTGTTCCATACGATTTAACAGGAATCTCTTTGATCATATTGACTTGTAATGGGTTGTTGTTTTGCTGTAAAAGTAGCTAAGCTGATGTTACAATGGCCGTGTTGATGTTATCATAACGAAAATATGGGACATTCCTTGGCATCATCAAACCAATCAAAATGCACCATTTTATGCAAGTGGACTATTTTTAGATATCACACAGGATGATTTATTGACAACACAAATTTAAGTTTCACCTTTATTTACATGAATGACCTCTGCTTTTGATCCTTAAGTAGCCCTACTGACGTCAGACCACTCTAGATCTTCATGATTTTTAGGGTAGATCTATAAGATCTAGATCTAGACTAAATCTAGATCTATCTATAATCTAGTCTAAATCTAGTCTAAAATATATATATATATATAGATTTTAGATCTAGATTTACATGCAGAAGAGACTCTAAACTAGAATTAGAAATGCTTCTACTAGCTTGGTTCTTGGCAACGCAAACTCCAAAAGAATATAGATTCTGATCTATGTAAAGCTATTAAGTATCGATCTCTCCTAATTACTAATAACTTGGTCTTGAGTAATAATCATGGTTTTAACTTATAGTCCTATATAATAAATAATATTTTTAATTTTAAAAAAGGCTCTTACTTCTCAAAGGCAATCCTGAGAAACGAGACTATAATGGATAAATATAATGGAACAAGAAGGTCACTGAGCTGAGGGTAATAAATTCCGCCCGTCTTATTTTCTAAATCCTTCCATGTATGATTCCCTGGTAACCAAAAGGACTCAGACCAGATGAATCCACTCACTGCCGTCAATAGAGCCGCCATGTTTATCCACTTCTCGCTAAATCTCGATTTCCTACACTGCCTGTCTGGTTAGTCTATCGGTCCGGTCCCCTATCCACCTTGCAGGCGACATGATACAGTTCACTATCCTCGGATTAGTCAAAAGTAGGCCTATGTCCAGTAGACCGACAACTCGGCCTCTGACATGGCGTGTGATGCAATGTAGGCCCCTAACGAGTCGTTCTTTTTTATGATAAAACCGAGGACATCGTTGTCCTCGGATAAAGCATATTACTGTGCTCCGTTACCCACACCCATGCCGTGCGATGGTGTTCAAGGAATGACTGAACGTGAAAAAATAGGCATTTCAAACAAAGAAAGAGATCGACAAAAATAATTATTGATCGATTGAGACAGAAACTAGAAACGTTAGAGAGAGAGAGAGAGAGAGAGAGAGAGAGAGAGAGAGAGAGAGAGAGAGAGAGAGAGAGAGAGAGAGAGAGAGAGAGAGAGAGAGAGAGAGAGAGCAAGGTTTTGGTAGATTCAGATATGTGAGCACTAGGTTTGGTGACTTTTTGTTAAATATATAGATCTATGTGTGATGTCCTTATTTTTTTAAATTGTATGTATTGATAAAGTAATAGGTTTGTCATGAGGTGAAAAGATAAATAGACAATCAGACATAAGACTATTAGACATATCTAGAATCTAGATCTACGCTTATATAAGCTTATGTAATATATTATATCAGGGATGGCGCGTGACATTGTTAAACCTGTTCACTGAACAATCTGAGATTTAAGAAGGGGAACATTGTATATTATCACCATATCAAATAATAAAATGCATCCCAAATTAATCAATGGTCCATTCCAAATCATGCGACTCTATAGCAGTAACAGCGTTCTGATTCTGAAATAGCCGCCCTCTGCCTGTTGATTTGGGAAACTGCACAGAGCATTGCACTATCGGCAACTCAGTCAGCCCAGGCTGACCGAGGTTCCGGGAAATCCACCACATTCATCAATCTCCATTGGCCCAAGTAAAAGGGAAATATGTCACTAAATAGTTAGATCTACTATTTATAAGTTCTACCTGACCAAAACGCATCTCTTTCATTGCATACCCCACATGCCAGGGTCTCATGTAAGACATTGCAGTGTTGAGCCAAGGCCAAAGAGGGGGAGATTCTCCCCATCTTCGACCTATGGGTATGCTATTTCTACTTTATATGTTTAACTTTCAGGAATGCCACTCTTATATGTAGGACGACGTGTATTTCGTTGTCCTGCACTAAAAGTTATTTTAATTAATGTGACCAGGTTGCGCCGTCCCTGTATTATTCAATATCAAATCTATAATAAAAAAAAAAAAATTATCATAATTGACAGGCACAATTACTTAGTATTACTGTCGACAGTGCTAACGCTCATGATTTTGAGGTTAACTACGGTTTTTACTTAAAGTCATGTATTGAATCGTATAAACACAGAAAGAAAAAGAAACAGAAGAAGAACATTGAATCATAGATGAAAAACGACAATAAATGAAAAACGACAATAAATGATTATAATTGTATTATTTACGGCTATTTAGTTAGTTCACATCACAGAACACTAAAACTTGTTTTAGTGTTCTGTGGTTCACATTGCCACATCTCTTTGTTTTTTACGTTATTTATCTGTTTTATTGCTACTAGATCTAGATATTTTATATTATTTTCTTTGTCATACTACTCTCGGGACATCTTTCACATTGTTCTTCTGACATCACACTGTGTGATGCCTTAATTAGTGTTTAGATCTAGATTCTAGATAATTCTCGTTTGTTGTCTGACGAAGGGTCATACCCGAAACGTCACGTATTTGTTGTTTTTATTGCTGGAATTGTCATTTATTGTCGTTTTTCACATTTGACTTTACTCCACTGTGGCTCCCTTGTATAATTGAATCATAGTAACTTTTAGATGTAATAATTATAATAGATTTGATTACCGACTATTTTAATATGCAGGCTACTGTTTTTATGTGCATGGATACATATGTACTGGATAATGTGTATTTGTTCTCTTTTTTCTGTGGAGTATCTTTTTATTTTTTCGTTTATTGTGTTATCATCTAACAATGTAGTAGATCTAACTAGAATCTACATATTAATTATTAACAGTATGTTTACGTTTCGAATTCAAATTTCATCTTCTAAGTGTTCATACTTGACAAGTTAAGGGATTTGGATATTTCTATATTGGGGGCCGAACATTGGACAGGTAAGCACTTGTACGGGGAGTAGATGATCCCGCCCTCCATGAGTCTCCTGCTGCCTTGCAGCTCTTGTCTGACCAAAGGCTAAGGGAGTTAACCATGAAAGAAAACAACCTGCTGCCTTGCAGGCCGGTTTTGACTGAACAAAGGCTAACGGAGTTAACCCTGACAGAAAATAACAACCTGCTGCCTTGTATACTGGCCTTGAATGACTAAAGGCTAAGGGAGTTAACCCTGACAGAAAAAACAAGGCCTGGTAGGGGGCCTCATGGCGACAGCCCCACCATCTACCTAGAGTACAGTGGGCTAATTCCCTGCTTATCCCAAAAAAAAGATTCAGAGAAAAAATAAATATAATATAACAGGCTTGATCTTTCGAAGACGAACTTGGAAACGAATAAGGACTATGATTTTTTGGAACATGGAACGTTAGGGCAATAAATGGAAAAAAGTTAGAATTAGTTGAAGAAATGGAAAAATTCAAAGTAGACATTTTGGCTATTACAGAAACAAAGAAAAAGGACAAGGAATACAAAATGTAGGACCGAATCATGTTTTAATCTTCTCAAGAGTAGATGTCAAAAATAGAGCTAAAGCAGGAGTAGGCCTCCTAGTGCATAAAAGACATGAAAGCTATTAGAAATTTGGAAATTTTTATAAGCCCACGGCTATTAGAGGTAAATATTAAACCAAAACCACGAGAAATTAAATTATTAATAGCTTATGGACCAAACGAATACGCAACTAAAGAAGAAAAAGATATCTTCGAAAATCTTAAACCCAAACAGGAACTAATGGTTTTTTGGAGATTTAAACGCTCGAGTAGGCAACAATGTAGAAACGTCAGGATGCGTAGTAGGTAAAGAAGGAGAGATAACAACTTATCCAAATGGAGAGAGACTAATAGATTTTTGCCTAAAGAATAATATGAAAATAGCCAAAATCTTTTTTCCTCATAAAGATATCCACAAATATACAAAAGTAAATGGAGACAGGCGTGAAAAGTCAATGATAGACTACATAATAGTTAGCAACTCCCTTTTTCACAGTACATTGGATACAAGAGTAAACAGAGGAGCAGAAATATTTAGTGATCATCACTTAGTGATTGCCAACATGAGATTACTGACTGAAGAAAACAAACAGAAAAGGAAAGAGAAGAAAGCTACTCAACTCAAAATAGAGGAACTAAATAAACCAGTAGAAAAACAGGTATACCAATCTAGGATAAAAAGATTTATCAGTGAAAGACAGATGGATCTGAATGAAAGCACAATAGAAGAAAAGTGGCAGATGTATAAAGAAACACTTCAGTTGTACTGAAGAGGTCTGTGGTAGGAAACAAATTAAAGGAGATGGGAAAAGAACAGCATGGTGGAATGAGAATTTCAAGACTAAGATCAAAGAAAAGAAGGATGCCTAGAAGAAATACTTGCAAACAAAGAGACCAGAGGATAGGATACGATGCGTGAATAAAAGAACTATCGCCAAAGAAGAAGTGAGGAAAGCAAAACAGGAACAATGGGAAGAGTTTGGACAAAGACTTCAAGAAAGCTATCAAGGAAATCAAAAGCTGTTCTGGGGGGGGAGGGGCAATGAAGAGCATGAGAATGGCCGAAGCATGCCCAATACGACAAATTAAGAATGCCAAAGGAGAAATAATGAAAGAAGATAGCCAAATCATGGAAACATGGAGAAAGCATTTTCAACAATTACATAATCCCTACAGAACGTATGAAACAAGGAGTAAAGATCAATAAATAAGAGAAACAAGTAATCCAGAGAAGACAGTTGAAGATATAGATATATCAATGGAAGAAATCCATTCAGCTATAAGAAAAGTGAAGCCCTAGGAGCAGAGATCAAGTTTATCCATAAATGATTAAAAACCAAGGGAGAGAGGCAAACAAACTACTACATGCAATATGCCAACAAGCATGGAAGTCCAAACAGGTGGCAGACGAATGGAAAAAGGGAACGGTAGTACCAATACATAAGAAAGGATCAACTATGGAATGCTCAAACTATAGAGGGATATCACTACTTAGCGTTTCAGGAAAAGTATATGCTAGGATACTGGAAATGAAACTAAGGAAAAGAGTAGAGGATCAGATTGAAGAGCATCAGAGTGGATTTAGACCAGGAAGAAGTGTACAAGACCACATATTTACAATTAGACAAATAATAGAAAAATTCCTTGAGAGAAACATTGACCTGCACCTGTATTTTATTGACTTAGAAAAGGCATATGAAACTGTGAGGAGGGACGAACTATGGCATTCCTTAAAACAACACAATGTAGAGCAAAATTTAATAGAAGCCATTAAAAGTTTTTACAATAAACCAATATGTGCAGTGAGAGAAGCTGGAAACATATCTGCAGAATTTCATGTAGATATAGGAGTAAGACAGGGTTGTATCCTAAGTCCTCTTTTGTTTATCACATTTATGGATTCCTCAAAAATGAACAGTGAATGTAGGTATGTGGAAGCTCAAACTAGTAAATGTATCAATGCTTTCATTTGCCGATGATTTTGTTCTGTTTGGAAAATCAGAAAGTGACCTTCAGTCGAATATCAACATTATGGACAATGAACTAAATAAAAGAGAAATGAGAGTAAATGCAAAGAAAGCCAAAACAATGCTAGTAACTAGGGAAGCTAAAACACAAAATCTTAAATTGGGCAGGGAGAATCTAAAAACAAGTTCAAAGCTACAATTATCTAGGAGTAATAATAACTCTGAGGGAAAACGAAGAGAAGAAATCAGCCAGAGAATCAAAAAGGCAAGTGCAATATATAACCATCTAGGAAAAGCATTTGTGGGTAAACAAGAATTGTCAACAAAAACCAAAATGGCAGTATACAATACAGTTTATTGTCCTACTCTCCTATATGGCAGCGAAACCTGGACCCTAGACAGTAGAGAATACAGTAGAGTACAGACAGCTGAAATGAAATATCTAAGAAGAGCAGTAGGGAAAACTAAAAGAGACAAATTAGAAACACAACAATAAGAGATCAAACCAAAGCAGATGGCATACAAACTAAGATATAAACAAATCAATTGAGATGGTTTGGGCATGCAAACAGAATGAATGACGATATAATAGCTAAATCAGCTAGCTAGATAGATAGATAGATAAATAGATAGATAGATATATAGATAGATAGATAGATAGATAGATAGATAGATAGATAGATAGATAGATAGATAGATAAATAGATAGATGGATGGATGGATTGGTGGATATATGCATAGATAGATAGACATATTGATTGATTGAGATACATACATAGATAATACATGGATAGATACATGGATACATACATACATATATACATAGACATAGATAGACATATTATTACATGATACATACATATACATACATACATACATACATACATATAGATAGATAGACATAGATAGATAGATGATGGATGGAGAGGAGAGATACATACATATTGATATTGATTGATACATACATACATACATACATACATACATACATACATACATACATACATATAGATACATACATACATACATACATACATACATACATACATACATACATACATACATACATACATTGCATTTTACATACACCTTTATTTTTTTTTAAGAGGGTGGTAGGAATGTGGTATGAGAAAGTCAGGTCCCATAGACATGCCCACAGTATGACAAACACAAAAAGAGGTGAGAAAGCCTTCTCATTCAATGGACCCAAAATGTGAAACTCTCTTCCAGCCGCCATCAAGAACAGGCAAAATAGTTTTCCTTTAAAAAAA
Organism: Doris montereyensis; assembly: GCA_037039925.1. Classification (NCBI taxonomy): domain Eukaryota; kingdom Metazoa; phylum Mollusca; class Gastropoda; order Nudibranchia; family Dorididae; genus Doris; species Doris montereyensis. The sequence continues at coordinate 282,480 of JAXRKP010000306.1, read as the reverse complement.
TGTTGAAGTTGAAAACACATTTTTTTTTCGAGAGACATGTTTGTGAACTTGTCAATTGACTCAATTGTGGATTATTGACATTGTAAAGCGTTAGAGCATTTCTATGTATAAGCGCTATGTAAATCTAAACATTACTATTATTATTATTATTATTATTATTACTTAACTAGCCTATCCATGTGCATGTGGGAGTAAGGGATTGGAGGGGCGGGGAGTCGGGAAAAACTTGGGCGATGTTAGCTGAAAGCATCTTTGAAAATATGCTGGGCACAAAAAATGGTTTTAACACGATCCTTTCTTCCTTTTAATTTAAATATGTCTTTTAAAATAAGCCTATACTTGAATTTGCATTCCTACACAGAGACTTTGTTGGTTTTGAACCACGTCAGACGTTGCGTTGCAATTCAGTATACAGTCGTGTTTTGTTTTATTGTATGTTTTGTTGTTGTTTGCTTTGTTATTGTTTGTTTGTGTTTGTATATATTTGTTGTTGTTTTTTGTTCCTGTTTTGTTTTTGTTGGATTTGTGGGTTTGTTGTTTGTTATATTGGTTCTTTTGTGTTGTTGTTTATTTGTGTGTTGTTTTTTTGTTGGTTTTTTTTTTGTTGGGGTTTTTTTTTGGGGGGAAGGGGGGGAAGGGGGGGCATTGGGGGATGTGTTGTAAAGATAAAAAAATTACAACTTACATGTAGCAACCAGGAGACGAAATAATATGGCATTCTGTATTTGATTATTTCGACATCAAGTCAATTTTACTTTTAATGCAAATATAAAATTGGTCCAATCAAAATGCACGCATTAGTAGGCCTAATTAGACCGTATTTCTTTGGACAATGAAAATCGTTTCATTTTTTATATCGAGGAAGTTTTTGGTGTGAGTTGCTAAGTTTATCTCTAGACTGGATCTAGCAAGACCATTCAGGTATGTTTAATAGTGTTTCGTTGAAGTGTTGGTGCCGGTACTTAGTAGGGAGAAAGGATCAGACGACATAAGTTAGCGTTCAATAATCGAGCACCTTGCAAGGCCGCCTTCTGCTTGAGCAATCTGATTAGAAGCTATTTTAAGGTCATTCATCCGATTAAAACGCTTAAAAGCAAGACAGTCTTGCATGTGCTTAATGAATGAACGCTACAACCGAGATGCCTGATACAAAATAGGCCTTACACACTGTTCTTCTTCTATATAGATCTAGATCTATATTTCTAGATAGAGATTATATAATCTAGATCTAGATATCTAGATCCGTAATTCTCGAAAGATTGCAACCAAGAGAAGCATAATATTGTAATGTTGTAATGTTAAGATTACAGTTACAGAGACTAGATCTAGATCTAATATGTAAAGCATATTCATTTAGAATCTACTATAAACTTTATCATAAAAGTTAGATCTAGCTCTAGCTGGTATCTAGATCTAGAATTGCAGCTAGATCTAGAGCTAGATATCTAGAACTAGATGCTAATCACCCATTGACAATGACATTTACTATCTGGCGATAAGTAAGGCAAATGACAGAGACCCTTGGGGCTTAGAGATAGCGGCTTAGATCTAGATCTAGATATATAAATAAAGATTACACCTAGAGCTAGATTCTAGATCTAGATCTAGATCTAGATCTAAGCCCATGTAGGCCCACCGTAGCCTAGAAGAGAAGTAGATCTAGGATTGATCTAATGCCTAGATCCAGCTTTGAATCTAGATTATAGATTTATAGATTTAAGATTGATTGGATAATAATAATAATATTAATAATAATAGAATCTAGATCTAGATCTAGATCTAGATCTATAGAATCCAGGTCGCTAAGAGTAACCATATTTTGCATGTAGGTTACAATTGATCCCAAGATCGTTTTCATTCGAATAATTCTTCTACCAGACGTGACGTGTAATTATTGAAATAATAAATAGGTTGTTTTCCCGTCTCTGAGTAGAATTTTCATTCACCTAGGTTGCCATTTTGAACGGGTTATAACTAAAAAGGTGGAATAGTTATATCTAGTACCATTCACGCCTATCTGCATAACATCAGTATCGAATGCTAACCCAATATAATAATCACACTGGGTATCACCCGGGGTGTAACATTAATGCTTGCCTATAATACTAAGTAGGGTATTGTGTGGCTAATAACAACCAAAAAAAAAAAAAAAGAATTAGTTGCAACCTTGTATTTCAACTTGAAATGAAAATGTTTTTATAAATCTCCACTTTTGCTATCATCAGTGTACCTATGACACATTACAATGTACATGTATTTTAGTTTTGATTTTCTTTCATCTCTCATTCACACACTATTTGTTCGTTGTTATTTTTATTTTTTTATTTTTTTTTGTTTAGGAGGCCGGGGAAGGGGGTGGGGGCATGTTTTTGTTGTGGACGGGGAGGGGAGTTTTTTGTATGAACATGATCACTGTTACAATTTATCCCACTTGTGCGACAAGATGTAACAGCATATACGGGGTAACTTGTAACAAAAAGGTGAACTGTAACAGTTTGGTGAAATGCAACTAATGAGACATTTACATTTATTCCAATTTTTATCAAAATTATTGAAGTTACAGCACCTTAAACGTTCTTTTAAGCATTTAGCAATGAAAAGTATAAAAAAAACAACTCAGTTCTGCCAGTAAAAATTTGTTCAATTTTTATCAGTAATATCAGTCACAATTGTGGCGCTCATACAACCCCACCCCTATCTTTATACGCTTTCTCAGTTTGCTTCCCTACCCCTCTTTCCTAGATGCTCGTTGTGACATTTCTAATTCCAAAGCCTTTTGTCTAAATCAAAAGTCTGCTAATGTTAGAATTTCCTCCTTCTCATTCTTCTGTCTGTGTTCTGAACTCTCCTGACACTGCTCTTCGGAAAGGGCACGACAGCATCTGGATTGAATCATCATGGGCGGTCCATCGATGACGATGATGACTGTGGTTGACGATTACAAGGACGGAAGTGGGCTGTCATTGCCAGGCCTGCTTTGGACTTGCAAAGTTTTACATTTAGTTAGAGAACGGGCTATTCAGAAGTTGGAGGGATGGGTCAAATGTAGTATAGAAGTGGGCTTTAAATATCTACATCAGTTTAGTAAGGTAGGGTTGGGGATGGGGGGAGAAAGTTACATACCATTTGGACCGGTTAGATTATATACATGTATTGTATTACATATATTCCAATTGGGCCAGTAAGTATTCGAATACAGATCGATTCATTCCCTTCAAATGGCAATCTAGATCTGGTCATCCAAAACAACAAATACAAAAGATTGATGAAGCCTACAAATAATGCGTGAAATGTAATCAAAGAACTTGCCACTTATTGAGCACGATGTTTGATTAATACGCATCAGTCTAAGTGAGTGGCGTCGGTGGCCGAGTGGTAAGGCAGCTGGGCTTGGGATCATGAGGTCCTGGATTCTAATCCTGGCAATGATAACCCCTGATTTTGTGTTCCTTTGGGAAGGACATTTGACACGCATGTTCCCCACTCGACCCAAGTGTAAATGGATACAAGCACTAGATTGAGAGTAAAACCTACGTCAAACTAGCATCATGTCCAGGAGCTGATTATTATCATCTGTTCCGCTTCACGCTATAGAAATCGGGATATACTCCAGCTCTACGAGCCGCAATGGCCTTGAAGGATCTTTACTTTTACCTTACTGAGTCATGATTTGTGTACCTACGTTGTTTTCTAGTATCTAGTACTAGAATCTAGTATCTGAGTCCAACATTTTTTTTTCATTTGTTTTTAAACTTATTGTCGTAGGCCTTATTAGTAATATATATGAGATTTAAAATCAAACAATGAATATTTCTCCTGCTATCTGGCCTCCTCAGGCAAGTTTCAATAATATATAAATAACTGAGAATATCTTTCTCAGATTACACTGGGTGGAAAACTCAGAACATAACAAACATAGAAAAGACAAAAAATACAACAGAGAAAAACCAGCACTACAGTGTACATAAGTTTTATTTTTCCATTACAACAAGAAGCATCATTCACACAGACATGGACATGTGCAAATAGAAAATGCACCACATGATTGACAACAAACAAATCTTAATAAGAAATAAACATAATAAATAAATCGCGAGAGCATAAACATAACCATAAAACAGACAAAAAGACGCATTCATGAAAGTTGAATATTTAAAAAAAGGCCTACGTGCATATCCGACATTTTATCCCATGCTATCCAAGAAACCATAAGCTTGATACTAGGAGAGGTGTTATTTTCTCTTCTTCCCTATGTTCTTTTTTCTTCTTCCTTGTGTGTTCTTTTTTCTTCTTCCCTATGTTCTTTTTTTCTTCACTCATTGTGTTGTCATTGTTGTGGTTGTTTTTTTTATTGGAGATAGAGGGACGGGCATGGCTCAGCTGAAGTTCCTATTAATCTTAAGTTGTGATTTGCTGCGGGTGTATGTTTGCGGGGATTGAGAGGAGGATACGGGAGGGGAGGGGTTGTTAATTTGTCTTCCTATTCAGTCAATAACATATGGCAGCGTTGTGTCGGAGAAGACAACCTAATGGTGCCTATTCAAGAACACACCATCCAAGAGTTTTACGATCAGACATGGTATCGAATAGTAACGAGATCAGAGAAAGTTCCCTTTACCGTATTTCATTATTTCACCTTTACCTGAACCCAATCACCATATTATACATATTATGTACATTGTTTTGTGGTCTTAAAATTGTCTTGTGTTTTTAGCCGGGAACGAATGCACTAAAACATAGACAGACACGCACAACCACACATACGCACAACGAGCACATAACTTTCTTTCTTTCTTAATCAGTTCCCATTCTACCTGTCGCTGTATGGGTTCAGATGCCGAGATGATCTTTCTCCAGGATGCCCTGTCCTGGCATTTTCTGTTTCCTTCCAAAAATGTTAAATTTCTATGCTTTAATGCCTCTATTATATCTTCTTCCCACTTTCTCCGAGGTCTGCCTTTTCGTCTTTTATCTTGGGCTTTAGCACTGTATACTGATTTAGCTATTCTACTGTCATTCATTCTGTTTACATGCGTAAACCATCTCAATTGATTTGTTTCTATCTTAGTTTTCATGCCATCTGCTTTTGTTTGATCTCTTATTGTTGTGTTTCTGATTTTGTCTCTTTTAGTTTTCCCTACTACTCCTCTTAGATATTTCATATCAGCTGCCTGTACTCTACTGTATTCTCTACTGTCTAAGGTCCATGTTTCGCTGTCATAGAGGAGAGAAGGACAATAAACTGTATTGTATACTGCCATTTTGGTTTTTGTTGACAATTCTTGCTTACCTACAAATGCCTTTCCTAGATGGTTATATAGTGCATTTGCCTTTTTGATTCTCTGGCTGATTTCTTCTCTTAGTTTTCCCTCTGAGTTAATTATTACTCCTAGGTAATTGTAGCTTTGAACTTGTTCTAAATTCTCCCTGCCCAATTTAAGATTTTAGTTACTAGCATTGTTTTGGCTTTCTTTGCTTTTACTCTCATTTCTCTTTTATTTAGTTCATTGTTCATAATGTTGATATTCGACTGAAGGTCACTTTCTGATTTTCCAAACAGAACTAGATCATCGGCAAATGAAAGCATTGATACATTTACTGGTTTGAGCTTCCAAGTTATCTACATTCATTTTCTTCATTTTTGAGGATGCCTTTGCGACTGAATCCATAAATGTGATAAACAAAAGAGGACTTAGGATACATCCATGTCTTACTCCTATATCTACATGAAATTCTGCAGATATGTTTCCAGCTACTCTCACTGCACATATTGGTTTATTGTAAAAACTTTTAATGGCTTCTATTAAATTTTGCTCTACATTGTGTTGTTTTAAGGAATGCCATAGTTCGTCCCTCCTCACAGTGTCAAATGCCTTTTCTAAGTCAATAAAACACAGGTGCAAGTCAATGTTTCTCTCAAGGAATTTTTCTATTATTTGTCTAATTGCAAGTATGTGATCTTGTACAGTTCTTCCTGGTCTAAATCCACTCTGATGCTCTTCAATCTGATCCTTTACTTTTTTCCTTAATCTCATTTCCAGTCCAGTGTCCTGGCATATACTTTTCCTGGTACGCTAAGTAGTGATATCCCTCTATAATTTGAGCACTCCATAGTTGATCCTTTCTTATGTATTGGTACTACCGTTCCTTTTTTCCAGTCGCCTGGCAACTGTTTGGACTTCCATGCTTGTTGGCATATTGCATGTAGTAGTTTGTATGCCTCTCTCCCTTGGTTTTTAATCATTTCTGGATAAACTTGATCTGCTCCTGTGGCTTTTCCTAATTTCACTTTTCTTATAGCTGATTGGATTGCTTCCGATGATAAATCTATATCTTCAGCTGTCTTCTCTGGATTACTTGTTTCTCTTACTTATTGATCTTTACTCCTTGTTTCGTACGTTCTGTAGGGATTATGTAATTGTTGAAAATGCTTTCTCCATGTTTCCATGATTTCGGGGTCTTCTGTTATTATTTCTCCGTTGGCGTTCTTAATTTGTCGTGCTGGGCATGCTTTGGTATTTCTCATGCTCTTCATTGCCCCCCCAGAACAGCTTGTGATTTCCTTGATAGCTTTCTTGAAGTCTTTGTCCAAACTCTTCCCATTGTTCCTGTTTTGCTTTCCTCACTTCCTCTTTGGCGATAGTTCTTTTATTCACGTAATCTATCCTATCCTCTGGTCTCTTTGTTTGCAACTATTTTTCTAGGCGTCCTTCTTTTCTTTGATCTTAGTTTTGACACTCTCATTCCACCATGCTGTTCTTTTCCCATGTCCTTTAATTTGTTTCCTACCACAGACCTCTTTAGTACAACTGAAGAGTGTTTCCTTATACATTTGCCACTTTTCTTCTATTGTGCTATCATTCAGATCCATCTGTCTGTCACTGATAAATCTTGTTATCCTAGATTGGTATACCTGTTTTACTACTGATTTATTTAGTTCCTTTATTTTGAGTTTAGTAGCTTTCTTCTCTTTCCTTTTCTGTTTGTTTTCTTCCGTCAGTAATCTCATTTTGGCAATCACTAAGTGATGATCACTAAATATTTCTGCTCCTCTGTTTACTCTTGTATCCAATATACTGTAAAAGAGGTAGCTGCTAACTATTATGTAGTCTATCATTGACTTTTAACACCTGTCTTCATTTGCTCTTGTATATTTGTGGATATCTTTATGAGGAAAAAAGGTTTGGCTATTTTCATATTATTCTTTAGGCAAAAATATATGTCTCTCCATTTGGAGAAGTTGTTGTATCTCCTTCTTTACCTATTACTCCACCTGATGTTTCTATACTGTTGCCTACTCTAGCGTTTAAATCTCCTAAAATTAGTTCCTGTTTGTGTTTAAGATTCTCTGCAGCTATTTGTAATTCGTTTTCGAATGTATCTTTTTCTTTTTTAGTTGCGTCTTTGTTTGGTCCATAAGCTATTAATAATTTAATTTCTCGTCCTTTTGGTTTAATATTTACCTCTAATAGCCATGGGCTTATAAATTTCAGTTTTCTGGTAGCTATTCATGCCTTTTATGCACTAGGAGACATACTCCTTTTCTAGCTCTATCTTTGACATCTACTCCTGAGAAGATTGAAATATTATTTGGTCTTACATTTTCTATTCCTTGTCCTCTTTTCTTTGTTTCTGGTAATAGCCAAAATGTCTACTTTGAATTTTTTCATTTCTTAAACTTATTCTAACTCTTTTCCATTTATTGCCCTAAATTTCCATATTCCAAAAATCACAGTCCGTGTTCGTTTCCATTTTCGTCGTTGAAAAAGTAAAGCCGGGTATATTGTATTCATTTCTCTGCACCAGTTAGGTTTTGGGTAAGCAGGGATTAGCCCACTGTGGGGCTGTCATCTTGAGGCACTCTACCAGGCCTTGTTATTTTCTGTCAGGGTAAACTCCCTTAGCCTTTGGTTATTCAAGATCAGCCTGCAAGGCAACAGGTTGTTATTTTCTGTCAGGGTTAACTCCCTTAGCCTTTGGTCAGTCAAGACCGACCTGCAAGGCAGCATGCTGTTTTCTGTCAGGGTTAACTCCCTTAGCCTTTAGTCAGCCAAGACCGACCTGCAAGACAGAAGGAGACTCGTGGAGGGCGGGATCATCTACTCCCCGTACAGGTGTTTACCTGTCCACTGCCCGGAGCACATAACTTAACTATCCTAAAAAAACACAATTACAGTGTATGATACTATACGACCGTTTGCACTCACTTTTTCTCATAAGTATTGCATCTTTTCTCCTCATAGATCAGTCCAAAGAAGTGGTACAGTGCCCTTAAAGTTCAAATGGAAGGAACATCTTTACCGATGCTTTTGTTTGAGAATAACTCGACAGACGGTGCTTACAAGAAACGCAAAAACAATCTACCAGTTGAAAACTTAGGTCAACAGCGTCATGTCGATAACTTACAGTCTTCTGATGCCTTTGTCTGGCCATGCGATGACGCACAAGATGAAAATCAAAAAGCAGGGATTACAACTTCGAAAGACGACGCACTACTCTTGACTGACCATCAGCGCACATCAACCACTGAGGATGACGAGAAGTACGACAATGGGCAGGCCAGCGATCGCCTCATTACTACGGAAGCAAGCGGCTATCAGAATTTTGCCGAGGTGTTGAGTGATATCGGACAAAAGGTACAGATGTCCGTGCTCCAGTTTTCGCAAACGTTAAGCCAAAGCGAGCAATTTGAACAGCAAGGCCTCCAAATTATAAGCGATCTTCAGGGAAGTACTCAGGTACTGCAGCAAAGAATTGTATTACAAAAGGAAACATTGTGCAAACGACTCAGGGTCATCAGTGACAATCTCAACTGTGAACAATAAACTGTTGTGAATACATGACTTTTCCTTTCTGTTTGTTTAACGCGTTATCTATGTAGATCTAAGTGCGATTGGTATATGTAACAAAGTTTAGAATCCGTTAGTAGTGCAGTTGTAGTTGTATTACAAGTTTCAATCCAAGCAAGAGATAAGGGGGAGCGATGGGATAGGGGAAAGAAAAAAAAAAAATGTAACGGCGAAAAAGACAATTAAATTAATTTGTTGTTGTCGTTGCTGTTGATGAATTAATATATCTAGTAGTAGTTGTAATGTTATTATTGTTGTGGTAGTAGTAGCGGTGATGGTAGCGGCACGGTAGTTGTAACCAAAAAAACCGTAGAAGTGGTAGTAGAAGTATTGTACATGTAGTAGTAGCAATGATAATAGGAAGAGTGGTGCTACTAGTAGTAGAAGTAGTAACAGCAGCAGTTACAGCAGTAGAAGTGTTAGTAGTAGCATAAATTAACGGCGAAGGCACGCACAGAAAAAGTGATTACTCCACCACAGAAGACAACACAAAGGTGTGACGTTTCGGCTATAACCATTCGTCATTTAACAAACGAGTAAATTCTCAACGCTATCATCACAGGCATCACATTCTGGCACGATAGACGGAAGAATAGAAAGCAACGTGAAAGGAGAGCGGATACATGTACATGTATATAAAAAGAAACAAAGAAAGGAAAAACATCATAAATAGCAATGAGAGAATGAGTAGAAGGAGACGGGAAAGAAGGCTTGTAGCTTGAGGGACATGGAAGAGAAATAGTTATAGTTGAAGAAAGAAGAGGAGATGTGTTGAAAAAGAAAGGAGAAGCGAATAGAAAACAAAGAGAAAAGAGAGACAACACAACATGTACCAGCAAAGGGATGAAGGAAAAAAAATAAGATTAATGTATAATAAAATTATTTTAAAGATATAAAAGTTAACAAACAGTGGAAATCAATGATAAATAGTATATATCAGTAGGTAAAATAAGCAGGACATAAATTGTGTTGATTAAATAAAAAAAGATAATTCTAATGAAGACGTACATAAAGTGTGATCACATTAGAAGGCAATCACATGACTTGTTGGAAGAGAAGCAGAAAATTAAGATACCCCTGAGGTGGTTATTGAAAGAAAGCGGCGGTATTAATTTAATTGGAACGTTGCGAAGTTGTAGTTGCGAGCTACAGTACGGAATGCAATTAACAGCAACGCTGAGTGAGAGATTCGCATATATGCATTTATAAAGATAGTAATGGCAATAAAAAATAAAGTGAAATATATTGGGCCAAAGTCCTGTTACTACAATATACTATTAGTATTACTCAATCTTAAGTGTGATGGCCTAGTGTTAAGTAGATCTAGTAGAGTTCTGATTTTCAAGGCAAAGGCCGTCAGTATAATACTAATAATAGATATTGCTCGTTTGTTATCTGACGAAGGGTATGTATCTTACCGAAACGTCACGTGTCTGTTCTATTTCCCTTGATGGAGTTATAACTTATTGTCATTTAATGTGGGCGGTTGGCGTGTGCTACTGGCAGGTCCTTCTTCTTTCCTTTCACTTTTCAACTCATCTGTCAACTTGTTATTTCGTCTTAGTTCAACATTGAGATCACCTCATCTGATGGACGGGGTGAATTTCAAAGAGACAGACATTAAACAAACAAACAAAATCGTCGTTTATCTTTTGACTGAACAATGTCACACCACTGTGGCTCCATTGGTGCATAATGTGGTAGTTAACCATTGCTTCCCACGGTGCTTTTCTTTCCTCATGCTGTATACAATGTCGACAGGAGGGCCTTGAACAAGCTGCCGATTGATGCGATCCTAAGCAAAGACATTTCATTTCATTTCATCAAGCGTTGAGTCAGTTAGGGCTTGAGACATTATGGCTTCAGTTAAAGCATTTCATTTAATTTCATATACCATGTCCGATGTCGACCAGATGGCCTTGAACTAGCTGCCGATTGATGCGATTCCAAGTAAAGCCTTTTCATTTTATTTCATCAAGCGTTAAATTAGTTAGGGCTTGTCGTTTCATGTGTATTCAAGTTTCTTTTTCACTTTAGGATGACTTTACCTGCTTTTGTTTTCACTTTCAAGGCCATTGTTCGTTTCATTTATTTGTCAAATTGCTGTGCGTTATGAACCAGATTAAACAACATTTACTTAAAATTCAGGCTAACCATCCTTGTTATGATGACTACTTTTTCTCTGCCCTCCGATCGATTACTTATTTGTTTCTTTTGTTGATTGCTTTGCGATGCTTTATTTGCTCTGTTTTTGTCTGGTTGCTTTGTTGTCGTTTTGGGTTTTTTGTTTTGGTTTCTTTGTTTGTTTGGCTTTTTTTGTACTTGCTTAGTTTATTTTACCATAGAACGAAATCAGACGAATGACACAAGACAGAGTTGAATGGAGACGTTTTGTTAGTACCTTATAAGTTATACTAGTAATGCTACTCCAATGAGCCATGAGAGAGAGAGAGAGAGAGAGAGAGAGAGAGAGAGAGAGAGAGAGAGAGAGAGAGAGAGAGAAGGGGGGATAGATAGAGAGAGAAAGAGAGAGAGAGAGAAGAGAGAGATAGAGGGAGAGAGAGAAAGAGAGAGAGAGAGAGAGATAGATAGATAGAGAGAGAGAGAGAGAGAGAGAGAGAGAGAGAGAGAGAGAGAGAGAGCGTTTGTTAAAAATGCTGCTTCGTTTTGTTGAACCCCCTGTGTCACAATTTCCCGTTTTGTTTTTTGTTTTTTTTTGTTTATTTGATTGGGTTCCTGTTTTGTGGGGGGTTTTGTTTCGTTTTACACTGGTGAATGTGTTAGTCAAGTCGAGTATAATGGCGGACTTTAAAATAATTCTCTTGAATTTATGATGATTCACAAATCGAGTGCCGACAATTTACCAAAAACAATAATATGAATTTTGTGCGCCTAAAACCTTCCCCGGTTTGATCACATTGTCGGTGCCAAATATGAGCTGTCCGCTCAGCCGTTTAGACGATTAGCGACAACACATACACACACACACACACACACACACACACACACAGAAAGTAAATTATATAGATATAGATAGGATTAGTATTAGTAGAATCATTATAATATTATGATTATTGTTATTATCATTTATTGCTTTTATACATATTTTTGTCATTATTATTAGTAGTAGTAGTAGTAGTAGTAGTAGTAGTAGTAGTAGTAGTGGTAGTAGTAGTAGTAGTAGTAGTAGTAGTAGCAGTATTAGTAGTAGCAGTAGTATTGTAGTAGTATTAGGAGTAGTAGTAGTAGTAGTAGTAGTATTAGTAGTAGTAGTAGTAGTAGTAGTAGTAGTAGTAGTAGTACTATTAATACAATTGTTACTATTATTACTATTATTACTATTAACATTAATATTTTTATATAATATTATAACTACAAGTATCATTATTATTATTATTATTAGTATCATTATTATTTTCATTATTATTATTAATTTTACTACTTTATTATCATTAGTATTACTATTATTATCATTAGCACTATTATTATCATTGCTATTAATAGTATTATTATTATTATTTTTATATATCATTATTACTATTATACTATTATTATCATTATTATTAATATTGTTATCATTATTATTAAAACGAGTATCATTAGTAGTATTATCAACATCATTATCATTACTATTACATGTACTAATATTATACCCATACACCGAAAAGGTAGAATGGGAACTGATAAAGAAAGAAAGTGCTATTACTATCATCACTATTGTTATTAGTATTATTATTAGTAGTAGTAGTAGTAGTAGTAGTAGTAGTAGTAGTAGTAGTAGTAGTAGTAGTAGTAGTAGTAGTAGTAGTAGTAGTAGTAGTAGTAGTAGTAGTAGTAGTAAGTAGTAGTAGTAGTAGTAAGTAGTAGTAGTAGTAGTAGTGGTAGTAGTAGTAGTAGTAGTAGTAGTAGTAGTAGTAGTAGTAGTAGTGGTAGTAGTAGTAAGTAGTAGTAGTAGTAGTAGTAGTAGTAGTAGTAGTAGTAGTAGTATCACACAAACATAATTATTAATATTATTATTATCATTATTATCACTATTATTATCATTATTTATTTTATTATTTTTATATCATTATTATTATTGTTATTATCACCATCATCATCATAACTAACATCGATTACAAAAAAAAACACCATTATTATTGAGAATGTGTGCCTTGTGTATTTGTGTGTGTGTGTGTATGTATGTATGTATATGTATGTATGTATGTATGTATGTATGTATGTATGTATGTATGTATGTATGTGTGTGTATGTAGTATATATGTATGTACCAGTCTAAACGTATGTCAAAGAGAAAAGCTAGCCTCAACAAGTTAGAACCAGTATGGTAGCTGTCATATGCGTGGGCTGTACATGTAAACACAATAGTACAGAGACTTATGAAATATACATAAAGGCAACATCCTTATAAGACACCGAAACACGTCTTAACAGGCACGTGTACTTTATTCAACTCCCCGACAACTCGACAGTACAGGTAGACCGTGGTACAGTCTCAGCAGTACGAAAACACACAACACTACAGCTATTGTTGTAGGATGCATTCCATTACAGTAAAAGTGTCTTGAATCCACTCCCCTGACACACACGTACAAAAACATGAGATTAATAAAAGTATAGAAGTGAATGTCAATCGTTTTGTTAATGGTAACTGCACGTAGATCTACGCAAAGAGGGTGCTTAACCCAACGTGACGGAGTTTAGAATTTCCTAAGAAGTAGAGAAAGGAGAAGAAGAAGTAGAGAAAGGAGAAGAAGAAGTAGAGGAAGAAGAAATAGAGAAAAAAAGAAGAAGAATCAGAGGAAGGAGAAGTAGAGGAAGAAAAGAAGCAGAGAGAAGACGGAGGAGATTTAGAGGAGGAAGGCGAATTGAACTGAATTGAATAATTTTTATCAGATTGAAAGGAATGGCCCATCGATCAACATAACAATTATAAAAGTTCATTTAACTTCCATTCTCACTGCCATCCTATCCTTCATTCCCTCCAGTCTCTCTTTCAATGTTATGTTATTTGTTTCTGTATAATTACCAAATGTTAAACAAAGATATATTCAACAGAGGGCATTCACCAAGGTGTTTTTCGAGTATTTTGCATACAGCATCATTATAAAATTTAAAAATCATAGATAACATGACATTATGTTCCCCTCCCCTTTTTCACCCCCACCAGAAAAGTAAAATATGTATTTATTTATTTTTCACTTATAGATCTACTTATATTCACATTGACATGACAGTGTTATGGCAACAGATTTGACATCAAAGGAGACTTTACTTCTTAATAACGCAATGGTTCTTCGCTTTGGGTATGTTATTATAACAGAATGTATATAGATTACTGTTTAAAAACTATTAAGTTGGTAATCGTCCAGAAAGAATAGGACATTTTCATTGTTATAATGTATTTCATTGCAACTTATTGGAGGTTGTCTTTCATATCGAATAAAGTTTCCTTTCATTTTAGACACATTGGTTTATTCACACAAATCCAAATTCTAAACTGCACAGAGGAAGAAGAAGAAGAAGAAGAAAAAGAAAAGAAGAAGAAGAAGAAGAAGAAGAAGAAGAAGAAGAAGAAGAAGAAGAAGAAGAAGAAGAAGAAGAAGAGAAGATGAAGAGAAAAAAGTACTAGAACCGAAAAGAAGAACAACAAAAGAAAATGTTATGTCTCGTGCGGTCAACTTGCGTCTTCTTTGTCAAGTCAAAGTATGGACTACTAGTATACTAGTACTACTACTCGTGGGCACTTTGGCGACCTTTCTGATCACTGCTTGCATATCCCAGGCTTTTAACACAATCCTTTTTCCCAGACAGCGTTGTTTAGGCCCATTGTAATAGGTTTATATTCACAATACTAACTTCAACTCACCGACCTGCTGCTGTTTTGCTGCTATAGCCAGGCCATAATCTGTAATTACTACAAAGAAGCTACTAAACTATGGCCTTGGTACAGCCCTACCAGGTGACAGGCCAAGCCTTGAAGCAACTACTATGAGAGCCTACTGTTAGTCAATTTCATTTCATACTAGCAATGTTTTGTGCGGATAACTTTGTTATTTTACACATATACAAGTTCAAATTGTGTGCAGTTCTAAGAAAACCCTCATGTCGCAATATGTATTTTTTTCAAAATTACTACCACCAAACAAAAACCACCACTTTCTACTAGCATTACACACACTACTACTACTACACCGCACAACAAGTGATCATAACTACTACTAATTTTACATACTTTACAATACTACTACTACCTTTCTTGTTCTTAAAACCACCATATTCCTGCATTACTACTACTACAACACAATCATTTTCTTCGTCTTCATTATCGTTTTCGTCACTTCTACTACTACACTACTTGTAATCTGCTACTGTTCTTCATCTTTAAGAATAAATTTGCAAATATTGAACGAAAAGTTGCAATAAAACAATTACACCTAGTTTTACATTGTTCTTATAAACCTACGGTTCTATTGATACCGTCAGATGTCTAAAACAAAAGACAGTGAGCTGTTTTCAAACTCGATATTTGCTGTATAGCCTTAACTACTATGTGTATTTTTAAGTATTTTCTACTAAATTTACAGTTTCAATCTACTAATAAAAAAAATAATACTACTAATTGAAACCCAAACAACTACTACTCCACTACTGCAAACATACATGGACTACATATACAGGGCAATTCGAGTCAAATTTTAAAATCCTACCAAACACCTGAATATCCCCGTCCAGGTGTTGCCACGTGGTTTTACACCTTCATGTTGAAACATTCTTTTCAATAGTTTCATATTTCCATTTGAGACCACGACGAAGACAAGGATTTTACTTTCTTTTTATTTCGTTTTTTCTTCTTTTTTCTTTCTTTGGGATAAGGATTAAGTTGTACTTTTACTGAAGGACTAGAGTTTTCTTTCTTTCCTCTAATTCTACGTAAACTACTGGATCATTTTTCTATTTCCAACACTACTACTACTACTACTTTCTCTGATATATTACTATTAGTGACTACTACTACTACAATTCACTCATTCGACTAATACAGGTTACATCTACTGAGTTTCTGCATAATTTGTATCGATTTGGTATTTTTAGTCTTATTTTACTTATTACATTTCTTTTCAATATCTACTACTACTACTATCATCATTTACACTACTACTAACACATCTACTTATATTACTACTACTGTACTGCTACTACTACTACTGCTGCTACTAACACCATTATTGCAATTACTGCTTGTACTACTACTACTACCACCACCACTGCTACATACTGCTATTACTACTACTACTACTACTACTACTACTACTACTACTACTACTACTACTACTACTACTACTACTACTACTACTAATAATAATAATAATAATAATAATAATAATAATTATAATAATAATATCACCGCTATTACTACTACTGCTACTCCTCATCCTCATACTCTCCCTCCTCCTCCTACTCCTCCTCCTCCTGCTACTACTACTACTGCTACTACTATCACTATCACTACTACTACTACTACTACTACTAGTAGCACTACTACTACTACTACTACTACTACTACTACTACTACTACTAATGCTAATACTAATACTACTACTTCTACTGCTACTACTACTTCTACTGCTGCTGCTTCTGCTGCTGCTGCTGCTACTACTACTGCTGCTACTGCTGCTGCTACTGCTACTGCTACTGCTACTACTACTACTACTACTATTACGACTACTGTCACCTGCTGCTGCTGTTGCTGCAATTTGCTGACTGCTGCTGCTGATCGCTGCTGCTGCTGCTGCTGCTGCTGCTGCTGCTGCTGCTGCTGCTGCTGCTGCTAATGCTGCTGCTGCTGCTACTGCTGCTGCTGCTACTGTGGTACTACTACTACTACTACTACTGTTACTACTACCCTAATAGCCATAAACTAATAATGCTAATAATACTTCTACTGACTACCCTACCGCTAATGCTGCTACTGCTGCTGCTGCTGCTGCTGCTGCTGCTGCTGCTACTGCTACTGCTGCTGCTGCTGCTGCTGGTGGTGCTGCTACTACTGCTGCTGCTGGTACTACTACTATACTGCTATTACTACTACCACTACTACTACTACTACTGCTACTACTACTACTACTGCTACTTCAACTACTACTACTACACTGTAATGCTGCTGCTGCTACTGCTACTACTGCTACCTGCTGGCTTCTGCTACTGCTACTACTGCTGCTGTTGCTGATTCTTCTCCTCATCCTCCCTCCTCCATCTCCTCCTTTCCTCCTCATCCTATTGTTTGTCATAATACTACTACTACTACTACTTCTTCTTGGCTGCTGCTGCTCTTCTGCTACTGCTGCTGCTGCTGTTGCTGCTGCTGCTGCTGCTGCTGCTGCTGCTGCTGCTGCTGCTGCTGCTGCTGCTGCTGCTTACTAATACTAGCATTACTACTACTATTACTACTACTACTACATTGTACCACCACCACCACTGCTGCTGCTGCTGCTGCTGCTGCTGCTACTGCTGCTGCTGCTGCTACTGCTGCTGCTGCTGCTGCTGCTGCTGCTGCTGCTGCTGCTTGTGCCGCTGCTGGTTAACAACAGCAGCAGCAACAATTATGACGACGACCACCACTAATAGTACTACTTCTTAACTCTTACCCGTTGCCATAATATGCATTTATTAAGTGTCGCCACAACCTAGACTTCTCCATGACACAATCCAAGCTGTGGCCATGACCATGACATGAACTTTCGTGACTCACCTGGTTACTAATCAACTATAACGGGAGTACGGCGGCCTGGGAATAATATTCTCTATTATGTATATACACACATGCACACACACACACACACACACACACACACAAACACAACATTTTGAGACGAGCAAGGTCTAGTTTCATTTCTCTGCTCTGCGCAGGCCAATCCACGGCACGGCTTGTAAAAAACTCATTTGAGCTCGTTGAACTCTTGCCGTTAATATTATGTACATAGTAATACAGGTAGATAATGGTATGAATTTATTTACGCGTGTAGATCTAAGTCGAGAGACATGGGGACCAAACATTTACAATTCAAATGCATGTATAATTGTTCAGTGTGTAGTGAGATGAAAGACAGTCCCCGTTTCAGTTTACACTAGTGTAAGGATGTGTAGTGTAAAAAGATGTGTCAATATGAAAATCTCACTTTTACTTACTTTGGCTTTCTCAGATTATTAGGCTCATACAATAATTATATTATAGTATACATACACCGACGAAAAAACAAGAAAATTAAATCTCAAAGTTAAAACCAGCATAAAAGAATTGACAAAAATCAAGAAAGATGATAAAACAATGAAAGATGGCGAAAAAGTAAGAAAGTAGGACCAATACTAGATCTAGATCTACGTCATAACAAAGACATCAATAGAAGAAAGCAACTATCCAGTGGTGCACATAACAGAATTAAAGATAAGAAGAGACAAGACCAAACGAGACGTTCGACTTTAGCTGTATTGAACATTGGATAAATTTGTTCTGCTATACAATTGTGGGACTTGGGCATTGACCAAACAAGATGAAAATAAATTAGACACATTCCACCGAAAATAACAGAGCGATCCTCAACATCAAATACTCAACAATGATAATGATAATATCCACCTAGTCGCTATATAAAAAAAACAACGAAACATTATAATTCTGGAAGCAAGATAGAGACTGTTTGGCCACATCCTAAGGCAGGATTAGAGCACTGCTGGCAACATGACAATGCTCCAACATTTTGACTCAAAATCGAAGACGCCGAAAAGAAAAGGTAGACCCAAAACTACACGAGTATCAACTCTAGGAAAATTAGACCCACAACTACACAGTATCAACTCTAAGGAAAGGTAGACCCAAAACTACATGAGTATCAACTCTAAGGAAAGGTAGACCCAAAACTACATGAGTATCAACTCTAGGAAAAGGTAGACCCAAAACTACACGAGTATCAACTCTAAGGAAAGGTAGACCCAAAACTACATGAGTATCAACTCTAGGAAAAGGTAGACCCAAAACTATATGAGTATCAACTCTAAGAAAAAGGTAGACCCAAAACTACACGAGTATCAACTCTAAGGAAGGTAGACCCAAAACTACATGAGTATCAACTCTAGGAAAAGGTAGACCCAAAACTATATGAGTATCAACTCTAAGAAAAGGTAGACCCAAAACTACACGAGTATCAACTCTAGGAAAAGGTAGACCCTAAATTACACGAGTATCAACTCTAGGAAAAGGTAGACCCAAAACTAAAAAGGTTTGGACTATAATAAACAAATAAAAACTAGAAGCTGATGTGGAGATGTGCGTTTTAAGACCCATGTTACGTAAACTTTGGACAGCTAACAAAATCAACTCAAATGTCATTGATGAAACCGAAGCAAAAGGATCGTTGATCAATAAAATCTTGGGAGTGGGGGCGGGGGTGGAGGGAGGTCGCCTACAATATTTTGTAAAAAAAAAATGATACGTCATAGGTCATGTTCTGCGCACAGAGAAACTGGAAGATCTGGATAAAGAGTTAGGTAAATACAGTAAGAGCTTAATGTTGCAGGGATTGATAAGTGCGATGCGAGATCATGACATATGGAGGGAAATCATCTCCAATGTTATACAGCGAGGATGGATTGGAATATATACTACAAGCACCTTATATCCCGGGTGATATCAAGTACGATTATTAGATCGAGTCAGTACTCGATAGTAGGTTTACACGTGTAGACGGGATCGATAGGCCTACTATTCCAACTTTTTCTATATCAGAAAACCAGTTTAGGGGTGGGGGTGCCTCCTGGAGTGATTTATTTTGCTTTTGAGTTTAGGTTTTTGCTTTTAGTATGTACATGAGTAACTGTCAAAATACAGTCATCTTATATCATTGAAAAGTTTGTAGAGTCCTTGGTTGCCATAGAAACGGCCGCCATCTTGGATTTTGATCCCTTTTTCAAAATCTATCTCCTCCCTTAGTTATGTAAATAAGATTATAAATCTAGATTTAGATGTGCACTGTTGTGAAAACATACGTCGAAATGACCAGTTTTATGTTTTTTCCTCTATATCCAACGCTTGTGCGTGTGCAGAAACAAGGACAACTCGTGTTGGCACATTTGGCGATTAACCGCCAATATACGGGTTTTTGCTGTCATCTTCTCGGTCAGTGTTAGTGTAATTTACGTCAAAATTGTTATTGTTTTTATTTTTTATCTACTCTCGTCTACAAAATATTATGTAAAAAAAAAAGTATACGTCATATGGATATTTTCTGCCATGAACTTGTAGATACATGATCGTTCTACCCGAATACGCAAAGAACAGAAAATCAACCTTTTGGTCCCAAACTCGCCAGTCCAGGTTGTGCCCCCCTCCCCCAACCACTAGAAAATAACAGCTTAGTTGAATGAAACTCTACTAACGGACAGAGATAAATAAGATACATCTATTCCTCTTTAAATGTCGCTTATGGTAGGAAAAGTCTTCAAATGAAATGGATATGGGTATCATTTGGAACCTAAATGCAAAATACAGGTATTCTCAATGGCCTTGTAGCGGAGTCTCTGACGCACAAAGAACGACCAATTTAGAATTATAGGCTATGTAGCAAACTATATCACAATCTCTCTCTCTCTCTCCCTTGTATCTCCCCTTTGTATCTCTCTCCTCTCTCTCTCTCTCTCTCTCTCTCTCTCTCTCTCTCTCTCTCTCTCTCTCTCTCTCTCTCTCTCTCTCTCTCTCTCTCTCTCTCTCTCTCTCTCTCTCTCTCTCTCTCTCTCTCTCTCTCTCTCTCTCTCTCTCTCTCTCTCTCTCTCTCTCTCTCTCTCTCTCTCTCTCTCTCTCTCTCTCTCTCTCTCTCTCTCTCTCTCTATCTCTCTCTCTCTCTATATATCTCTCTCTCTCTCTCTATATATATATATATATATATATATATATATATATATATATATATATATATATATATATATATATGTATATGTGTATATATATATTTCAATTCAATACTTTTTTTTTTTTTTTATTTTTTTTTTTTATTGTCCAGCACATCGTTTTGTCGGTTACAGAAACAAGAAAAACCAAAAACAATTTATACACCCTGACACACACACACACACACACACACACACACACATATATATATATATATATATATATATATATATATATATATATATATATATATATATATATATATATATATATATATATATATATACATACATACATATAATATTATATACAATAATGTTTAAATATAAACAGAGACAATATCAATTGGAATAAAACAAAACAGAACATTGTGAAAAGTCAATATTGGCATTAATATTAACACAAAACAGAATAATGATTTGCATAGACGAAACTCTCTACAAGAGCCTAATAGATGTTGGCATAAATGAATTCTTGTATCTTTCGCGTTTGCATCTTAAAGGAATGGGGCGTTTTGATCTATTTGAGAAACGAATTTGGTCAAAAAGGGATGGGACATGTCTTTTTTTATGGACAAAATCTTTCTTTGACAAACTGTTATAAAAAGGCAATCAAAATCAAGGAAGGTTGCTTTACAAATCTTTTCCGCTTTCTTAATGATATTATTCATTTTCCCCTTACTATTGTTCCTTGTATTCCCACCCCAACAAGTCAATGAAAAACAGATGATACTTTGGAGCATAGATTGGTAAAATAGCACCAAGAGCGTGTTGTCAATATGGAAATATTTCAATTTACGCAAAAAGTAAAGCCTGGAATTTAACTTTTTATGTACAATGTTTGAATGGCTTTTCCAGTTAAGCTGATTATCTATAGTTACACCTAGATATTTATATTGTTCTACTTCCTCTACCTTTTCACCATTAATAAGTATGGAGTCAAGTGGGTCTTTTTTATTCCGAAAATCAATTATCATTTCTTTTGTTTTTTTGACATTTAGCAATAGGAAATGGTCTTCACACCACTTAACAAACCAATTTACATAATTCCTATACTCATTTTCGTTATCTGATATTAGGCCTTGAATTGTGGTATCATCTGCGAATTTGATAAGACGTGTTTTACATGAATTTGATATCTGACAGTTATTTGTATATGCTGTAAATAAAAAAGGTGACAACACAGCCCCTTGGGGTGCTCCTGTATTAGTGTAAAGGACATTAGATATGACTTCATCAATGAATGTGCTGTTAACATTAGTGTTTTTACATATAACGTTTTTCATTTTTACATATTGTGGTCTGCAAGTCAAAAAGTCAAAAATCCAAGCTATAATATTTTTGTTTACGTTCATTTCATGCAATTTTGTAATAATCAAATGGGGTTGAATAGTGTTGAATGCAGACGAGAAATCAATAAACAAAATTCTACAATAATTTTGAGAAGTTTCTAGATGTTTATAAACATTGTCCAAAAATAGAAGAATTGCATCTTCCACACCTCTTTTTTCCCTATAAGCAAATTGCATAGAATCTTGAGATTTAACAAAGCATTTTTTTAATTCAATCAAAATCAATTTTTCAAGGCATTTAGTTACAATAGGTGTAAGAGCCACCGGCCTTAAATCATTTAGTTCCCTTACATTAGATTTCTTAGGAACTGGAATAACCTCAGAAGTTTTCCAAATAGT
>JAXRKP010000306.1:250000-255000 GCA_037039925.1 Doris montereyensis | reverse complement strand
CTGACTCCGTACCTTGGTTTTCTTTTATATTGTTTCCAGAGGCAAACCGTAACATGTTCAGGTCTAGTGGGTCTGTCGTTTGCATTCGCTGTTTGTTCTCACACCTGCCACTGCGTACTTAGGTCTAGTATTTATTAAGATCTCCCATTTCTTCATGCCCTCATAGATTTCCTCTGCCAAATTTCAATATCAAATGTATATTTTCTTCTTACTCACGCCAGCTTTATACTATACAAACTTTATAGTCATGCCCGCAGACTTTATTTGGCAACGTCTGGTGCTCATGTTGCTAAAATTTTGATTACAAAATATATATACCAGTTTTCACTAATCTCTTTTGCCGTCAAATACGTGTTCGTTTTGTCATTTTGTCAAATTGTCATATTGTCACACCGTGTCAGAGGCTAGGTAGGTCGTTTGATCTTTAAATGCCCCATACATCTTTATACAATCATTGAGTTTCAGAAATGATTAAACCTACAATAATCAATCAGGATAATGCACATTCATTTACCATACAAATATTTTAAACTGCAGAGCTCCTTATCAATGGCATTTTAAAAGCATTAATACTTTTTGATTTTTTTGTTTTGAATTGTAAACTATTACATGCTTTGACTGTTATTATAATTTTAAAAACATTATTAACACAGGTAGAACTTCCTGTAATGTATATCTGAAATCTATCTTCCCGAGTAAAATGTACATGAGAATAGTTGAAAAATGATTTATGATCTATATTGTCTATACCATAAACAATTTTATACAATTGGATAAGATTCTCCCCCCCATTCCCGTTTTCTTCTGTATTTTAGAGAAGGAGGCGAAAAAAATTCAATGTCTCATCATATGACATAATATTACCATGTTCTAATCCCCTTAATAACCTTGTCACTAGTCTTTGTACTTTTTCTTAAATAACTGAATTGAATTCATTCTAGTTCTCTCCGCCGTGAATTCTTTCGTCTTCCCCAATTTTTGTGACCCTTCACGTTCCATTCATTCCGAAAGTTTTCAACATAATAGTAGAGCTTTATCCTGGTTTTCTTGTTTGTTAGTTGATTTTTTTCAACAAGAGACAACTTTGAAATAATTGAAAATGCATCTTGACACCGAATTCCGGGTGGAAGTTGGATATTTTATTTACGTTCCAGAGGCAAACCGTAACACGTTCAGGTCTAGTGAGTCTGTTGTTTGCATTCGCCGTTTGTTCTCACACCTGCCTCCTCGTACCTAGGTCTTGTATTTATTAAGATCTCCCATTTGTTCATGCCCTCATTGATTTCCTCTGCCGAATTTCAATATCAAATTTATTAATTTTTCTACACTGTGAGTGTAGTGTTCTCAGTAAGCAATTTTTTTTTTATGTGAGAGGTGTGCCTCTGTCGTCAATGACCGTTTTAACAATGACAAGTTGTATGTAGCTTTTATCAAGAACACAGGTTTTCACAAAGGCATTAACGTTTTACTTTAGTACAGAGACAATGAATATCCATCCATTCTTTCCTGACAATAGTGTGTTGGCCTACAAGTTTATTTTACAAACAATAGGAAACACATCCTTCACTAGATCCCGAGAGTTCCATTTGATTTACATACATCCACAAGTAATGTGATCTCGGGGGTTTTGGTATTGGTAGGATTTTCTTTATTTTGCTCGGACTGCCCCTGAAACAGCCAAGGGAATCTTTAACATGCACAGAGTGTTGTGATCTGCACACGGGACCTCCTTCTTATCGTCTGTCTCCGGTGGGACTAGGTGTCGATCCCCCTACCTGGACCAGGATGTGGGAGGGGGAGGGAGATTTTTACTCTCAACCGTTGGCGGGGCTCAAACCCACTACCTTTTCGTTGAAAGGCTGACACCTTGCCTGCTCCGGACTACCGAGTCCCCCGATCCCAAGAGACTGTTTTAATGGGCCAAGGGTCCAAACCCCCGCAGCCTGAAGATCAGGAAAGTCATAGGGCAAAGTTTAATCATTGTTAGTTATTGATATTAATAGATTATATCATTAATCCCCGTAAATTTGCAGGGTATCTCCTGGTATGTAATATAAAAAAAGAACTTGTGTCAGCCTATACAAACGTAAGTCAAGCTTGCAGCTTTTGTTTGGCATCGCATGTTTTGAAATTTTGTACAAAAATAAATAACAATTTGGACTGATCGCTTTTGTAGTTAAATACGTGTTTCCGGGTTTTCAATAATTTATGCCTTTTAAGATTATTGGAAATACATGTAAATTGTTTCCTCACATTCTACAAGGGCACAGAGACATTTTAATTGACATACGAACCATAGTGTCTTTATTTATCCCAAACAAAATATTCGTATACCTATTCATTTTAAAGTCGTAAGGCTTATTTGTGCTCTCAATAAATAAAAAAGCTCACGTTCTTTCACACTATATATAGATCTAGTCCGTTTGGGTTTGTTTTTTGTTTTGTTTTGTTTTGTTTTTTGTTTTTTTGGGGGGTTTTGTTTGTTTTGGGGTTGTTGTTTTTTTTTTTGGGGGGGTTCTTCTGCTCCTTTATCCTGTGGTAGGGTAGGCAGGATAAAATGAGGGTCTAATTCTATCGGAGACGGACAATACTCTAGGAGGCCTCATGCTCCTTTGCGCATGTAATAGAACCCTCGATGGTTTGATATCGAAATGAGCAGGCCATTCTGGCCGCAATCCTGGTAAAAAAAAGAATTCCTCCCAAAGGCATATTTAGAAATACCCCTACAGCCTCGTGTACCTCAGACTTATGGACCAGTTCATTAGATCTACTCTTAACGTAAGATGGGCAAAAATCAGAGGGAAGGAAGTAGGGCTGGGCATCCATGCTTTCCCCACAATATAATTAGCCCAGACGTAGCAGTGACAGCAACTGATATACGAGCATCAACACTCAAGTAAAAAACCATGTATTTCAAACCATTTTATTTAAAACATTTTGAACTAAATTCCCTTTTACAAAGTTATCGGACATGGAAACATCATCAGCCTTGACCTGTTTATTTGTCGTATGCGTGTACTTGTATCAGTTTTTGCTTATATGTTCTTTGAACTGTGACATGGGTCGTTTGAACTCCGATAGAGTCCTTTGAAACGGCACATTTTGATCACATTCAGTTTAAATCCAGATCTAATACATCTCTATATAAAATCTAAATCTAGAATCTAAAACCTCCTGCTGCCATTAAAAATATAGGTCCAACATTGTCAGTGGTGACAGTGATTGATTTAACATATTTATATATGGGACGACCATTCTTCTCTCCATGCTATTCCATTCAATCATAAGGCAATGATTAATCTTCGACCTGCCAATTAGGACAGAGCGACGCATTGCGCAACAAAGAAGAAAGTACTCTTACTTTAATACGAACTTTATTTACATTGTTCACAAGGACTATAAATAGATAGTACAATTAATTGATAAACGCAGTAAGGGCGGGTCAAGTAGAGAGAGTAAGCGTTGGTGTACATGTTGAGAACACGTGAGTCGTGAAAAAAAGACAAGATTACTGATAGTGATATTGATAGGCCATGGTGGAGTGGGGAAGTTCAAAAGGACAGCAGCTTTACTTTTACCGCTTCGCTACCAGGGGTGAATGGTAAATTTCGCTGCGAAAACCTAAGTGAAAAGGGTTCTCTCGAAGCTCGCAGCTTATACATGCTTTCGATGATGTGTGATAGACTATATCACTAATCCCCACAAATTTGCGGTTTACCTTCTCGTCTATTATAAACACTTGCAAAAGAGGTTTCTGAGATATCACCAAAACATCGCTTGTATTGTTATTGTTATTAGTCATCAGACCGACATCTTTTATGTATTTGGGCATTATTCAGTAAGTGTTTTCATTTGGTACAATCCAACAACCATATCGCTAATAGTAATGCTTTAAATGAATGACTAAATCCATATTGTGTTGGCTGCGCTTGGTAAACCATTCCCATCTTTGTCCGAGTTTTTAAACAAAAAGTGTTAGGATTTCAAATATTCATTATTTAAAAACTAAGGCAATTAAACTTTTAAACAAATCATGAAATGAAAGAGTACACCTTCCAATTTTACAAACAATAAATCTGAATTTGATTCAACAATGGATAACAAAATGGTACTGCTTTGTTTCAACAAGTCTACACTAAACAAGCTCTTTGTGCTTTACGTCCTCTATATATATTATTTAAAAAAATTATGAGCGCCTCGTCGGCGAAGGCATGGCGAAGTCCCGACCTACGTCCCTCAATGTGTTAGCTGGCACTTCTCAGTTGGATTTAGTCGGAGACGTCTCGTTTTTTTTTAATGCATCCATGTTATCCGATCGGTTAGCAAAGATTTTTTTTTCCTTTGGTAGATTCCATTCCCCATAACCAGAAATACAACGGATTGAGTGAGGTCTGGGCTGTGAATGTGAGGAGCCCACGCGTGTTTGATGCCAAGCGCAAAGAATAACGCGGATATTGAAAAGTTGCTGTAGATAGACGATTGTGTCTTGGGGCCTTTGGGGGGGGGAGGAGCTCCAACCATCAACCACGTTGGGGTTTTTTTCGTAGGGCATGTTGGCCTTAGTGAGTATCGTGCAAAGATTACATACATAGAAACATGCCATAACTTGTCATTTACGCTGATCACTACCACCACACAACCCCCCCCCCTCCCCACTTTCAACAGAAAACAAAAAACAACGCGTCAACGCACAATCGACTAAAATAGCGTATATATAGAAATGACGTCACAAAATTGCATTTAAATGATATAGTAACTCGGATAATATATTCATGGCTGTAACCTGAAAACATCGAGTAGAAGAGAAATGGCAGCATTTTAAAATCCTAACATTTGTTAAACACCCTATATATATAACCTAACTATATATCGTTTTATTTTTTATTGGGGGAGGGAGGGGGCGTTGGTTTCTGTTGGGTGTTTTGGGTTGTTTTATTTGGGATGAGGGGGGGAGATTTGGGGTCTGTTTTTGGGTGGGATTTTGTTTTGATTTGGGTTCA
>JAXRKP010000306.1:145000-245000 GCA_037039925.1 Doris montereyensis | reverse complement strand
AGAAATACAGTCGATACCACATAAGTTGACGTTGCATAAGTCGATTTTTATCGAAATCGATGTTTTTTTACGGTCACATCCCCCTCACAATTTTTAGTTAACATTGTCTCCGGACAGCGGACCTGTACGGGGAGTAGATGATCCCGCCCTCAACGAGTCTCCTGCTGCCTTGCAGGCAGGTCTTGGCTGACCAAAAGCTAAGGGAGTTAACCCTGAAAGAAAACAAACTGCTGCCTTGCAGGCCGGTCTTGACTGACCAAAGGCTAAGGGAGTTAATCCTGACATAAATAACAACCTGCTGCCTTGCAGACTGGTCTTGAATGACCAAAGGCTAAGGGAGTTAACCCTGACAGAAAATAACGAGGCCCGGTAGGGGGCTCAAGGTGACAGCCCCACCATCTGCTTAGGGTACAGTTGGCTAATCCCCTACTTATCCAAAACAACCTGATTCAAAGTAATATAGACAATGATATACCCGGCTTGAACTTTCGAAGACGACTCTGGAAAAGAACATGGACTGTAATTTTTGAACATGGAATGTTGGGGCAAATAATGGAAAGGAGTAAGAATTAGCTGAAGAAATGGAAAAATTCAAAGTAGATATTTTGGCTATTACAGAAACAAAGAAAAAAGGACAAGGAATAAAAAATGTAGGACCAAATCAATGAAAAAATCATACTTTAATCTTATCAGGAATAGATGTCAAAGATAGAACTAGAGCAGGAGTAGGCCTCCTAATGTATAAAAGGCAAGAAATGCTACTAGAAAGTTGGAAATTTGTAAGCCCACGGTTATTAGAAGTAAATATTAAACCACAAGGAAGAGAAATTAAATTATTAATAGCTTATGGACCAAACGAAGATGCCCCCAAAGAAGAAAAAGATATCTTCCAAAATCATTGACAAATAGCTGCAGAGAATCTTAAACCCAAACAGGAATTAATGGTTTTATGAGATTTAAACGCTAGAGTAGGCAACAATGTAGAAACATCAGGAGGAGTATTAGGTAAAGAAGGAGAGACAACAACTCTCCAAATGGAGAGAGACTAACAGATTGTTGCCTAAAGAATAACATGAAAATAGCCAACACATTTTTTCCTCATAAAGATATCCACAAATATACAAGAGTAAATGAAGACAGATGTGAAAAGTCAATCATAGACTACATAATAGTTAGCAGCTCCCTTTTTACAGTACAATGGATGCTAGAGTAAGCAGAGGAGCAGAAATATTTAGTGATCTAATACCTAGTGATAGCCAAAATGAGATTATTAACTGAAGAAAACAAACAGAAAAGGAAAGAGAAGAAAGCCACTAAACTCAAAATAGAAGAACTAAATAAACCAATAGTAAAACAGATGTACCAATCCAGGAGAAAAAGATCTATCAGTCAAAGGCAGATGGATCTGAAGGAAAGCACAATAAAAGAAAAGTGGCAAATATATAAAGAAACACTCCTCAGTTGTACTGAAGAGGTCTATGGTAGGAAACAAATTAAAGGAGATGGGAAAAGGACAGCATGGTGGAATGAGAATGTCAAGACTAAGCTCAAAGAAAAGAAAGATGCCTGGAAGAAATACTTGCAAACAAAGAGACCAGAGGATAGATAGATTACGTGAGTAAAAGAACTATCGCCAAAGAGGAAGTGAGGAAAGCAAAATAGGAATAATGGGAAGAGTTTGGCCGAAGACTTCAAGAAAGCTATCAAGGAAATCAAAAGCTGTTCTGGTGAGCAATGAAGAGCATGAGAAAAGACCAAAACATGCCCTATACGAGAAATTAAGAACGCCAAAGGAGAAATAATGAAAGGAGACAGCGAAATCATGGAAACGTGGAGAAAGCATTTTCAACAATTACATAATCCCTCCAGAGCATATGAAACAAGGAGTACAGATCAATTATTAAAAGTAACAGCTGAAGGTGTAGATATCTCAATGGAAGAAATCCAAACAGCTATAAGAAAAGTGAAATTAGGAAAAGGCCCAGGAGCAGATCAGGTTTATCCAGAAATGAATAAAACCCAAGGGAGAGAGGCAAACAAACTACTACAAGACCATATTTACAATTAGACAAATAATAGAAAAAATCCTTGAGAGAAACATTGATTTGCACCTGTGTTTCATTGACTTAGAAAAGGCATTTGACACTGTGAGGAGGGACGAACTATGGCATTCCTTAAAAAAACACAACGTAGAGCAAAATTTAATAGAAGCCATTAAAAGTTTTTACAATAAACCAACATGTGCTGTGAGAGTAGCTGAAAATGTATCTGAGGAATTAGATGTAGATATAGGAGTAAGACAGGATTGTTTCCTAAGTCCTCTTTTGTTTATCACATTTATGGATTCAGTCGCAAAGGCATCCTCAAACATGAAGAAAATGAATGTAGGTATGTGGAAGTTCAAACCAGTAAATGTATCAATGCTTTCATTTACTGATGATTTAGTTCTGTTTGGAAAACCAGAAAGGGACCGCCAGTCGAATATCAACATAATGAATAATAAATTAAATAAAAGTAACTAGGGAAGCTAAAACACAAAATCTTAAATTGGGCAGGAGAATTTAGAACAAGTTCAAAGCTACAATTACTTAGGAGTAATGATTAACTCAGAGGGGAAACTAAGAGAAGAAATCAGCCAGAGAATCCAAAAGGCAAGTGTAATATATAACCATCTAGGAAAGGCATTGGTATGTAAGCAAGAATTGTCAACAAAAACCAAAATGGCAGTATACAACAGTTTATTGTCCTACTCTCCTCTATGGCAGTGAAACCTGGACCTTAGACAGTAGAGAATACAGTAGAGTACAGGCAGCTGATGTGAAATATCTAAGAAGAGTAGTAGGCAAAACTAAAACAGACAAAATCAGAAACACAACAATAAGAGATCAAACCAAAGCAGATAACATAAAGACTAAGATAGAAATGAATCAACTGATATGGTTTGGGCATGTTAACAGAATGAACGACAATAGAATAGCTAAATCAGTATACAGTGCTAAAACTCAAGGTAAAAGACCAAAAGGCAGACCTCGGAGAAAGTGGGAAGAAGATATAAAAGAGGCATTAACGCAAAGAAATTTAACTTTCACGGAAGGAAACAGAAACTGACAGGACAGGGCAGCCTGGAGAAAGATCATTTCGGGCATTTAAAACCCATACACCGGAAGGTAGAATGGGAGCTGATAAAGAAAGAAAGAAAAAAAATTGTCTGTCGACATTGACTTGAGTAACATGCCTATTAAGGCGACCTCTTTTCACTGTCCGCCGACGGTAAAATGAAAGAAAATTCGATTGTATAAATTGATGTTTCAATTTTAAAGGCCTCCACGGCCGTTGACCCCAAAGCTAGAGAGTTTAGAATACGATCAATACAAACGTAGATCTAGATCTACCTGTATTTAATGATTACTAATACTAATCGCTCCTCTACTTACCCTCACTCTACATCAACATATTCAATTAGCGCAAATTAATAATTACAAAAAAATTAATCCGCTCAGGTATTGACTGTACCGGTCAGAGTGAAAGTGTGCGGGCGATGGGAATTGAATGGCGGCCACTAATATCTGTAAAATATATTAATTATTATGTCGCGTGGGTCTACTTCGTATTGCCAGCATTGAGATGTGACTAGTGCAACTGATGAGAGATAAAACGAAATGGGTAGGGGGTGGGGGAGAGAGAGAGAGAGAGAGAGAGAGAGAGAGAGAGAGAGCGCGAGAGAGAGAGAGAGAGAGAGAGAGAGAGAGAGAGTGGGTAAGAATAGCATGTCTCCTTCTTTGTTCGACACGCTGTAAGATACAGGAGGTAACACATCGTGCGATGTTGAAGTAGTAGTACAACTTGCGCTTTGCAGGTAGTAATGTGTGTACGTGTGTGTGTGGGGGGGGGGTAGAAAGAAGATGGAAGTGTCACGGATCTTACTCTTACTCCTACCTAACCATTGTGTATCGGACATCGACATTAATATTATTACTTATTAGTAGATCTATCTCCGCGAAGCATTTGGCGAAACAGGCGATTGATTTCAAATTGAAGCCAGAGATCTAATCGCATGCGCCGTATTACTCTTACTAATACCACTCCATCATCGCCACTTCTCTATTTCATTTGGAATTCTATCACCGGGTTCAATCACTTGAACAAGAAAAATACATAAAAACAACGACACATCAGCAGTCAGTAATTAGTAATAATACCCAAGACCATAACGATGAAAATCATGTCAGGGGAGTTAACTGAGCAATTGCTTCAGTTGATCTATTACATAAGTCGATCTTTTTTAATAAGTCCCTTGAACATCGATTTATGCCGCATCTACTGTACTTGCAAACAAAGAGACCAGAGGATATGATGGATTACGTGAATAAAAGAACTATCACCAAAGAAGAAGTGAGGAAAGCAAAACAGGAACAATGGGAAGAGTTTTGACAAACACTTCAAGAAAACTATCAAGAAAATCAACAACTGTTCTGGGGGCAATGAAGAGCATGAGAAAGACCAAAGCATGCCCAATACGACAAATTAAGAATGCCAAAGGAGAAATAATGAAATGAGACAGCGAAATCATGGAAACATGGAGAAAGTATTTTCAACAATTACATAATCACTCCAGAACATATGAAACAATGAGTAATGATCAATTAGTAACAGTAACAAGTAATCCAGAGGAGACAGCTGAAGATGTAGATATATCAACGGAAGAAATCCAAACAGCTATAAGAAAAGTGAAAATAGGAAAGGACCCAGGAGCAGATCAAGTTTATCCAAAAATTATTAATAACCAAGGGAGGGAGGCAAACAAACTACTACATGCAATATACCAACAAGCATGAAAGTCCAAACAGGTGCCAGACGACTGGAAAAAGGGAACGGTATTACCAATACATAAGAAAGGATCAACTATGGAATGCTCAAACTATAGAGGGATATCACTACTTAGCGTACCAGGAAAGTGTATGCCAGGATTCTGGAAATGAGACTAAGGAAAAGAGTAGAGGATCAGATTGAAGAGCATCAGAGTGCATTTAGACCAGGAAGCAGTGTACAAGATCACATATTTACAGTTAGACAAATAATAGAAAAATTCCTTGAGAGAAACATTGACTTGCATCTGTATTTTATTGACTTAGAAAAGGCATTTGACGCTGGGAGGAGGGACGAACTATGGCATTCCTTAAAAGAACACAATGTAGAGCAAAATTTAATAGAAGCCATTAAATAAAAAAGTTTTTACAATAAACCAACATGGGCAGTGAGAGCTGCTGTAAAATATCTGCAGAATTTGATGTAGATATTTGAGTAAGACAGGATTGTGTCGTAAGTCCTCTTTTGTTTATCACATTTATGGATTCAGTCGCAAAGGCATCCTCAAAAATAAAGAAAATGAATGTAGGTATGTGGAAGCTCAAACCAGTAAAAGTATCAATGCTTTCATTTGCCGGTGATTTAGTTCTGTTTTGAAAATCAGAAAGCGGCCTTCAGTCGAATATCAACATGATGAACAGTTAACTAAATACAAGAGGAATGAGAGTAAATGCAAAGAAAACCAAAACAATGCTAGTAACTTGGGAAGCTAAACACAAAATCTCAAATTGGGCAGGGAGAATTTAGAACAAGTTCAAAGCTACAATTACTTAGGAGTAATGATTAAGGGGAAAACTAAGAGAAGAAATCAGCCATAGAATCAAAAAGGCAAGTGCAGTATATAAGCATCTAGGAAAGGCATTTATAGGTAAATAAGCATTGAAGAAGAAGAAGAAGACGAAGAAGAAGAAGAAGAAGAAGAAGAAGAAGAAGAAGAAGAAGAAGAAGAAGAAGAAGAAGAAGAAGAAGAAGAAGAAGAAGAAGAAGAAGAAGAAGAAGAAGAAGAAGAAGAAGAAGAAGAAGAAGAAGAAGAAGAAGAAGAAGACGAAGAAGAAGAAGAAGAAGAAGAAGAAGAAGAAGAAGAAGAAGAAGAAGAAGAAGAAGAAGAAGAAGAAGAAGAAGAAGAAGAAGAAGAAGAAGAAGAAGAAGAAGAAGAAGAAGAAGAAGAAGAAGAAGAAGAAGAAGAAGAAGAAGAAGAAGAAGAAGAAGAAGAAGAAGAAGAAGAAGAAGAAGAAGAAGAAGAAGATGAAGGTGAAGAAGAAGAAGAAGAAGCCATCGCTGTGTTCTTCTCCGTTTGCATGACATTAACACACCTGGATTTTTTCGCTTTTTTGTTGGGTTGATAATGTTTTAAATTATTGAAATGTACGACGTCCACCATGTGCGGTGATCTCAGGGGGAATAAAGAAGAAACATCAAGATAAAATAACTAAAACAGAGAAAGGAAAGAAGTAGTCCGTGAACCGCTTATGGCTTTTTTTGTGCAATTTATCCTGACCGCCATAATAATACTATGCCGTGATTTCGAGGTGAAAGAAAAGGAAACAGCAAAATGAAAGCAAAACATAAAAAGGAATTAAGAAGAGAAGTGGGATCTATCATTAACTCCTGTGTCAACCTCCCAGACATACCTGGAACGTCAGCCCTCAAAGATTTTGATTTGATTTGATTTGATTTGTTTGATTTGATTTTACCTACATTCACTATTTCTTCTTTATAATAACTCACAAACCCAATTCTTGAGTATTATTACTGTCAGCACGCAAATATTTCGATTTAACCCAAAAATATTAATCCAATTTTGAATTTTAAGTGATGTGTTTAATTCTGTTTTTGAAGTCTTCAGTGCTATTGCTGAGGGCTTTTTTTCTGTTGGCAGTCCATTCCACAGCCTTACTGTTGTAGCGTATAATTGAAAGCAATACTAAGGTGATCTCGGGGGTTTCGGTAGGTTTTTTATTTTTATTTTTTGCATGGACTGCTTTGTAAACAGTCAACAGAGGTCTTTAAGTTAACGTGTAGCCAGTGTTCTGATCTGAACGGGACCTCCCTTATACCATCCGTCTCCTATGGGACTAGGTGTCGATCCACATACTTTGACCAGGGAGGGGGGGTGATACGTTTCACTCGAAAAAAAAACCCTCGAGAAACGTTTTAACGTGCCGGGGCTTGAACCCACGGCCTTATGGTTGAGAAGCCGACATCTGGACTACAAAGTCCCCTCAGCACCAAGGCAATGGCTGAATGAAGGCCTTAGGCCAATCAGCCTTATACTTTCACTACTAACAATAACATCAAACCATGCCTGTTAGGGCTGAGCGAGCTTTCTTTAATGCATGCAAAGGGGGTCTCACTCTCAGTGGTAACTAATGCTTTATTTAAATGAATGAGTATTCCTGATCGTCCAGGTGATCCACCAAACCAGTTTGATTGATTGATTGATTGATTGAAATTTACTCCATCCACCATATTATTATAATAATAATAGGATCTCAGGTTCAATAAAGAGGTAACAGCAAAATGAAAAATAAAAGGAAAGAAGGAATGGAAAGAGGTAAGACCTACCAGTACCAGTAGCACCGGTCATCTACTCCAACTCACCCACCAAAACTAGGGACTGTCGCAGCCGACAATGTGGCTAGCATACTAGCAATAGCAGAGGAAGGAGAGTGAGCGTGATGGTGGCCGTTTCTCAGTGGTTTCCTCTAGAGCTACAGCTAAATAAAACAACCTAGGCCTGTATGTCAAATTTAAGAAGAGAAAAGGGCTTTTATAAATATAATAATACATGAACAGTAAGGTTGTCTCCGTCTAATAGTGATATTCTACCGCCCTAACAGCCCAGGCCAGTCCGTCAACCATATCATTTTTCAGGATACCGATTTTTTCTATATTATATATATATAAATTCACCCCGTATCACCTCCACACCGCCCCCCCCCCCCCCCCCAGTATGGCTAACATCTCACTTTTGGGGCAAAGTAAAGTCAAGGCATACTTGATTAATCATTGGATATTGCCCTTCAATCTGTTCACAAAAAGGCGATGAAAATAATTTCCCTTATTGCAAAAAAAAAATCAACACGTTACACAGGAAGATAAGTAAAATTGCCACATGCACATAACGTATGTATTAACCTATTCAGGGAGGGATACACGTAGGCGCTAGGATTCGTTGTTTTGGTCGGAACAAATTTGTTTCGTAACGTTTATTGTTCAGAGCAAAAGCGTTGACCAGTAGACTCGCTGTAGATGGCAGAGGGGGAGGGGAGGGGAAGGGGAGGGGTAGTCCAGAGGCAAGGTGTCGGCCTCTCAATCAAAAGGTAATGGGTTCGAGCCCAGAAAACGTTTGTATATTTTCTCGAGGGTTTTTTTTCGAGCAAAACCTGCCCCCTTGGTCTAGGTTGGTGGATTGACACCTAATCCCGTCGGAGACGGACGATAAAAAGGAGGTCCCGTGTGCAGATAACAACACTATGTGCATGTTAAAGATCCCTTGGCTGTTTACAGTACAGGGCAGTCCAGGCAAAATTGAAAATCCTACCAAAAACCCCGAGATCTCCTTAGTAGTGGATGTAGGTAAAAACAAGTCAAGTAGACGACTGGGTAGACAATGGTTGACTAATACTAGCTAAGTAACAGATCATCAAAGCTGGCCATTCTATTTATGTACGGTCGTCATACTCGGGACCAGATGTAGGTCGTCCTTCCACCCACCCCCACCCCTACCCCCTCCAATCCCCACACATATATCCCTCATTTAAATTATAATGGTCGATGGAGTGATTGACGACAGGTTCGACCCATATGTTGGTCGCCCTTCCTTCCATCCTTCATCATACCCATGCGCATAGCTCCATACATAAGTTCATTGGTCTACAGAGTGACTATGAAATATGCAAATTAGATCATTCATCATTGGTTAACACTACACGCCGTTTGTTGTTGTAGTCATCGCACTATTCAATTACATGGGATCAGGCTGACAACATCCCATTTCGGCTAACACTACTAACAACAGTTAACAGTCCACTTTTTTTAGCTTCTATTGGATACGTTAACACTCTAACACAAGCCACAAGATTACCGACAACTGTGGATACGGGGGGGGGGGGAGGGGGAGGCAAGGTGTCGGCCTCTCAAAATATAAGATATATATATATATATATATATATATATATATATATATATATATATATATATATATATATATATATATATATAATATATATATTATAATTATATATATATATATATAATTATTATATATATTATATATAATTATGAATTGGTCGATCTTTGTTCGCCAAAGGCTCTGTTGATAGGCCACTAAGAATAACTATATTTTGCACGTAGGCTTTAAATCATCCTCGATTCGTTTTTGTTTGAGAAAATGTTTTGTCAAAAGTAACGTTGAATTAATGTAAACTTCATTGTTTCCCCGTCTTTATGAGTATCATTTTCATTCAGCAAGCCCACCATTTTGAACAGAACAATTTAAGAGGAAACAGCAAGATAAAAGATATGGGAAAAAGTGAAAGGAAAGAAGAAGAACCTACCAGCAGGCCCTCCCAACCGCCCACATGACAGGAAATGAGTAGGAGCTATCAGCAATGCCTGCACTGCCAACTGCCCACTTATTAACATCGTTGTCAAATATCATTATCAATATAATTACATGCAGATTGCTATCTCTATCTATGACCAAGATTGCACATAGTGAAAGACGAATGACACTGAAATTAATTGGAATAGAATAGGAATACAGTTGAGGGGGAAGGAAAAAAACGACACACACACACAACAAATTATTCAAGTCAATTGAGGTTTTATTAGTCACAAAAAGGGTTTAAAATATTTCTCATAAAAATTGTAGTCATATCCAGGTCTATTTTTCAAAATAAAAATAGGTTTTAAAAACCAAAAGAAAAACATGTCTAATCGTGTAATAAACAATATACCTTAAAAAAAGAACAATAAAAAAAAACAATACATAATATAACTGTTCTTTTAAAACAACAGACAAACTAGGAAAATCAATCTAAGACTAAGACTGAAACATGGCAGAAAAAGAGTGGGACAGCAGACAAACTAATGAATGGAGAAACTGCAGTGGGGCTAACATTTAAAATAACAATAAAATTTGGATAGGAAATGAATTTGGTTGAATAATAATAATAATAGATTCTGTCTCAATAAAAAAAAAAGGATAGGAAATGAATTTCTTATAATAATAATAATATTAATAATGGATTCTACCTTAATAAATCAAAGCAATTTTTTTCAAGACTCATTGAGTGAGTGAGAGTAATGCAAACATAACATTCACATCAAGAACATGTAAATGTTGTGTGTATTTGATAATAAAGTCCAAAATGGCAACCTATTTCTATTGTTACAGATAAAATAAAACCTTGCTAGGATTTGACATAGAAAAATCAGAAACCAACTGAAATGAACATGTAGATACTGTGTGTGTTGAAGTCCAAAATGTCAATCTGTTGTTACAGTTTGAGATAAAAGAAATCTTTTGACTTACAATACTCACATGTAGTTGGAATTGTACAGAAAACTTAGGAACCAACTGGAGACTTCTCTAGGATAACATGTACAGTGAAAACAAGTATAAATACAAGAAAAAACTGAAAGGAAGGCTGTAGGCAGAAAAGAAAAGTAA
Source organism: Doris montereyensis (assembly GCA_037039925.1). Classification (NCBI taxonomy): domain Eukaryota; kingdom Metazoa; phylum Mollusca; class Gastropoda; order Nudibranchia; family Dorididae; genus Doris; species Doris montereyensis. Next base: position 234,457 of record JAXRKP010000306.1, on the reverse strand, counting down.
TACTAGTAATTAGTAATAGCACAAATAAAAAGAGATCTTGAAAGACAAGGGGTTTAATTAATAGAAAAGTGGGTAATAATACTCACTGATGCCGACAATTGCATTTATTGTTATCTCCCTTCCATTAGTTAAAACATTAAAAAGAAATACAAACAATATTATTTCACACGGGGTGGCGTGTTAGTATCGTTTTTCCTTTGCATAACACAAGTAATGTTTACACAAAAGTATCATTAAGTCGATCTAGCACGTTAACAACAAGCAAAACAGCCTTAAATCAGAGTCAGAGAGCCGGTTTAATGAAAAGCAATAATAAATAATAAAAGGAATAAGAAACAAAACAAAAAAAGGGTGAAGAGTTAGAAAGACCAACAGTCAACTCAAATGCATTCTATCAGCAAGATAGATGGAACGACAGTACATGGAATGTTTTTGAAAGTACAAAAGTTTACAATCTCTCCTTTGTTTTGTTTTCTTAAGTTTTTTGACAGGAACAAAACAATAAAGTACATACTCCTCTAGTTGCTTCAGGTATGATCTCACTCTTTAATTTTAGTTGAAATGAAAAGTTTACTGTGACATATTTACTTGAACACGCTCTGAATTACTTGACCACAAAAAGAACAAAACAAACCCCAACAAAAAAAAACAAAAAAAAAACAAAAAACAAAACAACTCCTACTTTAATATTCGTAGATAATAAGAAACAATCCCTGAATAAGGAAAAAACGTAATATTCTTTATAATGTGCTCAGAATACCCCACTCGTTCTCCTATCTCCTTCTAAGAATAGTTGTAGGGGTGTTCAAAACTTTTGCAAAACTCATTTAAAACGTTCAGTAATTAATATATTTTCTTTAACCCCCACCCCCCCCCTTTCCTCTTCCTAAAAATAAAATAATTCAAATTTGCCTTTAGACTTAGACTTCTTTCTTGAATGAGCCAAGATTTAGCATGCACAATCACAATTAGTGTTTACAATTTTGCATGCATTTCTTCCTGACCAGACCAAATCTGTGATTCAATTCTGACCAGACTAAATCTATGATTAGGCGCTCCCACAACATCCATCCTTATTAGAATCGGGATGAAAAGATTGCATGCACAGGCCAGATTTCAAACCCTGGACCTTCAGCGTGCCAGGCGAGCACTATTCCTCAAGACCATCTGATTTCTGGTGTGCAGAATGAAACGTTTTGCTCTGGAGATAAAACCTTTCTACTTACATATATCACTATTTTTGGTACAGGTACTACAAACATTCATTCTTCACTTCAGAAAAAATATGAACATTTCCACGAACATTTCGAATAAACATGATAAATTTCTTTTCTCTTGAAAAATATGTTTGAAAATCGAGACGAATAAATTTCTGTATATTGTCTTCTACTACCAGATTGAAATATTTAAATCTGTATATGAAAATATGTCACAGTAAATATAATATTAATATGAAACACACTCATTTCAGAAAGTTATCAAAATGATTTTTGATGTGAACACAGAATGTCAAAAACTGCTTGGCAATATGTTAATATTTGAAAAATGCATGGTCATGCAATACTTTGGATTTTTTTTTTTAAAGAAGGGAGGGGTTGGGGTCCCCCATAAAAATATGATAATGGCACAAAAGAGTAAAGCCTTGAGCACTATAAAAAAAAATTCAAGTAAGATTTGACATCAAATCTCAAACTCCAAGCAATAGCGCCAATGCATGAGGCTGATCACTTCAGTTTAAAAAAAAAATTAATTATTGAATGACAGAAAAACTCGTTAGCACATTTCAGCCAATATCATTTCCATCAGGACAAAATGTGTTTCACATAGATCTATTTTTGAGGAAAGAGCTATGATGACTAACATTTAACTACTAATATTACAACAAATCTTTTCAAGACATCTTGATCATAAATCTTAATAATAATAATAATAATAATAATAATAATAATAATAATAATAATAATAATAATAATAATAATAATAATAATAATAATAATAATAATAATAATAATAATAATAATAATAATAATAATAATAATAATAATAATAATAATAATAATAATAATAATAATAATAATATAATAATAATAATAATAATAATAATAATAATAATAATATATTATGGTAAACAATTTGAATAGATTTGTGTTTTGAAAGACATCAGGATTTAGAATTCAGCAATAAACAACATTAGATAAAAAAATATAAAAAACCGAACATTATTATTATTCATGCTCAAAACAAAGTGTACGTTCAACAGTGTAAAGAGAAACAGTATTGTTAAGTTGCCAAAAGCTAGCTGGCTAGTTGCTGTCCACAGCTTACCACAGATGGGTAGCACGGGTATAAAACACTCATGTGCAAGTTTTATTCACCATCCACTTTTTTCTCAATCAGTTGGATGAGCCTTCCAATGATAAATGCTACCCAAAACTACGACACACGTTGATTCCATGTTCATGTGCAAATGGGTAGCATTTACCACTCCTCACTGCCTCGTCTGTCCCACTCTCATGCATGCCAACGTTTCACAGTTCCAAAACGACCATATATAAACGAGTCACTGGAGCCAATTACATTAACCCCTTCATTGCTGCCGTCATTGGTCATTTAAAGAGCAAGTTGCTTGCATACTCTTTTGAACCACGAAATTTCAAATGTTACAACAATTTTCATATTTCTTCCCCTTATTTTGTCAGGAGTGCTCTCATTTCAGAGTTTTAAGATTTACATCAATCATAGACGTTTTGATCGCAGCCAGCCTTTAGAGTTTGCCGGAATATCTTTAACGATAATGGTAATAGGAATTAGGCTTCTAATTTATTTCTGATTTAAAATAGGAACTAATTACATTCATCCTTCAAATAGACGGGGAAATTCGTCAGAAATGGAACATTTCCATCATTCATTTCACGCCAGCACGTGTGAAATCAAACCCAGGATTGCTCAAGAGGTGAGCTCCATCATTAATTCTATGCACTACTGACCACACTACTAAATCTATTTTTATCACAACCCCAGATTAATACAGTTCTAACTAGGCAAGACCTACTATTGAGAAAACTGACGTCAGTCAAAGATTCCTCTGTTCTTCTTCTCATTCTCATTCTCAATTTGAGCTCCGAGAGAGCCCTTGAAATGGTAAACATCGTCGCTTACGTGCCTCAGTTGGCTCGAGGCCAATTACAGACAGCTGCGATTCATTTCTTTGGCCATCAAGGGATCTCATCATAGTCACAAAGGATAAAGAGGGACCTTTACTTTTAATGCCAACGCTCACTCAGCCCATTCTCAAGGGCAATTTTACTGTTGGCCACATGGTGAGAGGACCCAACAATTGCTGGGCTGGGCTCCCTTGGTCTACGACTTCTGTAGCGGGACAAGAGGAGCGCGCTGCCCAGAGAGCACATAGGAGCCTTCAATTTATGCCCCGGAAAAAATCCACTGTCCCTCCCCCAGGAGCAGTGGGCATCTTGCAGATCGTACAGTTGAGGGGACGATTCACTTTGCCACACGCCTCTATTTTGTCCATTGAGTTTTGAAATCCGACCGGTCCGACACCCGGCCAGTTAAATTCAGAGGAACCCCCAACACTTTTGAAATAACATGGTTTCTCTCCATAATTTACTTTTTTATTAAAATCAAAAACTTTATCCTCCTACATGATATTGATTCAACCTTTTACTATAAAACTATAAGCATGTGTAAGTAAGGTTCCTTTAAGGTCGTTACGGCCCATAAAGATAAAAATCACCTCCTGGACAGGATGCTAGTCTAAGGCAGGTCATTACTCTGAAGCGAGTGCTTGTACCCATTTGCACCTGGGTTGAGTGGGAAAATGCATGTTAAGTGTCTTTCCCAAGGAACATATTGTCAGACCTAGCTTTGCTAGTCCTGCAGCAAAGCGTTCCGGCCACCAACACCACTTATAAGCATGTGTGTGACGGAGGAAAATTAAAAACCTAAAACTTCACAAACACCGGGAACTAGTTGAGTTTTACCAGCCCAAAATTTCCAGTTAAAATTGTATATTACCATGTGTTGCATCAACTCTGGAGTCACTGTATCTCAACTCGTTACACTCATACCGCATAGCTGCCAGACTGGAATTTCAAAAAAGGAGGAAATTTTCATGAATTTTGGAAAAACAAGAGGAAACTTATTGGAACGTCGCTCTATGCCAAAATATGAAATGACCGGTCAATATTATGGACATGTTTACCTTATACTACATAGATCTCTCTCTCTCTCTCTCTCTCTCTCTCTCTCTCTCTCTCTCTCTCTCTCTCTCTCTCTCTCTCTCTCTCTATATATATATATATATATATATATATATATATATATATATATATATATATATATATATACAGGACGTTTGTTAAATTAGCAATAAAAACATTTTAAACAGATCATTTAGTATATCATATTTCAAAACATACTAACTACCTCTCGACGAAATAGCGAAAATCCGCTATTAAGTGAAAGTCTGGCAGCTATGGTACTACTGTGATAAGCAATAGCACTAGCACACACACCCAGATTCCTTCTTACTTCTGTTTGATCATGTGGTTGGAAGGGCAGTCTGGCAAGTTAATTGAATATCTATATCTTTAAAACTCATAGTTTCCAAGCAACAGAGAATGACAAATGATATGGGATTTAAAAAATAATGAAATTGAAGATTTTAGGTTTTTTTACTTTCTAGTAGTAAAACAGGTTTTTTTTGGGCCGTAAAATGTTTCTCGACCTTAATTTTTTATACATTATGTAATTCATAAAATTTTCTTACCACATCTTTTCTTATCCAGTATCATTTATTCAATCTATCTGCTGCCTGCCCGCCTTCTCTCTTTCTCTCTTTCACTGTCTTCCTCTCTATCTGTCTGCCTGTATGTGTATGTGTGTGTGCCCTCTCCTCCCTCCCTCCCTCCCTCTCTCCCTCTCTCTCTCTCTCTCTCTCTCTCCCTCCTCTCCCTCCCTCCCTCCCTCCCTCCCTCCCTCCCTCCCTCCCTCCCTCCCTCCCCCCTCCCTCCCTCCCTCCCCTCTCTCTCTCTCTCTCTCTCTCTCTCTCTCTCTCTCTCTCTCTCTCTCTCTCTCTCTCTCTCTCTCTCTCTCTCTCTCTCTCTCTCTCTCTCTCTCTCTCTCTCTCTCTCTCTCTCTCTCTCTCTCTCTCTCTCTCTCTATCTATCTCTATCTATATATATATATATATATATATATATATATATATATATATATATATATATATATATATATCTCTCTCCCCCCTCTCTCAGACCTGAACAAATGGGGAAGATAATGTCTCAGGCAATACATGAGTCCATAGAAGAATGTGTCGAAAAAATCTTATGATCATTAGTGCTTTTGCATTACGCTCCACAAACTTATTGTTCTTCAGCTGCTCATTAAACAGAGATTAATTTTGTACCAATGTACATATATATATATATACAGATACACACTTCATCAGCACGCTGATAGTTATGAAAGTGATGAAATATTGCAGCTAATAACGGCAATACTTCACAAACACAGAACGATGGTCAGCAATGAAGGGGTTAAATAATAAACTTAACTTTTAACAAACTGATACTGATATGAATGAAATCATTCCTTTCATCACAAAACATTATTGCCGATCAACAAGGTTCTTACTGTCGTTCCCTGATATGAATATTAGCCTCAAGATTTCCCAACCATTGAGTTTTGTGACACGAAAAAGACACGACTATGATTTGACTGCTTGCATACAGACCTATTGAGAGAAAAAATCTCAAAGACTCGAACCAGAGTAAGAACGATGTTGACCTGCGATGTAACAACAAAAACAACAATGCACTCATCATATGAAACACTGCCAATGGAATGAGTTCTATTAACAAAAGTAAATATAACATTCTTGCGTAACAAGGATTGTGAGAGGGAAGAAAGTATACCTTTGAACATTGCAAAGATAATGAAAATTGAATGATCGACCATTCTATTATTTATACCTTTGAGCATCAAAGATAAGCAACCATTCATCATCAAAGACAAGCAACCATCCATCAAGAATGATAGGGCAGGTACAAAAGTATAAATCGAGACTATCAAAAATTGAACAGGATACAGAATCTGAAATGAGAGAGTGGCTAAGGCTCTCCACTGCCTTGTAGTTGGCGAAAGGCAATGAAATATCATACATATCAAAGAATCTCAAACATACATTTGTCTTCATATTGCTATTATTAGTGTATAACCTGCGGTATAGATGCCACCCTTCTCTGAAATTCATCCTCTACCATCGTATATATGCCATTACAAGACAAATAGAATGGACGATAATTTCATTTTTATCTTTGATCTATGTATAACATTATCAACATACACATTCGATCCAACAGTAGTAACATAGGGAAGAATTGTGACAAAGTTTGAAAAATTGTGACTGTGAAAAGCAAAACCGACAAGTGAACCAAATTCACTAATGGGAATAAGCTTCGCACTCTCATAATATCTTCTGAATCAAAAACAATATGCCTCTTTTTTTTAAATTCAAAACGTAGTTTGACAAAGAAAATTTTGAGAGTAAGCTTATTCGTTAGAGAAAGAAATCAACAGGGGAATTTTAACTGTACCAGTAGATCTTCTTTTTTTTTTAAAGTGTCAAATTTATATTTTTTTCGTTCAGAGCAAATAAAACAAATGAAGTCTATTCGGGGGAGGGGGAGGGGAGGGGGAGGGGGGCCTTGATAATAAACAGTGGATTTTAATTAACTCAAGTAGACCTACATACAACTTGGACGGCATTATTTGGAGCATCAAAACAAACAGGTAGTAGTATCGCTCTCTAGATGAGTACAAAGAGATATATCATTGTCATCACACCCTGCTGCAATATACTTACCTGTATAGTCACCGAAGGCTCTGTAATTCCCAATCCCCCTCCCCTCCCATCAACAAAAGAAATATCTACAACAGAGCCAATACAAGTTCGGATCACATGAGACACGACTAGGCGTTACTGTTTTAAGTTGCCATTTCAAATGCTTCAAGTTCAAGCAATCACACACAAATTTGGTGGGGAGCTCAAGTGAGCTTTCTTTTAAATTTAAACAAACAAAACTTTTTTAGGTACTTTCCTTTTTTCACCCTTTCTTCTTTTTCTCTTTTTCTATCACATTGTTGTCAGGGCAAAGGTTTTTTGGGGCTTTTTTATCAACAAGATCTGTGACTGAGAGTTTGTTTTTCTAAATTTGCAACGACAGTATTTCCGGTATAAAGAAGCATGTGAATGCCTATCTAATAAAGGAGCTCATTGATATTCATACAAGCGACTGAGAAATGGGCAAAAGGAAATAGCATTCGTAAGAAACAGCAAAAATTTCAGTTTTTTTCAATGTTGCTGCAAGACATTATGATATTTGTTTCATCTGTATGTATGAAGTCAAGTGTTATTACTGTTCCAACAAAGTGAAATGGCCATCATTCAGAAGCACATTCATTTCTCTCTCCCATGAAATAATGTATCGATACAAGTTACTGTTGTGTTAGTTTTTACTATCACAATGAATTTGCCATTCTTTTTAAGCATCTACTTATGGCACATACGATGACATCAAGCGACCATTTCTCCTAGTCCTGATTCCCAATCTAACTGTCTTGTTCTCAAGTGTCCAGTTCAAAAAAACATATTGCACAATGACAGCTTTGTATGAACAACATGTGTCATGAAAAAGAAATCAGAAAAAGGCAAGGATGACTCAGAAATCAAGACTCTATGCAGACTTGATTAAAATAACACATAAAAATCTTCAGCAACATAAAAGGTTTTACTAGCTTATGAAAGAGAAGTGGTTGATGGTGGTTTGGTTAGTGGGATGTTTTTTGCTCAAACAAAAAATATGGATGGGAATAAGTATACTCTTGACTCAATTGTCGCAAAATAGGAATTTACAAAGTATCATGGGAGAACAATACAGCATTTTATACTGGCCCTTAGCCTGCTATTTAAGACTTCATTTTCTCGTAATTATGTAACCAGCAAAGCACCAAAGACACAAAAAACAAGAATGTAAAAAGCACTACTATAATAACGCATGTTAAGACGTTTCAAAGTAAGGACACGCTGAAACAAGACAGACAGGCAACAGATGTAAAGGCACTTCAAACACTGTGCACATTTGCACTTTAAAAAGTGTGCACAGCAGCACTTCAAAATGTGTGCACAGTAGCACTTCAAATACTGTACACAGTAGCACTTCAAAAAACTGCACACCAGCACTTAAAAAACAGTGCACATCATCACTTTAAAAACTGTGCACAGCTCATTAAAAAATTGTGCAAAGAGCACTTCAAAAACAGTGTACAGCGTCACTTCAAACTGTGCACAGCACTTCAAAAACTATTCACAGCACTTCAAAAACTATTCACAACACTGCACAGCAGCACTTCAAAAACTGCACAGCAGCACTTCAAAAACTGTGCACAGCAGCACTTCAAAAACTGTGCACAGCAGTACTTCAAAAACTGTGCACAGCAGCACTTCAAAAACTGTGCACAGCAGTACTTCAAAAACTGTGCACAGCAGTACTTCAAAAACTGCACCGCAGCACTTTAAAAACTGTGCACAGTACTTCAAAAACTGCACCGCAGCACTTTAAAAAAACTCCACAAAAGCATTTTAAAATCTGTGCAGAACTGCTTTTATTAATTGCATACAGGCCACCTGACCATACAGAGCACACACAGGCATGCTCAGTGACCGACAGAAACAGTCAGGAAAACTTAAGTCAAAATTTGCAAGCATAGTTTCTTCTGCCAATGTCTCAACGGAGTTTAAAAGTCTCAACAGTTTCTGTTACAATCATTGTTCTCCATTTTCATTCCTTTCATACCAAAAATAGATGAATAAAGATTGTTTTAGAAAGTTCGGACCAGGCATGCAATTTTTTACACAAATGATAAGAACTGTGGCAACCGTGAATACATATATCTAAAGAATCAATGAGAACTCCTTACCTTTGCATTGGGACCAGTCCATAGGTTTTCAGTGCTAAATGAATTGATTAGTGAACAAAGAACACTAAAGATGTAGTTTAAGTTTAAAGAGATCAGTAGAATCATGGCAGAGAATATCACATTAGCTAACACAAACTTTCTTAACAGAACCCTGGATATTTTTCATCTCAACGAAAAAAGCGTAAACTTAAAAAACATCCCACTGGGACAATTTTCATCACATTATATAAAAACAAAAATTCATTATTCCTTCTCAGAAAAGATATGTCAATCTCATCTTAGGTTGAAATCAGCATCAGACTAATCAGAGTGGACTCAATGATATTGATGGTGTTAATTACGTTGCAAATGCTCCCCCTCCCTCCTTTTTCTGGTGTCCCATCAGGGGCATAAACATCTATTCACATGTCGATATTCATCACTTTGGCCATGGCCCTTGCCTCACTGTTTGTCTCCAACAGGAAAAAGCACTTGATACTGTGTCATAATAGGGACTTCATTTCACTTTACGTGTTCGTCTTGGGTCTACAGTAACTCCCAGTCCCTGTTTATCTATTTCAGCACCGCCCTAGCCTTTGAGTAAGAGTACTTAGAATTTTAATCATTCGATAGTTTCCTTGTTTCTCAAAGCTAAGGAAGATGTTATCCTAACAAGGTGTAATTTACAGTTTTATGAAACTGCTACAAGTGAAAACATGTTCAGTAGACTGCCGTGTGCTATATGGAAGAAGTAGAGACACCAACAAACCAACAAAGACATCACAGATTTCACTGACTGCCATGGTTGCTCCACAAGAAAAGAAAAGAAAAACATGGCCTCGCAAATTGCAAAGACGCCAATTAGCATTCTGTCGATAAATAGTAAAAGATGAAATGAATTGCTTGCAGCAAGCAGACAAGCTTATTTACTGACATCTTACAGACACCTTGTCTTGTCATAAACTGAAATGAATGCACAACATGTATGCATAGAGAAAAGTGTCTAGTTTTTTCTAAGCCATGAGAGAGGACTTTTCAAACAACCTAAATATAGAATTCAATCAAATGTTACATGCTAAATATTGAATTCAAACAAATCCTAAACCTAAATATTGATTTCAATCAAATTCTACAACCTAAATATTGAATTCAATCAAATACTACAACCTAAATATTGAATTCAATCAAATACTACAACCTGAATATTGATTTCAATCAAATATCACAACCTAAATATTAAAATTCAATCTAATACTGCAACTTAAATGTTGAATTCAATCCAATTCTACAACCTTAATTAAATAATGAATTCAATCAAATCTAAATATTGACAATCAAACTTATTTACTGCAACCTTAAATATTGAATTCAATCAAACAATTACTACAACCTTAATACTAAATAATGAATTCAATCAAATACTACTTCCGAAATATTGAATTCAATCAAACTTATTTACTGCAACCTAAATATTAAATTAAATCAAATACTACGTCCTAAATATTGAATTCAATCAAACTTATTTACTGCAACCCAAATATTAAATTAAATCAAATACTACGTCCTAAATATTGAATTCAATCAAACTTATTTACTGCAACCCAAATATTAAATTAAATCAAATACTACATCCTAAATATTGAATTCAATCAAACTTATTTACTGCAACCCAAATATTAAATTAAATCAAATACTAAATTGAATTCAATCAAACTTATTTACTGCAACCCAAATATTAAATTAATCAAATCTACCTAAATATTGAATTCAATCAAACTTATTTACTGAACCCAAATATTAAATTAAATCAAATACTACATCCTAAATATTGAATTCAGAAGTAAGACCTACCGGCAAAAGCCCGCCAACAACCCACATACATGGGCACCATGTCAAATATTTACATCAATGAGTCCTAAATTATTCCAGATTTAAGTCTAGCAATATGACCTAAATCTAATTAACATTGGACAGAGACTGACATCATCACTAGATGATGTTTTTTCTTATTAAAGAACGAAATTGAACAAGGCAAACTGTTTCAAGGTGTGATAAAAAAATCTAAAACAGTAAAACAGGATACTAATGTGACTAATCCTCCTGTAGACCAGTTTTGTTTCACTGTAATTCATCCCTCCCACTCTCTCCATATGCGATGATTTCAGGGTGTTTAAAAATGCGCCAGAAAGGTGAAAGGAGGATCCATGTGTCACTACCATCATCAACTGCCTGCAATTTATGACTATCCATCATTCTGAGTTGGGAGCAGTGAATCGAAATAAAAACGGCTACGTTTATTTCATGCCAAGAAATTTGTTTGCTTCTTTAAAATAATCCTGTCCATCATGGCGGTAATCTCAGGGTTCGTAGCTGACTAATGTTTCTGACAACTGTCCAGGCAGATTATAAAGGACTATAAAAAATCAAAGCTTCCGTAAATATTTGTAAATATTATAAAAATAGAGTCAATGTGTTCAAAATTTATTTATACGCACCGATTTCTTTCCAAAATGTGAATATGGTTTCCGGATCAATTTCCTAAAAGAGTTAGTAAATGTTTCTTTCAGAATAATATATCGACCTGATCAGAGAACTCTATTAAAACATGTTTACTAGTAAAAAAAGCAATCACAGGAGTAACAGAAAGGCTGGTCATCATGGGTCAACAAGAAACCTTGCGTGAGCTACAGAATGACCAATGTGTAGGTGGTTTAACAAACTCTTCTTCTTTCCTATTTCGTACTTTTACATTTGGCCTTTTTGTCATTCTTGGGATCATTTCATGAAGCTTGTTATTAACTTCTTGGCCCCACTTCAACTTTTCTTGCCAAGTTATGTTTATATAGTTTGTTAAAACTTTTAAATCTGCATGATCAAGTAAAGCGTTAGGGCTGACATCTTTGAAACTTGCCTCTTTTGCTAATTTATCAGCACTTTCATATGCCAAGAAACATTGAGATGAGATGATAGAAACAGAAAATTTGCAAAAACCTAATGCGAATAAGAAGTGTCTTTTTTTCCCCCAACCTTGACAACTAAGTTAAGCAGCAATTGCTAAAGATAAATAGGTGAAAGTGCTAGCCAACTGAACGTTTAGAGATAAGATTATGACTGTGAGTGTGTGCTCAGGCAATACATAAGCGCAAAAATATCAACCTCTATCAAAGCAAAGTTTGCTCGATCAAAACCATCAAAGTGGAAATTGTCAACACAGAGATACAACCCTACCAAGAAGGCCAAGGCGATATGTGATACTATCAAGAAGGACTAGATAATATATGAAGGTAAAAACTCACAAAACTAATTTCATTGATTGTCATTTCTTCAACTCATCAGCACAAACATTCTAAAGTTTTAATTCTTTCAATAATCATTTCATACCTGGAAAAGCGAGTGGCATTTAAAAGATTGTAAAACAAGTATAACAACAACAAAAAACACTTGAAAAGAATAATTGAATAATCACCCCTGGAAATAAATGCTCAAATAAGGAACAGAACAGAAAAGCATCTGCAGCTCTAACACCATTGTACAAATATCGGATAACATGAAAGATGGACTCGAATGATAGAGCATGAAACTAATGCCAATAAAACTATGGGGTGTGTTGAAGAAATGTTAATAAACTGTCCAAAAAGCCCCCCGTAAAACATATTTGTAGTAGTACCAGTAAGCATATTTCTTTGTCTTCAACTAACCTGATATTTTCAGACAACCTTTCTATACTAGAGTGTCTTATAAAATGATGAACATAGGTCTAGTAGGCAAACACAACTTTTTCATTCTAGCGTAAAAAAATTCATCTTTATCTCCTCCTAAGTATTTATCATTCCTCTCGTACTGATGGTCTATTTCTTCATTGCATCCTTGGCTTTTCAAAGTAAGAGAGTTCTTCCAAACTTTTACATAGAGATCTTTCCCTATTTTCCATTTCCAATTCATTTGACTGGGTTTTGTTAGTGACACCTGAGGCTTTGTTTTTCCATCAATATTTTCATTTTTTCATCCTGTAAATCCATCTGACATCTAGCAATCTTCCTTGCTTTTTGTTTACCGCTTTTCATCAGTCTTCATATTTTTGTTTTATACAAGAGAAATAACACTGAATGACGAATATTTTGTTCTACTAAATGTTTGCATGAACTCCCTGATCACTAACTGTTGATCTTGTCTTTTGAAATTTGACGTCCATACATATCTTCTCTAAATAATTGTTGTTTCATCTCTTTTTATCTTTACACCATGAGATGTTCTATTCGGTGCCCGTTCTGCAGCTGTTTAAGCAGTTTTATTATGAATCACTCGGAGCACGTTTTTAGACAAATAAAACTCAATGTAATCCATCTAGAACAAATTTCCCTCTCATGCAATAAAGTATTTGAATTTGAATTTGAAAATCTACTTTCAACTGATTGGCAAATTCTTATCTAGTTCGTCATCAGCTGGCAAATTTTTATCTGGTTCGTCATCAGCTGGCAAATTATTATCTGGTTAGTCAGCTGGCAAAAGTTTATCTGGTGCGGCATCAGTAGGCAAATTTTTATCTAGTTTGTTATCTGTGACATTTAATCCTGCATTCACATGGGCATCAAGTTTGTAGCAGAAGAGAACATGATGATTATCTTACATTGTATATTAATCGCCAGTTTCCTTGGGAAATAATTTCTTGGTGGAAACACATCACTTTTGATTTTCACAGGAATAGTCATAAGCAATCCTGAAGGCTGGACAAAATATTTTTCTCACTTTTACCATTTTTCATAAGATCAATTCAGAAGTATAAAAATCAGTCTTTTCTTCTGATAATATCTCCAGCATGGGTAGGAAAAGAAAAAAAGAGTCCATTCACTGTTTTTCTCGTAATGAGTCTATGCCATGACCAGCACATCCATATCACAAATATAAGAGCACAAGAATAATGATGAGCATATCATAAACTAAAACTGACAATAGAATACGATATTTACCAAAGAAAATCATCAAAAACGCACATCTATGCAGGAATTGCAAGGAAAGGTGTGTCACCTAAATAGCAGGACTAAAACTGAATGATAAAGTTAATCGATTTGTTTTTCTTGAAGTCAAAAGGCACTACTGACGATCTCTCTTGACAATGCCTTTATTCCTTTTTTTTCGACAATCCCTTTATTCCCTTTTAACAAAACGGCAAACATTTAAGATTGCAACAGATGTGCAAACAATGGTTTCCATAACTCTTCACAAAGCAGGACAGCTGTAAATTTTTTAATCCGTTGTATTATGATGACTCCAATGACTGATCTACTATAACAGTAACAGTTTTAATAATCCTGCCTGGAGAAAGAAAAAATTCCCCTACAATCTCATCTAAGAAAACAAATCCCAAACAACCAGAAGATACTCTCTTGTCATACAGTAGAAATAGAAAGAAAACAATAACCAAAAGTGTTATCCTACAGGTATAAAAGAAATAAAACAATAACCAGAAGAAACTCTATAAACATACAGGAGTAATAGAAAGGAAACAATAACCAGGAGATACTCTATCAACATACAGAAGTAAAAGAAAAAGACAATAACCAGAAGTGTTATCGTACAGAAGTCATAGAAAGAAAGCAATAAACGAAAGATACTCAGTTTTCATACAGGAGTAAGGGAAAGAAATGAGTAATGGAAAGAAAAGAATAACTAGAAGATACTCTGCTATGATACTCTGTTCACATACAGGAGTAATAGGAGGAAAACAATAACAAGAAAATACTCTTTCATAAAACAGGGAGTAATCGAAAGAATACAATAACTTGATGAAGATATTCTATTATTATACAGGAGAAATAGAAAGAAAAAAAAACAATGAGCAAGACAAACAAGAAAACAAAACAATCATTTGCAGTCACATATGAAAGAAAGTCTTGTCAAGAAAATATCCACAACAAAGTGGTCCACAGCCAAAGGAAGCAAAAATTAGGAAAAATACAACTTGACTTCTTCAGATTTTGATGGTTTTTCCAAAAACCCTATCAGAAGCAAAGTTGTCACAGTTCAACTTTACAAGCAGGCAAACCACAAATTATGCAACACAAATACAGAGCCATAAGAGATGTGCTTCGATAGAAAATAAAACCTTTTTGGTATCGCTATATGAATTCAAAACACGCCGCATCATTCAAATGAAATTCTCTTCCCATAACGCTTTTTTATTCATTAAGATACAAAATGTAAAGACAGTTGGACCTGTTGGACCTCACTGTTAGGAAAAATGAACCAATGAATATGATTGTAGACCAAGAAGGTTGTGAAATGAGCCAACTTTCGAGACAAACTGATCAGGATGATGGTGACTAACGGTATGATATAGCAATCTGTGCTCGAGAATGCCTTTGAAAGACTTTATTTCCTTGAAACCATAAATAACCCGACGATTTGTTCTCAATAGTTCTTTTAACCCCCAGAAAATCCATCTAGTGACTCATAATCAAAATAAATTCTATAAAATTTGAGCTGCGGAGGCGCACTGTGACATTGGTCTCAACTGTATTTGGTGTTATTCAAGTCTTTATCTTTGTAGTCCTCTTTAACCAACAAGTTTGCTGTCACCTGTATCCATTTCACCCTGAAATCACCGCACATATTATCATGGAATAATGAGTAATGCATGTTAATTACTTACCCACTCATGTTTAAAAACTCAGCAAAGCAAAAAATCCCGTAAAATGTTGATGATCCAATGTTATGCACCAACAAATGAAGCAGAGGATGAACAGAAAGAAGAATTTTATAAACAGTTGCAAGATATGATAAACCGAAAAGCAAAGAAAGATGTCTTGATTCTGATGGGTGACCCAAATGCTAAAATCTGAAGCGACAACACTGGCAGAGAGTATTATTTAGGCAAAGAAGTTTTAGGAGTAAGGAACGAAAATGGAGAATTATGTAGTGACTTTTGCATGTTCAATAAACTTGTGGTTGGCGGAAGCATCTTCCCGCATAAAAGAGTACAAAAGGTTACCTGGGTTTCTCCAGATCATGAGACCGAGAATCAAATTGATCACATCTGCATTGGCAGCAGGTTTAGAAGATCCATGCTATATGTTGAAACAAGAGAAGTGCAGACGTTGGCTCTGATCATCATCTACTAGTGGTAGTAGGACCATTTCGAATGAAGTTGAAGAACTACAAAATGAAATTTGAGAAAACTGGCTTTAAATACAACACTGAGCTATTCCAGGACCCACAGACTAAGGAAGTGTTCCAAATACAACTGAAAAACCATTACACACAACTAGTAACCCTTGTCCAAGAGGACTTTTTGGTACAACAGGCATGGGAATACAGTGGTGCCCGCCTATATAAACACGGTCCTCGGGAGACAGGCAAACCAGGTCCTAAGGTGAACTCCGACATGCCTTGTATTTTTGCTCCATTATTCAAATATTTTGTATTGGCTATTCCCCTTGACGATACAATTTTGACCAGACCCCAATAGATAAGCAGTTTCTGTTTGTTATCAAGAGAATTGCCTCGTGTAGACATTATGATGGTCTGAAACTGCTTGAAATGGTGTTTTGAAAAATATGCAGTTTTTTGCAGGTAGATAGATCTAGCCTACAGCGAGCCGAGCAAATGAATGAAAGTTTATGGCTAAGACAAAATAATGTAACGATTTGTGCATTCACCTCCGTTAATGTTGAAAACACTATGTAATTGGTCATTCATATTTCAGCCAATCAGAAAAGAGGAAAGTTGATCACAAATGCAAGACGGCCTGAGAAAACTCACAACAATAAGAAGGCTGTCCTTACTCTGTCGGTCACCTGTTTTTGATGTTGCAATGCGAGCTACGTAATTGCCTTGCCTCCACACCTTGGCACACGAGTGTTACATAACCTTCATTCCTCTATCGTATCACTGGCAACATATCACATCTTATCGGCAATCATTAGCATTAAATTGAGTGTGGATTTTTTTAAAATGATTCCCAGCTCACAATCAGACCGGGTTCTAAGTCAGATCAGGCTGTACTAGCAAGGTCTTAAGGAGATAGTTTTATATAAGAAAAATTTGGTTGCCCGGAAAAAGCATGTTCTTAGACGGACCGGGTTCTCGGGTGGCGAATTCTCAGGCCGACACCATTGTATACAAAAACAGCCTGGAAAACCACTTGCAATGAAATACTGGGCAAGAAAACAAGACAACACAGGGACTGGATAACATTAGAAACAATGCAAAAGACAAAAATCAGAAAAGACCTAAAATCAAAAGTAAACATCAGCAAGACAGTATCATTGCTAAGACCCAGGAAGAGTCTTATAAGGCTCATAAAGAAGTGAGAATAAGCATGAAACAGGGCAAGAAAAAACACCAAGAAGAACTTGCACAACAAGCGGAAGCAACAACAGGTCAAAAGCATATGAAAGAGTTGTACGATATCACACGAAAACTTGCTGGGACAAGCCGTACTATTGAGTAACCAGTTCAAAACAAAGAAGGGAAAGTATTAACCAATGCAAAAAATCAACTGATCAGATGGAGAGAATACTTTAGGAGAGCTCCTCAACCATCCTGCACAATCAATACAGATCCAGCATCCAAAATGTCGTAGCAAAACTAAAAAAACCGTGACCAGACGGTATACCTCCTGAACCACTAAAGGCAGCCAGCGGAACTTCCATAGACATGTTCCATAAACTTTATAGCAACATCTGGGAAACAGAAGAGGTCCCCAAAAGACTGGAAACATGACTATATCGTAAAAATACCAAAAACAGGAAACTGTAGAGACTGTAAGAACTGGAGAGGTATTACCCTTTTATCCATACCTGGAGAAGTCTTCAATAAAAAATTTATTAGAAAAGATGAAAAATTAGATTGAAAGACGCCTCAGAGAAGAACAGGCAGAATTCAGACATGATCATTCATGCACGGACCACATATGCATCTTACGTATTGTAATTGAACAATCAATCGAACGGAATTCCCCACTTTATATCAACTTCATAGACATGGAAAAAGCATTTGATAGTGTGAACCCACATACTAGATACTACATGTCGACAATATTTGTATTGTTATTATCATGTTTCCCTATAAATAGGGCTCATTGCATGCCCCCATTCATTTTCTTGTTGTTACTAGCCTGCATCATTTGGGCGTACGGCCTACGGTAATACTTGGGCTAGCAGCTGCCTGTTAATCTGTGTGTGAGTGTGTGTGTGCGTGCGCGTGCATACATATATGATATCACTTGCGTATCATGTAGCCCGGTCGTAGTAAACGTGGACAATGAGGGAGACTGGAACGCCTGAGGTCGTCTCGGAATGAGCACCTGCCGGCACTGCAGTATCTTTGTTCGAATTGGACACTAGAGTCATGAATAATATTGTCTGTCTAGCATGCACATCTAGAACATGGGTTCCATCCCGCTTTATACAGTTACAATGGGACTCGGCTATAACAGGATTGTCCCCACAGACTCGTCAGTCCCGTTGTAATCGAGCTCCACTGTAAACAGGAAAACTGTTGCAAAATCACCCCGTTTTATGGTACCTAATAATCACCCTTGATGCATCACCTGAAAGCAACAAAGATCCATGAAATGGTAGTAAAGAAGATACATAACGAAATGGGGATCCTCACTAACTCTGAATCATGAGCTCATAGGAATCTGAAAGAGTAATAGAAAATATTCAAAGGGGAGCATAGGGGAATTATTAAAAAAGACAATTCCAACGGAAATATGATAATGAAGGCATGGAAATTTCTGGAGTGAGGGGGCACTCTTGTAAATGGAGTGCCATGGCCATCTGAGATAGAGTCCAAGGAAGACTTAAATCCCAGGAAACTCACAACATTGGAATCCATCGGAACTCTGAAAATAATATAGCCCAAGGGACATCTGAAAATAGTCCTTAAAAAAAAATTTGAAAACTGAGTCCAAGGAAACTCTGAACACAAAATCCAAGGAAACTCTGAAAATGAAAGTCAACAAAAATTCTGAAAATGGAGTCCACTAGAAAGTCTGAAAAGGGAGTCCAAGGAAACTCTGAAATCTGAGTCCACGGATATTCTGAATGAAATTATTTACATGCTTAAATGGACCTCAATTGTATTCTGAAATTTAAATCCAAGGGCACTCTGAAAATAGAGTAATTCTGAAAATGGAGCCTGTGAGACCTCTGAAGAAAATAAAGTTCAAAGAAATTCTGAAAATAGAACCCATCAGAACTTAAAAGTTGAGTAAATAGGTACAATGAAACTGAATTTGGAGGAGGTGAAAATAGTCTATGGGAACCCTGGAAACAAGTTCACAGCAATTCAGAAAATTGAGTCTGTGGGAATTCTAAAAATTAAGTCCATCAGAACTTTGAAATTAAATTCATAGGAACTCTATAAATTGAGTCCATGGAATCTTTATAAATTGAATCTATGTA
This sequence comes from Doris montereyensis, assembly GCA_037039925.1. Classification (NCBI taxonomy): domain Eukaryota; kingdom Metazoa; phylum Mollusca; class Gastropoda; order Nudibranchia; family Dorididae; genus Doris; species Doris montereyensis. The sequence goes on along the minus strand of JAXRKP010000306.1, from coordinate 215,069 downwards.
CTCTATAAAATGAGTCCATTGGAACTTTATAAATTTAGTCCATAGAAACTCTACAAATTGAGTCCATAGGAATTCTATAAATTGAGTCCATCGAAACTCTCCAAATTGAGTCCAAAGGAATTCTATATATTGAGTCCATGGAAACTCTACAAATTGAGTCCATGGGAACCCTATGAATTGAGTCCGTAGAAACTCTATAAATTGAGTCCATAGAAACCCTATGTATTGAGTCCATCAAAACTGAATTTGAATCCACAGGACCTCTATAAATTGAGTCCCTGTGAACTCTATAAATTGAGGCCATGGGAACTCTTAACATTGAGCCCATAAGAACTTTATAAATTGAGTCCATGGGAACTCGGTGATTTGCGTCCATCACAACTCTATAAATTGAATCCATCAGAACTATAATTTTGAGTCCATAAGAACTCTAAAGAAAAGTTCATGAGAAAATTGAAAACAAAGTTTATCGGAAAACTGAAATAATCCACGCAAACACAGAAGGTAGAGTCAATTTGGAATCCTGAAAATAGGGAGCAAAGGACCACTGAAAATGAAACTCTGAAAAAAGATGTAGTTTAGCAGAACCCAGATAGGTAGTAAAAGAAAGCCATGAAAAGATGACTCTTAAACAGCAAGCATATTTTGAATAATAAAAGGAAAGTTTGAAGGTTTTGTGAAAAGGACGTCCAAGGAAACTATCAAAACGAACTTTGAAGATGATCTAAGAACGAAGTCCAAGGGAACTGTGGAATGGAACTTTGAGGGTAGTTTAAGGAGGAAATCTAAAGGAAATATGAAAAGGAACTTAAAGGGTGTTCTAAGGAGGAAATCTAAGGGAACTATGAAAAGGAACTTTGAGAGCGTTCTAAAGAGGAAGGGCGTTCTTGGGGGAAGTCGAAGGAAACTATGAAAAGAAACTTTGAGGGTGTTCTAAGGAGAAAGTCTAAGGGAACTAAGAAAAGGAACTTTGAGGGTGGTCTAAAGAAAAATTCCAAGGGAATTATGAAAAGGAAACTTTCAGGGTGTTCTAGAAAGGAAATCTAAGGGAACTATGAAAAGGAACTTTGAGGATGTTCTAAAAAGGAAGTCCACGGAAACTATGAAAAGGAACTTTGAGGATGTTCTAAAGAGGAAATCTAAGGGAACTATGAAAAGGAACTTTGAGGGTGTTCTAAAGAGGAAGTCCACAGGAACTATGAAAAGGAACTTTGAGGATGTTCTAAAGAGGAAGTCCACAGGAACTATGAAAAGGAACTTTGAGGATGTTCTAAAGAGGAAGTCCACGGGAACTATGAAAAGGAACTTTGAGGATGTTCTAAAGAGGAAGTCCACGGGAACTATGAAAAGGAACTTTGAGGATGTTCTAAAAAGGGAATCTAAGGGAACTATGAAAAGGAACTTTGTTGAGGGTGTTCTAAAGAGCAAGTCTCAGGAAACTATGGAAAAATACTTTTTGAGGGTGTGCTAAAGAGGAAATCCACGGGAACTATGAAAAGGAACGTTAAGGGTGTTCTAAAGAGAAATTCCAAGGGAACTATGACCAGGAAATTTAAAGGTGCCTTAAAATAGAAGTCTAACAAAGCTATAAAAAGGAAGTTGGAAGCGACTCTAAAAAGGAGATACAGGAGAACATTAAGGGAGGAGCAGGATTTTCAGAAATCCATTTTTGCCATAAGGACAAATCTAGTTTATTGAATTCTTGGATGGAGCAGTTCATTCCCTTCACAATCAACCATAAAAGAAGCTCAGTGTTGATTCTCTAAATTTATGTGAATTGTTTAGAAACGACACAGGCGTGACTTTCAACACAACCGTTGTACTATTAAAGACAGTCCTTTTGTCTAAAGCATTGGAAGTTGGTGCTAATTTTAATCATTATAATGTACCCTATTAAAAAAAGGTATCATTGACAAATTGTCCTGAATATTGCCTTAGATCTAGAAGATCTGTGACATATTCCGTGCACCTGACATAAGTGTAAGGGAGCCGGGGCAATTGAAACTGGGTCGACAAGAAGTAGTTGAGAACTTCTCAAGCTTTTATGACGGTTGAAAGTATTGTCCTACTTTATTCTCAGTTTATATGAGCCATATTTAGTTTTTTAAACTCATTAAAAGCAATACATAAACTTCATACGTGAATGTCCCAAAGTATACTTTTTGGACCTTTTTTGATAACTCAGCTCGCATTTTTCAACCAATTGACTTCAAATTTAGTACAGACCTTACTTCCAATGTATAAAATAAAAAGATGCATACGTTTGATGTTATGTTGTATACTTTTTTAGATGAATTTTTGTTGGGTAAAAAAATTGTTGTAAATTGTAGTTTTGATGCAATTTTCAATATCCTGTAAAACTAAAAATTTGACAGATTTGTCAAAACCAATGAATCCTTTCGTTTATTGTATGTAAATAGAGATATATACAAATTTTGAAAGACCTAAAAAATTGATGCAGCTTTTGGATTTTGAAAATTTACGTTTTTTTGCCACAAAAAAAATCCAATATGGCATCATTTCCATGGCAAAAGTTGAATTTTTTTACACAAAATTTTTTAATTCTAATTTCGACACATAAAAGTCATATTTATGAGGTTAAAGTTGTATTGCTTTCTCATTTTTCAAATTGACCTTCAGAACCTGCTCCTCACCTTCAAGTGCAAAAGAACTATGAAAAGGAAATTGAAAGTTTCTCTTTAAATGCAATAAAAGGAAACTATACACATTAAGAAGGAAGTTTAAAAGTTCTCTTAATGGGGATCAATTAGAGCTATATGAAGGAGTATATACAAAACAGGCAACAAAAATGCTGAATAATGGATTCCTGGGTATTGTGAATAGACTTCTTGAGTACTCCCAAAATGGAATCCATGAGAACTCTAAAGACGGAATGCATGGAAACACCAAAGATGGAGCCAATAGAAATTTTGAAAAGAACCTATCATTACTCTGTAAATGGGGTTAAAGGAAATTCTGAAAAAGTCGATGGGAACATTGATGGGAGTTGATGTTAACTCTGAAAATTGAGTCAATGAAAACTGAAAAATTAATTGGTGGGAACTCAAAAAGTCGAGTCTATTGGGTCTTTGAAAATGAAGTCCATGTGAACTCTGAAAATCGAGTTCAACTCTGGAAATTGAATCTATGGGAACTCTGAAAGTAAGGTCAGTGAAAAGTGTGAAAATGGAGTCTATGCGAACTATAAAATTTGAGTCGTGGGGAACTTTGAAATGAAAATAGAATCTATTGGGAACTTTCAAATTGAATCCATGGACATATGTGTGTGTATCGGACAAAACCGTTTGTATGGTAAAAGGGGTTCAAACCAAGAAAACAGGGAAAATGTGAGCTAAGGTCTAATTTTATGAAAATTGAGTTCTTTGCATTTTTGGTTAAAATAATCTTTTATAAAGCCCTCATGAAATGCTTTACCTTGGAAGTGCCTAAAAATATGTTTAAAATGTATATTTAGTATATAGGTGGAAACTTTCTTTAAAACAAAAGAAGTTTCCTGCATTCATGAAATTCTTCATTTTTTTAAATCTGTAACTTTGTCAAAATTCAACAAAACTTTCACCAAATAAAGTTTACAATGCTAGGAACACATTGTGCTATCAGAGAAAAAAAAAAATTTTTGAAAATTTTCACCATAAGACAGATTTTGTCAGATCCACACATATATAGTCGGAAAAAAAAACTATGAAGATAAAGTACAAGAGAACCATAAAAAATTGAGTCCAAACTTTGCTACAAAAAAGGAGTCTACTTGAAACAATAAGAAAAGAATTGAAGAAAACTATATGAAGTCTACAATAGGTATACATAAAATTGAGTCCAAGGGAACTGTGATACCGGAGTTCTGTGAATCTCTCCAATAAGAGTCAATGGGAACTATGAAAAGGGAATCCATGAAATGGGATTCTATAGGCACACTGAAAAACAATCTATGAGAACTCTGAAAAAATTGTCTGCAAGTTCTTTAAAATGGCCATGAATGGAAACTACAAGAAGGAAATCTATGGAAAGCGATTCTATAGGAACTTTGAAAATGAAACCCATGAGAAATCTGAAAATGGCATCCACATAAACTTGAAAAATGGAGTCTAAAGATGACTCTAAAAAGAAGTCCCAGGAAAATTTTGAAAATGACGGGCACTCTAAAAAGAAAGTTAACTCCAAGGGAAATTTGAAATCAAGAGCCAATGGTACTCACATTATTCAGTAGTTCTTGCTCGTGTAGCCTCTTTAATGAAACATGCGTATCCCAGTCACACACCTTATACTATCTGCCTATGAAACGTCTGTACCATCTTCTTCATTATTATTTATTATAGAAGTAATAAATTAAATCCCCGTCACCATTAAGTTTATTTCATCCATGTGCCCAATTCATGAAGGAAATTGATTTTTTACCATATCAATCGCATCCAAAAGTGCTTGTGAGACTGAGTGGATTTTATCTGTATGGTAATTATGCACGTTATACCATTTCCCCCAACTTTTTGATGACTTTGAGAAAAAATGCCTGTACCTACCTTTTGAAAACATCCTCTGGGTGATAGAGAATCAGTCATAGAAAAAAGTAAGTCAATGAACTGAATCTTAATAAAGTGGTGCAGAACAGGAAGAATAAAATTCAGCTTATGACCTGCAAACTTTATACACTGGCAGACTTCTTATCCACTGAAATGACAATATAAGAACATGATATATATCGAGAAAAATTATATGACTATGGCTATGACAGCTATGGAAAGTGACTACTGTCATAAGATTTGTTCCCTTCAATACTAACTTAAAGCTATTCAAGCTCATCGTTTATGAAAAGTAAGCTTTAATAGCAAACTTTATAATCTTTCACTCAAAAACTCTTCACAGTATTCAAAGTCAAAAATCTGACTCATCCTAATACACAAGGAACTACAATTGCTTTTTAAATCTTCCTCAAACATTTCAACCTGACACTGCAATAATGCATAAAACTACACTTTGACATAAAACACATTTCCTCTGGCAATGTTTCATATAATGCATGTTTGGATACATCTCAATTTCTAAGTAAATTTATATGAAGACATCAATAAGTGTTGTTGACAACAAGAATATGTGGATATACATAATATGCATTTCAAAAACCTGTATAAATGGGTAGACCTACAATGAGACATACAAGCAAGAGTGAAAACATTTTTTGAAAAAGTCGAACACTTAAAAGATTTTGTATTCAGATGTTACCAGACAGCCTGAAAATTTGACTCATGCAGTTCAAAGGTCAACTCACACAAAACCAAAATCAACTCTGCTTAGACTTAGCTTTCTTGTTATACTTACTTCCATTTGAAAATCAACAGATGATGTACATTCGGATTATCTTTATCGTCTTCCTGAACCTTTAAGCTTTCAACTGACTAGGGCTAAACTTTTAAGAAGTGAACTAGCTGGGCCTACTTTAGAAAAATCAGTTGCTGGTTTGTATGATCAACAGTAAGATCGACCTATGACCACTATCTCATATTAAAACTTCTCTACACTATCTGCCATCAAACATTAACGTAAACATATCATTTATCTGTTCAGTTAAAATAAAGCTCAACCCTTGAAGAAGGTAACCAACAGTGACAAAGCAAGTCATCTAGGTTTGGATGTGGGGACATTGACACAGCTGTCACTTATTCTTTTTTTCCGTTTCCACATAGAAAATGATAATGGTTGTAAATATGAACATTTGTCCAGTGCAGTTTGATAAAGATGTAAACCCCATGGTATGGAAATAGCACTATTTATGGTTAAATGCATTCCTGCTGGTAGGTAATATGATTTGACTTTCATATATTTTTAAACTATCAAACCTCATGGCTGGACAAGGATTATCATTTAAAAGCAAGACAATCTATCAGATGAAAATTCTGACAACTCAACAATTTTCACCTTTACTCTATGAAATAGCTCAATGCTACACAGATACCATGCTCATTTCATGTCTCGAACAGGAATCCACTTTGGCAAAATGGAGAAAAAATGTTCAATACACTCAAAGAAATTGACAGTGTAGATGAATTTATCTCAATTGTTATATGTGAATAACCAATCGCATGATTTCATGAGTATAACACTTCCATGTGAGAGGGAAAATGTTTCTTCTGATTATAAATGGTAATATGTGCTGGGCCGTTATATACAATATTATACAGCACTTAAACATGTACATAAAGCAGACATTTCTTATAGCCATGAGAACACATTTAGAGGAAAGGTCCAATATATTCTTAATCAGTTCTATCAAGAAAAGAATAAGAGATTCACAACCATTCTTGATCAATTATAGTTACAATTGTATTAGTGAAAGAACATTTTTCTTAAAGAATATAGACACGGTACAACTCTCACACAGGAAGACCCTTTCGAATGACTATAAATGCAAGAAAATTATAGTCAATATCAAAAAGAAAAAAACACTCCCAGATAAATATGACATGGAAGACATATTTTTTCATGTTTTCTTTGACTGGAAGGGCACCAAAATTATTTGTTTTCAGAGAAACAAAGTACAACTTGCTTGCTTACTAACTGTTCTTTTTCGTTCCAACATTAGGGAAGATTTAAAGAGAGAAAATAGGAATAAGGATATTTTTTGAGTTACAATGTAAAGAGAAAGTTAAATCATGGACTGGAAATCTTTTAAAAGACTACTCACTAAAATTTTCTTTTATGACATGTAATGATTCTCATTTATTTAGATTTTCATGAATTTTCATGGCTGTGAATAAATATTCTGTACAACTAAAGTGTGTCTTCTTTTGTAACCCTTGATGAACTTAACATACAATGAAACACAGTGCTTTTCATTGCATGCAAACAGATTTGCTGATTTTTCTACCCCTTTGCTCAAAGTTTTAGAACGAAAACAAAACTTCCATATCCCTTCCCCTAATTCAATTCAAAAAAAGAAAAATCTAAATATAACAAAAATCACTCAACATTCAATACCTAGCTTAAATTCGGATAGAGCACATAGTAATTTCAACATGCATCCCCATAAATCTATGCACATTGGTTTAGCTAGGTCTACTCTGTGAAATATCCCTATGTACTTCTCTACAACCGCAAGTTCTCAGTCAGATGCATGAGCAAATTTAAATTGAAGAATGAAAACATGTGAGTTACATTCAAAACACATGGTTTCTCATTCAGAACATTGTAAATAATAACAACACATTAACAAGAGTCCATGGACAGACACTATATAAATATTTATATATATATTTTACATTATGTAACAATTATAAAAAAAATTAATAAATGAACCCTAAAACAGCAATCTTGAGTAAGATTTTAAACTATTTCCTTCATACAAAAATGTACACATTTACATAGCGTGCTGCATTGACAATAACACTTTCAGGAAGACGCTGACATCGAAGGCATCTCCCCATACAAAGAAAAGACATACTGAGTCATTGGTAACATTCTAGAGAAGAGATCATTACTCTACACACCTACAGGAACAGGACTTTAAAATACTTAATAAACTACTGTAATAGTTTTTCCGTTTTGTAGCTCAATGAAAATAGAGTCCTTATTACGAGATGAGCTCAAAATTTGGCAGCCCTGTTGCGATGGAACTCTCTTTGGCAGGCTTTTCTTTGGGCATGACCTGTGGCATTAGAGGCATGTTCGTCTCGTCCATCTTCTCATTGCTTGTTGCTGTACTGGTCTTGTCAGTGACATCCGGGCTGGATAAGCTCATCCCATCCATATCGGCTCGAATCCTTTCTGATTCCTCTTCATTCTCTTGTTTCTTCAGCATGTCATACATGTAATCTGTGATGTTGTTCTCGTTCGAGAGCTTAAAAGCATCGGGTTCAAATGCATCAATTACAAAATCCATGTCATCTACATTTGTGGTATTACCACTTGTGTATTTTTTGCCTTCAAACGAAGTTTCGCACACTGCTGGCGATGGCCACAACTTCTCCACTTTTCCATATGCCTTGTCCGGTGCGACACATTTTCTGGCTGAATTTTTATTCAAACACTGATTTCGGTCATAATTTCTCTGCCTTACTTTGGCCCTATTCTTCTGTCTGACAGTGCCAGATGATGTTTTTGCCTTTCCTATCTTTGACGTCGATTGTATTGTTTCCTGAGTGGATAGTTGTGGAATTACTTTTGCTTGCTTCTGAGCCGGGCAATGGTCCAAAGTGTCTTGCTTACTGTGTTGATTGAATAATTTCTCCAAAAGAAAACAAAATGGGTACGAGCTCTTTAGGTCGGTCGTCTGTCGCGACTCACAGTTCTTTGCAACAGTTTGACAGCTGGAAAGGGTTTTGGATTCCTCTGGATAGTCACCCCTGGCCTCTCCCACAGGTCGAGCTCTTGCCTCACGCTTGTCACCAGGCTCGTTGGAATTTGACATGCGCTCCAACTTTCGGAAAATAATGTTTGTTTTCCTCTTGAACCGGGTTGAATCAGGACCCATTATCAGCTCTCTTTGACTCCAGCTTTTATTGCTAGCAACAAAGCAGTGCGATGTGTTTGGCTTTGCACCACCCTTTTCCAGCAATGTGTCGACAAATGATTCCTTCCCCCATCACTGCGAGCTACGCTGTTCAAGTTGGCGAAGTATTCCTCCTTGCTTGAGCATGGTTCTGTTTCTAGATGGATGAAGGGGGAAGAAAGGCAGAATTGAACATCACATGTTTTTATATAAAGAAGAACAAATGAAAAAGACACAAAAGAGGAAACACTGAAGATTTTTTTAGAAATCAAATGCCCATCCATAGATTAAATTTTGGAGTCCTACAGTGAAGGGGAAAAAATCTTCAAATCCTATGGTAGATACAAGAAATACTTGGATGTCCCATGTGAATGTGATCATTTGCCTAAGGAAAGCCTGGAGTAAGCATGATGGTCGTTGTTTCAAGGGTTCTTTCTGACCTAAAACATCCCATGCCCATTTGATATATAGATCAAAAGAATCTGAGTGACTTGAGAGATAAGAATAAGCAAAACTTTTTATTTGTTTCATTAGAATTCAACCCTCCACCTTCTATGGTGATCTCAGGGTGAATGAAGAGGAAACAGCAAGATGAAAGACAAAATGCCAGAAGAGTGAAAGGAAAGAAGTAGGACCTACCAGTAGCTGATGTCAATGCCTACACGTGCTGAATTTTAAAGTGACTGCAATACAGTCCAACCTTCTTTAACGACCACTAGCAATCAACTCCCTTGCATTTTTTCTATATTTTGTCTCTCCCCATAGTGACCACTTGTCAAACACGACCGCGATCACCTAATTTAACTGACCAATCACCACCAAACCTGTCCATAACGACTATTAGATACAGTCTTGCATTATTGCCTCCACCCACTTCAGTACTACATCGACGCTCGTACTGTTGGGTCCTGACCAATCATTATCATCATAAGTCAGCGTCTCAAGCTGCATGTTCTCGACTTCACACTTCGTCACTGTGTCTAGCTGTCCAGACACTTCTATGTAAACACATGCGATATGAATGGATTGCATTGCCTCCTATTGTGAGCAAAGTGCTCCCCACTCCTTTTGTCTGCAATCCTATGACCACTACCGTTGACCGCTGACTAGAGTGGCTTAATAAAGGACCGGATTACATCATTTTCTATATGCTTTGATGTTACTGGCATTGACAATCATTGTCTGCGTTAAAAAAAAACATCCCATTAAGTAACCATCTTGCATTGCTGTCTACTTGCTTTGCACAGACTTCATGTCTGTTTTATTGAGACACAATCCTGCTTATCATGTTGCAGTATTAGTAATATTGCCTTATAGGATCATGAGAGTCTTATCTCCCAAAATATGGCTATAAAATGTGGACTGGTACACATTCTCCATCAACTCAGAAAGGATAGCTGTGTTTTTTTTAAATTAGACAAAATCTGTCCACCCACATTATAACCTGCCCAGAACGACCACCTATCCATAACGATCACTTTGGTCCGTGATTATTGGTGGTTGTAAAGAAAAATATATACATCATATGGACATTTTTTTGTCATAAGCTAGTAGATAAACGATTGTTCTACCCGAATATGCAAAGAACAGAAAGTCACCATTTTGATCCCAAACTCGCCAATCCAGTATTACCAAACTTCAGTTTCAATTACACTTCAATGAAAGACTAAGAAAATCTAATGAATGAAAGGGGAGACAATGTGTGTACTGACTGCAGTGACATCCCCTGCTGTAAAATAATATTTTTTATCATTTTAACAAACCAAATTGATTGTATACACTTGGAAGACTTTAAGCAAATGCTGTCTTACCTTCAAGTCTGCAGCCTGCTTCCTCAGCTGTGTATCGTGACACTTTGTTGACTTCGAGACAGTGGTCCATTACAAATCGCAAATCCACAGGAATGCTCTCTGGAAGGGCCATCATTTTTACATACTCTGGTCTCTTTGACATCTTGGAAATCAATGAAAATACAGCAAAATTTATCAATGTTTCAATCTTCATTCCTTGGGAGGGACAAAAGCATGGCATAAAGTAATGTTCTCACAGTTGAGATGCAATTGATGACTTTTTATAAATGTGTTCTGCCAAATCTTCACTGCATTACTTTCTCTGTCACTTTTCTCATTCATTTTTCGAAAATCTAATGAACACTCTATAACATGTATTAACCAATTCCTGTAATATTGCTGTCTATCCCGAAATCAAGAAAACCTTGATCTAGATCTACTTCAATTCTATACCCGAGCAAAATCTACCCCCTAGTCCAGATAGGTGGATCGACAACTAGTCCCATCGGAGACGGACGATAAAAAGGAGGTCCTGCATGTAGATCACAACACTCTGTGCACGTTAAAAATCCCTTGGCTGTTTACATGGCAGGCCGGGCAAAATTTTAAAAATCCTACCAAAAACCCTGAGATCACCTTAGTTATGGATGTGAGTAAATCAAATCAAAACAAACTATACCCCATCGATGTTAGGCTCAAAGTCAATATAAGATCTTTTGGTTGAAGTACTTTAATTGTGCCAAAGTTGATTTAAAAATTTGGAATTGTTATCTTCGTCATTCATGACAAGAACTTTCTGGCTACACCTCAGAGAGGACAAAAGAATATTGTCCAACAATCGTGTCTTTTGTGAGAGGAATAAAGAATAAACAATTTTTAGGCCAGACTCATTCTTCATCCATCTCCCATTGGACTACATGTAAATTAGCAGTGACATTATTATGTCAGCCTTCAAGTAACCTCTGTCATCAGATAAGTTACATCAACGTGATTAACTTCCATTCCCTTTTACTCTCCAGTCTAAATATGACCATAGGCTGCTTTGCTCTGCTCCATCTCCATAAACAATTATTTAAGTCTAATTATTGCCAAAATGTTATTGCCGTGATGACAGGTTTGTGCATAATAAATCATAGATTAACATTTCCTCTTTGAACCTCGCATAAAAATCTTCAGTCTCAGGGGAAAAGACTTGAGACAAAGAAAGAACTTAAGAATACAGCACAGCACATAGGATACATTCATAAAAAATGCACATTTCTGTAACTCACAACTTCCTGGGGCATGTTGAGCATGAGATGGGCTCCCGTCTGGACAAAGTAGAGGGTAAGAGCCATAGCATACACGTCCATGGAAGACTCGGCAATGAACTTCTCCTTTGAAAACATAGGCAGATAGAGAAAATCAAATGGCATGTTTTTCCAACAAAATTTAAATCTATACTCTGAAAAACACCGAAGCGTTGAAGCTAGGCTCCAACTCAATTTATGTGTTAAGATGGCAATTGTTACTTATGTGCATTTGTAGATTCTTTTAACTTTAGATTCCAGCTAGCCTGTTTATATTTCATTCGTATGCATTTCTGGGAAGATAGAGGAGGATATTTGTAAACTGAGTCAAAATACTGTCTCAGCACTGTAATAAAATACATAAGATTTCCGATAGAAAATCATAGTAAAAGGACAAATACTAATGTTATCATACATTCTTTCCTTCTCAATTAGAGATCATTCTTTTAAGTAAGCATTTATTCTTATGTTGTTATTACTATCATGATTATCAATATTATGATTATTACCAGTACACGTATTATTATTACTATTATCATTATAAATAATATTAATATTATTATTATCATAGTCAAACACACTTATTCCAAATTCGGTTTTACCAAATTCCGGTTCTTCCAAATTGTTTGGGTTTTTTTACAGAATTTTAAAAATATATTTTGAACCTGTTAATCCAAATCACGACCCACTTAATCCAATTTTTTCAGGGGCCATAGAGAACAAAAGTCAAAGAATCTCATCATAAATGACAGCGAAACTTCACAATAGTACCACACAAAGGCCCCTGGTTTATTTCTATTAGGATAAACAAATAGATATCGCACCAGTCAACACAATAGTGCTAGTAGTGCTTTACATGAAACTCCATTCACATGTTAGACACTCTCCGTCGATGTAAACTTGATCGGTCACCTGTTGTGACGTAACTTAGTCTATTGTAGTGACACGTCAACACACACTCCCCCTCGTCACAGAAGGGTTAAAGAATTTAATCGTTTTCAGGTGTCCTTTCTCCCATTCAAATTTACGTAAACCTGAAGACTCTTCTAAAAACAAACGACCTGATTACGAATCTTTAGCCTTGTCTGTCCATTGATCATCCTCCAATTTTTGCCCATACCAATTTCCCCATAAATATCTGTGTCGCCTTAATTTAATGCCCATTTTTTCTCTGCTTCCCAAGCACAAAGCATTTAGGCGGTAACTACTATATTACTATCGTTATGATGATAATGATGATCATTATCATATTATTATCATTATCATTATCTTTATTACTAACAGGATCATCATTATTATTGTTATCATTATCCTTGTTATTATTACACATTGTCATTGTGCATCAATGTATCATATGCTCCTGCTGGGTTGGTCTCTTCTGTTCAACACAACTGTATGTACCTTATTTTCCAAGGCTCTCCACATCTCTGGGGGCCAGTATTGCCACGTTGTGTGGGCATGTTGAGGAAGAGGCTGTTTGATGAGGCGGCAAGTTCCAAAGTCTATAACTTTTAGAATAAACGTATTGTCTTGTCTCACCACCATCAGATTATCAGCTGTTGCCAAAGGTTTTTTTAAAAGATGAAAAGAATAGAAAAAAATATATATAATTATATGGCCTTAATTCTTAAAAGCCAGAATTATGTCTTCATTTTCCCTGAATTTTTTTTTTTTGATCTGGGATGCGTGCAGACGACTTATTTTAAAATATTCATAACATGTTTCAGAATAGAGATAGAAAGACAAATCATACACCAAAATAACAGGAATTCAATGCAGTTTCAAATCAACATCAATAAACTAATGAAAATAGGTTTTTGCACTACTGGGATCACTAGATCTATCAGAATCGTCACTGTCTTCCATAGGCAAATCACCATCAAACTCAAACAAATTATCATCAGATTCACTCAGTTCATCATCATCTAAATCAGGACCTTCATCAACAGTACAGAGTTCTAAGGCTTGTTGTGCTGTCAATCGTCGAGCACGGCCTCGGAAAGTTGCACTAGACGAACTAGCAGAAGCCATATTTGTAAACAAAAATCATCTGACTTACAGGATTGAAGAAAAAACACAAAAAAAAAAGACCAAAAAAACGTACAGAAAACATAAGATTTTTCAGTTGTTTTCGTTCTACTTTCAATTTCATGGGGTATGTGAATAAGTAGAGTGATTTCCCTTTGATTATAAAACATATATTTGAGTCAAACGAAATAATACTAGAGTAACGCTGACAGCGTTGTTCAGTCAAAATGTGAATGGCTGCCGAACGCTGACAGCGTTGTTCAGGGCTTTAAGAGTTAAGACATCACTGGACTAAAACACAAAATCTTAAACTGGGCTGAGAGATGTTAGAACAAGTTCAAAGCTACAATTACTCTCAGAGGAAAACTAAGAGAAGAGATCAGCCAGAGAATCCAAAAGACAAAAAATGACAAAATATAATTATCTAGGAAAGGCACTTATAGGTAAACAAGAATTGTCAACAAAAACCAAAAATGGCAGTATACAACACAGTTTATTAACCTACTCTCCTCTATGGCAGTGAAACCTAGATCTTAGTAGAGAATACAGTAGAGTACAAGCAGCTGAAATGAAATATCTACGAAAAGTAGTAGGGAAAACTAAAAGAGACAAAATCAGAAACACAACAATAAGAGATCAAACCAAAACAGATGGCATAAAAATTAAGATAGAAGTAAGTCAACTGTGATGGTTTGGGCATGTAAACAAAATGAATGTTAAAATAATAGTTAAATCAGTATAAAATGCTAAAACCAGAAATAAAAGACCAAAGGACAGACCTCGGGAGAAAGTTGGAAGAAGATATAAAAGAGGCACTAAAGCAAAGAAGGAAACAGAAAATATCAGGACAAAGTAGCCTGGAGAAAGATCATTTCAGGCATCCAAACACATACACCAGAAGGTAGAATGGGAACTGATAAAGAAAGAAGAATGAAAGAAATCACTGGAAAGAGACCTAAAGACATAACATGACAGGATTCAAACTTCATCAGAGGTGTCAAGTATAAAGTCGACATGAAATTTCCTAACTAGCACATAAAATAAAATCCTTACACCGGAAACGGAATACAAAATTAAAAGTTGATATGGAAAAGCTTGATAAAAAGCATCATTTCAAATCATAGTTGAAAGCATTGACCTTTATTTCCCTTGGACTCTTCATGGGATTAAATAAGGCTGTCTAATTCTAATTCAATAAAACAATGTATGGAAAATGATCTTACAGAAATATACACTATCACTGTGCTATTTCAACAATTTCCAGGCAAATTGATGCATTAAACAGGTAGTGCGATAGAAGAATTATCTTACAATTGAATAAATTAGATGTACCACAATGTTTAAATGTCTTCAAAAGCATACAGCCGAAGATTATCCCGGTTTCCATAAGCGAACAGATGATAATGCATCGCCTCCTGGACAGGACGCTAATCTGTCACAGGTTTTAATCCCCAGATGATGCTGGTATCCCTTTGCACCCCTATGTATAAATTTCAGTTATACGGAAAAATGATTGTTAAAGGCAGAGGACAGACGAAGAATCCATAACAGTATAATCAACACAAAAGATGACATTGAACATGAATTGTTTTCCTTGTTTCAAAATTTAAGTGAACTTAAATCAAATGCAACTAAAAGAAATACTCACGTTTCACATCGCAATGAACATATCCTCGGACATGAAGAAAACACAGAGCTTTGAAACATTGTTTAGCTAGTTGAAACATGCGTTCTGGGGATTCCGCAAACCAGTTCCTTTCCTTAACAAGTGGAGTACCTGATTTGGATAATTAAAACTAATCAATTAGAAGTGCTGGAGAATCATACAAACAAATGAAAAATAGTAATTATTTACAATTTACTGTTAGAATTTGAATGCCTGAATTCTTCTACAAATTCTTATTTGAAATTCTGTACACAACAAATTTCACACAAATTTCTATGAGGTTGGGTTTTTTTCCATTTTAGAAACTCTTCATAGCATGCCAACAAATAAATGTAAGATTGTAAGCCAAATTAATGAAATAAAGTCGAAGCTTAGTAGACAATTGATCCAAAATTGTTATGCTCACATTCCATACGTGTTCCAATTTAAATTTTCAAGAATTTGTCTTTGAGAAAATTCGTAGAGATACAGGAAAAAAACACACACAAAAAAATAATAATAATGGAAATTTTCAGATATATATGCGTTCTTCTTCATTTCTTTTTCCCATTTCACACACTTAACAGATCCCCAATATCAAGAAAAAATGTGCCTTTACACAAACCTGCATATTCCATTAGAATATGGACCATTCCTGATCTGATTATTATACCATAAACATCAGCAATGTTGTCATGCTGCAAACGCAAACGGCTGTTAACTTCCTCAAAGTGAAAGGAATCCTTTTTCTGAAAGACAATGAAAAACATAACAGATGTATCATGTTTTAATTATTCTGCCTCATTATGATGTGTTTTCGTTTCTCTGCGTTCGTGTTTTTGTAACAATTTTCTTTCAGAGGTGGGGTTGTTAGCCCCACGCCAACCCCCTAACCTGGAGGACCAGTCAGCTCGGTGTCGGGAGCCATCACCTAGTTCACCATTTAATCGTCTTATACGACACGCTGGCATCAAGTTGGGCATATTCTTGCACCCTCTCTGTTGAGGGAACCTGTTACCCACACAGTGTAGTAGATAATGTAGGGGAACAACAGCAGATATCAAGACAAGAATAGGAAAATCAAGAACAGCATTCAGGAACTTAAACAAGATCTGAAAGGACCGCACCATCACCACTAAAACAAAGATAAGACTTTTTAACGCCTATGTCAAGTCGGCATTGTTATATGGATGTGAGACCTGAAGCCCCTCTAAGACCTGGAGTAGAAAATTTCACAGCTTTGTCAACATTTGCCTTAGGAAAATACTACGGATACAGTGGTCAGATAAATTCCAAAATGAAACATTCTGGGGAAAACAGCGCAGAAACCAATAGCAGAAGAAATAGAACAGTGGAGATGGTGATGGATAGGACACACCCTCAGAAAACCTCAGAGAAGTACTACAAGATATGCCCTTCAGTGGAATCCACAAGGATAGACGGTTAGGGAAGGCCACGATTAACCTGGAGAAGACTAGTGGAAGATGACTTGAGGAGAGGGTCTTTTGTGAAGGGACTTATCAAGAGTTGCCCAAGATAGGAATAAATGGAAGCCTGTTGTTCGTGGCCTATACCCCGGTATAGGATGAAAAGGCATTGATGATAGTTATGATGTACCTTGAGCCCTTGAGCTCTCCGGAGGAAAGGCACATAATAATTTTGCTTATTATTTGTATTATTCATAAAGGACTGCAATGTTCCACTTTTTTAGACTTATGACCAACAAGCATAGGCGTGAATGGTTCTATAAAACCTGTTCGAAATGGTGGCTTAGATGAATGAAAATTCAAGTTAATGAAATTTTCATTAATTAAACTTCAGTTCTCATAGAAAAGTTTCTCAAATAAAAACGATATTGGGATCATTTAGAACCTACATGCAAAATATGGTTACTCTTAGTGACCTGGCAACAAAGCCTTTGGCGAACAAAGAATGACCAACTCGGGTCCTGAGGAAGGCAGTTTTACCACAAATGGGACAAAACTCTTTTTACACTACTGGATGGAGCAGGTCATTCCCTTGACATTGACACCATAACAAGAGCTCAGTATCGATTCTTTCATTTTATATGATTTTTTTAGAAATGATACTGGCCTAACCTTCAACACGTCGGTTGTACCATAAAAGCCGGAAATGTTGTCTAAAGTATAACAAGTTGGCACTCATTTTAATTAACATAAAGTACTCTATCTGAAAAATCTACTTTTGATGAAATATTGTCAATATTAGCTAAGATCAGACGAATATTAGGGGAAAAATTCTGCGCACCTGATATTAGAAAAATGCCATCCCGACATGAGTATGAGGGATCTGGAGCAGTTGAAATAGAGTCGATATGAAGTATTTGATAGCCTCTCAAGATTGTGTGATGTTTCAAAGTATTATATTATTATTTTATAGGTTTGTGTGCGAAAAAAACATTAAAATAAAGGAAAAAAAATGTTTAAAATGCGATTTTCTCAAAATGTTCCTTTTTGACAGTGATATGCGACCTTCTTTTATTTATTGTCCGATTGCGCCCCAAATTTGGAATATAACATCTATAACGCAAACACAAATTTCACCCAGTAGCGATTTTCGATATCTCTTCAGATTTTGCAAAACAAATTTTTTGTGATTAAATTTGCCAAAAATTGGAAAGGTTGCTATATGTATTTTTTTTAAATTCATAAAATCAAATCAGTTTACTTTATCCAAAAAAGCTACTGGATGCGTGTACAAAGTTATAGCCAAATTTATTCATAACTGAAAAAGCCTATTTGACATGAAGTTATTTTCGCAATGAAATCCAAGATGGGGGCATTACCATGGCACCATATAATAAAAAGAAAATTTTAATATTTTTTTCAGCTTATTTAGACATGATGAGTACAATGATAGTGGTTAAAATTGTCTGTATCAAATAATTTAACAAAAACATGCCCCCCCCCCCAATAATCAATTTACAAATGTAAAGCAGTACTTTTTAGCAAGACAACAAAAAATATTTTCAGACTCACTTCCAAGACCTTGATGGCAAACACCGCTCCTGATCTCCTATCACGGTAATACTCAATTACTCCATGGGCACTTTTCTTGATTTGCTGACCAGTCGGGAAATAATGCATATTTGGTTCATATCTCCCGTTGTTTGGACGCAGTCTCTGTGAAGAAAAAAAGAAAATAACATTGAAATAAGCGAGGATAAAGCCTTGACATGGTGACACAAAAAATCAATTTTGGTCGGCAACAGAACAAAGTAATCATAATTTTTTTTAATGTTGTTGGCTTGGAGGAGTGGTCTATTGGTTAGGCTGCCAGATTTTGGATTATGAGGTCCCAGGTTTAAATCCTAGCAATGCTATGTCCGACGTTGTGTTCCTTAGGAAAGATTTTTCACACCATCCTTTCCACTCGACCCAGGTGAAAATGTGTAAAAGTACCAGCTCGGGAGTAGAAACCTGCAAGACTAGCGACCTGTCCAGGAAGTGATTAATATCACCCGTTCCCTTTCATAATACAGAAACCGATAAGCTGCAGCGCTATGTGCCACAATGGCATTGAGGGATGGAAGTAGTTGTGTGGAGGATTTTGGATGTAGCGTTCCGTGAAACATCACTATAGATTAAAAGTCAGAAAGCCTTTGCTATCAATATATATGCAAATCTTCATAAAGTAAATCAAGTTGATGCATCACGTGTCTCACCTCATCCCAGATCAAACCACAAGTAGCATGAAGGGCGCACAGTTGTGGTATGTCAGTGAGGAAGCGGTCAATTACAGGATCATCCCTTGCCACAACCTTGATTTTGCTGATAAAGACATTTTCAAATACATGTATATATATAAGAAAATTACATCACAAAAGGAATTTTTGTAAAGATATAAAAACATTGGTTTTGTCTTTCCTTATTTTAGTGAGATTTATGAACTCCAGCCAAATCCTTATTTCTTTTCTTTTTTTTTAATTGCCTTGGAAAGAAAAACCATGCTTGAAATCCCTATATACTATATATATATATATATATATATATATATATATATATATATATATATATATATATATATATATATATATATATATATCCCTCTCCTCCCTCTCCCTCCCTCTCTCTCTCCTCCTTCACGCCTACCTGCATAATCTCAGAATTGAATACTAATCTGATCTTATACTCGTGCTTGCTATCACACAGGTTGTTTGTAGCATGCTTGTAATATATATTTTTGAGTTGGTCGTTTTTTGTTTGCCAGAGGGTGTGTTGCCAGACCACTAAGAGTAACCATATTGTGCATGTATGTTGTAAATGATCCCAATCCCAATATCGTTTTCATTAGAGGAATTCTTCTACCAGAAATTACATTTAATTAATGAAAATTGTATTGTTTCCCCGTCTTTGAGAAGAATTTTCATTCATCTGGGGAGCCATTTTGACCAGGTTATAATAAAAAAAGTTGGAATAATGCCGTTCACGCTATTTACCCTATCTACATATCGTACTTAGTATCACTCTCAATGTAACATGCTTATATTATATATGTATGTATTAAAATGTGTTCTTATTTTATTCTGTTGGAATCATAATCCCCAGTGACATATCTCGCTGCATTGCATTGTACATTTTCACTAAATTTTTTCATCAATCTCTGCAAGCCTTTATTCATGAATGGCAGATTAAATCGCTAACTACTTATTTTTTATGATATATTGTTTTTCCTTATTATTTCTAAATATGCTTTCGCTGGAGTAGATGGGGAAGTATGCAGTCATATCATATTTCATCCCGTTGTTGAAGTCTGCCTTGTTATATTTCCACACTTTATGAGGTTTGGGTTTTTGGATATTGGCACTGAGATGAAATTTCACTTCGACAAAGTTATCATGGTCACTTGTTCCTGGAATTGCATTAATACTGTCCACAAGAGTTGGGCTCTTGTTTTGCAAGAACATAAATTATATTAGGTCTATAATAGATGGTAAGAAGGAAATATTCTGATTCCCAAAGGGTCAGGAGTGTGGATATGTCCATATTCAAATTGAGTGGGAAAATAGCCTAAAAATTGTGTGAAGTTTCATATTTCATGTGCGGTGCATCATGCAATTTATTCGATACACTAATATTGATATCAAAGATTGAATTGATGGTTTGGATTATTTATTTTTTTCTCAAACACCCTGACAAGTTGGTTAAATAGAAGATTTGAATATATAATATTATGTAATATAATATAAACTACTGATTTATCACATTTAACATGATTATAATCATTGTAAATACCATCAGTCAGAAAAATAAATACATAACACACCTTGATTCTTGGCCCAGGTCTGACAATGTCGCTGAAAATGTAAAACAAGGAATTGACACACAGTTTAAAGTCTGCTATATCATGCTTCCATAGCTTTATTTCATTTGTGTGGACATAATTTGCGCTTTAACATTTCTGTGTAGTGCCGTTGAAAATGTCCCTTGGTGCAAAAGAAAAAATTCATAAAAGTGATGCATTGTCATCAGTGAATTTGTCTTACCCATTTCTTAATAAAATAGGCCTATTGAAGAAGTAAAGTCAAAACCTGTCATTTTAAATTGATTTTATATAACCTATGGCCCACCTGGATTTTATATTTTTCATAAAATTTGTCAAATTGAAAGATCCCTTATGAGACAATGAATAAAAACAAAAGATATAAACAACAGGGGGAATATTTATAGTGACAATAAAAGCCGCAAACCGTTTAAGACAAATTAGGTCAAGCTCCTTTTTCATGATATTATTCTTAACTAAGATAAGGAACCCAAACACAATCATTCTTTATTATATATGTTAGCAGTACGATTTCTTTCCGAATTTCTCAAAACTTAAATTATACAGCTTAAAAATTTCATCACTCATTATGTTTCCTTGACATAATTTCTTATCTAAAGCAAATGTTAAAAACAAAAAATGAGCATACCATTACCATTTGCAGGTGGATTTATGACAGTCAGGTAGTCATGACGACGGCCACAATGTTCTTCCATAATTTGGGATGAGATTGTTGTAAGCTTTCAAGATGCAAAGAAAAAAATATAAATGTAATTTAAATTTATACCATCCATGGGCTAAGAATGAGGGAGACATGTTTACGTTCTTTAGGTAAAACTTTAATGAAGACAACAATATTGGAAATCGTTATTTTTTAAGTCTATGAAATTTGTTTTCTTCCTGATCTGACCAGAGAGCATACTCGTTAGAGAATACATACAATCAGATGAAGACAGTTTCATTATTTATCAAAAGAAACTGTATGAAGAAATGTAATTATGAATACTTGCATTTGTTGAAGTAATACAGGTAAATCTTATCTTATCTTATCCCTTCAAATAAAAGTTTTCATCATACTTCATGTGTTTCTACCACATTTTGACTACAAAATTAACAACATCACTGTTACCAACCACTCTGACATTCCCCTCAACTTAAACATAAATCATTCACCAAAAATCATATTTTGATTACATTAGCTTTAATCTGATAAAAACAAACATGTTAAAATATTGATCCAAATCTCAAATATGGTCAACTCCAGTCAATTGCAACACGACAGGAGCAGCAAAATTGTTGAGATTATCGTAAGTTGTAATAAACCGAATATCAAATATTACCTCGGCCTAGTAATTTATGGTCATTTCGTTAACCATAAGGTCTATAAACATGTGTAGGTCAATATGATTCACTAAAAAAACCCACGTAACTGATATGCTGCATCCTGTTTTATATATTTCCGTTACTATCATAACTGAAACATATAATAATAATATAATAATAATAATAATAATAATAATAATAATAATAATAATAATAATAATAATAATAATAATAATAATAATAATAATAATAATAATAATATAATAATAATAATAATAATAATAATAATAATAATAATAATAATAATAATAATAATAATAATAATAATAATAATAATAATAATAATAATAATAATAATAATAATAATAATAATAATAATAATAATAATAATAATACTTTATTCTTCCAAAGAAGGAAATTACATTCTGTTCCTCATAAGTAGGTTTAAAAATCATAATACATACATCTATTCATTACTAAAATTGCTAAACATTAATGCAGTAATGTAAATAGAGTATTAGTATGACAAATACATCACAGAAATGCGTAAGATACACAACATCATTCAACCCCCCCCCCCCACACACACACACAACCGACCCCCTCACACCCATTTGGTCAAAGCTCACTTATCCATGCTCCTTCCCCCCCACATCCATTTGTTTTGATAAATACATCACAGAAATGCTTAGGATAAACAACCATATTCGATCCCCCACCCATCACACAACACTTCCCAACCGACCTCTACGCACATGCATGCCTTCGATCAAAGCTCATTCATCCATTTCTACCCCACATCCATTTGTTTTGATAAATAGATCATAGAAATGCGCAGGATACACAACCTCATTCGACCCCACCCCCATACACACACACACACACAGTACATCTCAACGACCCCCATACACACGCCTTCGGGCAAGCTCATTCATCCATGC
Source organism: Doris montereyensis (assembly GCA_037039925.1). NCBI lineage: Eukaryota > Metazoa > Mollusca > Gastropoda > Nudibranchia > Dorididae > Doris > Doris montereyensis. The sequence goes on along the minus strand of JAXRKP010000306.1, from coordinate 192,270 downwards.
CCAACCCCCACCTCCATTTGTGTTGATAAATATATCACAGAAATGCGTAGGAACCCCAACACACACACACACACACACACATACTACCCCACATACACGCCCTCGGTCAAAGCTCATTCATCCATATCCAACCCCCGCGTCCATTTGTTTTGTTAAAAATCTTGACTGCTGATGGAATGAATGAATTCAGGTATCTGTTTGTGTTGGCCCCTGGGACTCTGAACCTACCACTTCTAATTATTTTTAGACAGTCAATATCTGCACGAAGTGGATGAGTTTCGTCATCAGCGATATCAGTCAGTTTTTTGGTTATAAGTCGTTCATAAACTGTGTCAAATGAGTCCTGTGTGTTCCCAATCAGCCCCCCTGCCTTTCTGATCACCCCGTCAAGTCTCCTCCTATCAAATTTAGTTATGTTCCCACCCCAACTGGGAAGCCCAAAGGTCAACACTGAACATATAACTGACGAATAGAACATTTGTAATAGGTGTGTATCTACTTGAAAAGATGTGTTTTCTCATGCAATATAGCCGTGTGTTTGCTTTTTCATGATGTTGTCTGTGTTCTCAGTCCAATTCAATGTGTTATCAATTATTATTCCTAAATACTTGTAGCTCTGTGCTCACTCAATTTCTATCCCTTTTATGGTGACTGGGGAGGGTTCAATTTTATTTTTCAGGAAATCAATTATCATTTCCTTAGTTTTTAAAATATTTAATTCAATGTAGTTTTGGTCGCACCAGCTCACAAAATTGTCTACTTCACTTAAATAGTTATTGTCATTGTCATTAATTATAAGTCCGATTTCCCCAGTATTGTCCGCATATTTGTCTATGATGATGTCGTCATGTTTGGATCTAGTCTGCGGTGTACAGCGAGAAGAGAAATGGGGATAATTCTATACCCTGGGAGCACCAGTATTATTAGTAATAGTATATATAATATAATGTGTCAGAAGTTAGGTCAACGGGAGGTTTGGTTTGATTTTCTAAGAGAAAGGGGGAAGATGAACGCATACATTTTGACAAATTGTGGGCGGTTGCTGAGGTAATCTAAAATCCAAAGAAAGGTGTTAGCATTGACTTTAATTTTAAGGAGCTTTTCAGTGAGTATGTGTGGTTGGATGGTGTTAAATGCACTAGAAAAATCGTAAAACATAATTCGGTTAGAACTGCCTTTTTCTCAAGATGTGAGTAAATAGAATTTAATACATGTACCAAAGCATCATCAACAGATCTATGTTTCCTTTATGCAAACTGCAAAGGATCGATAAAATTGTCAACCAGATTTGTAATGTGCAAAGAATTACTTTTTCAATTATTTTTATAGGATATACATGCCGTTAATGCTATGGGGCGGAGGTCATTCATATTGGTAACAGGTTTCTTTTTGGGGACTGGGACAATACACGAGGTTTTCCAAATACTTAAAAACTTTAGGTATAGGCCTAGAATATATATTATGGTAAATCTGTTATTATTTACTATATATAGCACCTAAAATATAAGTCCTATAATGCAAATTAGATAACCTTTTACTGATGTCAACTACTGCCTAAAGTCCGTAGGTAATTTGCAAGTTGTCAAGTGCCATGGAAAAATCTGGTGATTATCTAGAAGTGATCAAGTGCTACCGACATCTCCGTTGGTTATCGTCATTTCATCAGTTCTGACAGGGGCGAGCTCCGGTGGCTTCTACGGTGGTTATTGGCGATTCTTCAGTGGATAACGACTGGTGTTTATCCTCCAGTAGTAAGGACAACTCGTTAATTCTCATCAGGAGATCTCCGGCTGTTAGGTATTATTGTTAAATTAGTGTTTTTGGCTAACATGTATAACTATAGGTATAGGTCTAGAATCTAGGCCAGAGGCACACTTCTCCTGATATAAACATGGATTGTAATAGAAGGATGGGTGTAGCTGTCACCGTTTCACATTAACACATACATTCTCTCTCACCATTGCATTGCAGTCGAAAAAATGAGCACACTCTCTGTCTCTATCTGTCGTGTCTGTCTACCTCTGTCTGATGGCAGATCAATGGCTTTGTAATTTTATTTAAAAAACAGCTCTCCAAGGATTTTATGGTGATTGAACCCGACCTTTGCCACCGTAAATTTCCGGTGGTTATCGACACTACGTTTAATACTGAGTTTCACTTTCATATATAAGTAGAAATATGGTCAGTGATATTTAATAAGCATACAAATGTCAGTCACTACAATGTCTCAAAAAACTAATGCTAATAGATTGTTTGGCCTTAATCTCCGATGTCACACTGTCTAGTGTCAAGTTGGCCAAAATGTCCATAATCCGTGACATATCTCCCCACACAATAATAGTGCTTTTAAACTGAAAAACAACTTCCCTAATAATCCACTCTTACCTCCCCCCCCCCCCCAAAAAAAAACCATTCTTTAAGAAATACCCTCTTTGTTGTCTCCCCTGGGTGTGCCCAACTACCAAACTTCCCACTGAAAAGTTTTTCATTTTTATTTTTTAGAATCAAAACACTAAACAAAAAGAATCTAGCTCTAATTAGATTCAACAGAGTAAAGAGACTTAAAAGGGATATTTTTACAACTTGGGATAGACAGGACTGAATGATGGGATGAACAAGGCATAAATTCTCTCTTAAATTGTTGGAAGGACTTCCGTAGTTGGGGTACCACCCAAGGGACATAATAAAAGGGTGAGATAAAAAGTTAGGGCATGGTTTTTGCAGGGGATAAAAAGAAAGAAAGAAAGAAAGAAAGAAAGAAAGAAAGATAATGAGATAGTGGGAGGAGCTATTTTCAATGTGGGGCAATCATGGATCGTGTGACAGTATTGCGACAATGGATGTCCGGGACTGAGGACTAACGATAACGGCCAGAACACATGCAGTTCAATGAGTGAGTGAGACAAGTACCAATAGAGTTATAGACTGACTGATTGTAGGTACCACAAGCCAAAATTAATTTAAGCCTTAACATTGTATGTTATGCCATATTCACAGAGGTCACCAAAACAAGAAGAACAAACTTTATTTCATCAAAATCAATGAATAAATAACGAAGATATGAGTTGTCAAAATTTATTGAACTTTGAAAAATTTCGCGTCATGTTCGGCATACAACAAAAATATTTATAAAGAAAAGAATAAACAATGAAATGAGAACATATTTTACTAGGAAGTAGTTACTGTTGGATAAAAAATAGGAAAAGTCAATACCTTCTGTATTTAAAAAAGATATGAAATAGTGAATTCTTGTCTTGAAAAATTACTCAAACATGGATATTCTTCAAGAATTATGGTTGGGAATGTCATATTTGCATGGTCACAAAATGTACATCAGATTAATGTCAATGTTCAACTCAAGTAAATCCACAGAAAGCCTAGTATAAATCATGCCTAATTTTTTTGGGATGATTTTGAATTTAATTTTTCATCTGCAGAGCCATTTAAACGCCAACCGAGGTAAAAAATGACAAATTCTCTATATAGTCAGATTTTCAAGGGAACGTTGAACAAAATTTGGGATAAAAGTACAGAAGCTAGAAAGTTCATACATACAAGAAATTAATTGTGTGTTTTCTATATGAATTACTATTAATTGTGAAAATGTGACATTTGATAACAAAAATATGAAGGAAAAAATTTCCTAGAACAAAAATAGGAATAAATTGGAAACTATATGAGCTAGAAAGTTCAAGCATGCATCAAATTAAAGGTAATTATGAGCGTCATGCTGTAAAGTACATTAAAATTGTGTATTATCTGGATTACTATTAATTGTAAATAAATAACATTTAATAACAAAAATATGATGAAATAAAATCCAATTTCCTAGAACCAAAATAGGAATAAATCGGAAATTATATGAGCTATAAGGTTCAAAAATACATCAAATTGAAGGTAATTCTGAGCTTAATGCTGTAAAGTACATTAAAATTGTGTTTAGTATATATAATGTATTACTATTAACTGTGAAAATATGACATTTAATAACAAACATATGAAGGAATAAAATCTGATTTCCTAGAATCAAAATAGGCATAACTCAGAAACTATATGAGCTAGAACTAGAAGGTCCCATTATGCATAAAATTAAAGACGGACTGTTTGTATTCGACAATCGCAGTTTGCCAACTGTACAGGGTTTTACCCAAACGCGCGTTGTGTCCAAACTATACGTGCGAATTAACGACTGTGACGAAAGAGAAAACACAATCTACAATAAAACCATACCGATTGCATTTTATTGTGGTAAGAGAACATGCAAGAAGTCTGGTGGTAAGTATCGGGTGGAAGCGGTAAAAAAAACTTTTTTGAAGGATAAAAATAACTCTAAAGAAGGCGTTAGCGCTCGTTTACTTGTTTCTTCAACAGTTGACTATCAAGAGAGCAATTTTAGAAACCTCTGGAGATAGTTACGGCTGTCAAGAAACAACTAGCGAGACTGTCGTCAATTTCTTTTCATATTGTAGGGAGGTATGTGTAGAGACGTTGTAATATGGATGGGTTTAAGAATTGGGAGGTTAAATTTCACGGTAGAAATAGACAAGGCCAAATTTGGAAAGCGTAAGTATAATAGAGGTAGGATAGTAGATGGACAGTGGGTTTTAGGTGGTATTTGTAGAGAAACGAATGAATGTTTTTTTAGTTCCAGTGGTAGATAGAAGAGAGGACACATTGTGCCAAATAATTGTAGATAAAGTAGAGAAGGGCACAATTATTAACACTGACTGTTTTGCCTCTAACAATAAATTGAACACACTCGGCTTTCGTCCCCTCACGGTGAATTATTCAGAGAATTTCATCCACCCTGACATGGCAGCGCCCACCAACAAAATTGAATCCACGTGGTGAGCCACCAAACGCTCCCTGCCCTCTAGCCACACGAGACCCAAGCACTTTGCTCTCCATCTTGGTGAGTATATGTGGCGCAGAAAGCAGCCTGTCTAAAGGGATGTCTTCTTGAACCTCCTTCGAGAGATAGAACAAGTTTACCGAGGGCCGGACACCTAAAGGCGAGCAAGATATATTTTACTGTTAACCATCTATCAACCATCACTTACCTTGCTCCCTTAACCTGACTCATAAGCTCCCCTCTGAACGACCCCCCCCCCCCATCCGAGGCAAGTGTAGGTCACTGGGGAAACGCATAGCAATAGTCTTAATGCTAGGGGTGAACATACATTTTTATTATTAACCATCTATCAACCATCACTTACCCTGCTCCCTTAACCTGACACATAAGCTCCCCCTGAATGACCCAACCCCCCCCCCCCATCCAAGGCCAGCGTAGGTCGCCAGGGAAACGCATAGCAAGAGCTTTGTTGATAGGTATTTCCTGTTGCTAGGCATTCCCGTAGAGTTTAAGCAGGAAAACATCCTAAATTTTATGTTGCCGACAGTGAAACCAGCGAGAAAGAAATAAAGTGGCCGCTGTGTGCAGGCTGTAGGCTAGACTCTGTATTTCTCTTTGGATTATTGTCTAAAAACTACTTTTCTTCCATTGAAATGTACTAGAATAATATGTAAAGATGGTTTGATAAGTATCATCTTTATTTTATATTGAATTAAAGTCACCAGCGGAAAAAAAACCTGGTTGTACGATCATGGAAGTCCTACCAAATTGTTAGACTGTTTCTGAAGATGTAGAGATAATGATACATACTGAGCTTGATCTAGCTTAGATTCTTCAACTATATCGAAATCTTGACGGGATTGGAGATTGCATTGTTGATCTAAGGCTAAGGGTGGTGATTTTGTCCCCTCCTCCTCCTTTCTTCCATCTTTCTCTTGTGTGCGTTGTTATTGTTAGGCCTAAATTAATCATTCATCATATGATTTGATCATATCCCAATTGCCAATAAAAGGCGGGAAGTGAGTAGCGAGACAACTTTCAGAGGATCTCTTCGTACTACTCGAGAGCAGAGATTAGCCTATCCTGACATTAGATAGCCTAGTGTAGGGTCAGTTCCGGTTAATATTTTTTATTGGGCCTATGAGTGACCACGGAGGCTTGGTGCAACCTCGTAAGAAACACGATAAATGCATTCATACACTTGTGAACACATATAAATACTTTCCATTTACCTGGGCAATAAAATAGTTGAATTGATTTGTGCACTGTGCTTTTCAACTCAAAATTGATATGAACGACAGAAATCAACAGATTGCTGCGCTACATTGTTCCTTTGAGGCTTGGCCTCGCTGTATGTGTGTGTACACATCAAAGAAATAAAAGCAGACAGCTTTCGTTCGTCATCTCTGCTAGAGTTATGCATCTTCCTAATGTCTACGGTGCATCCTCATTTAGAGTCGCCTGTAAAAGTGTCTGACTAAGATAAAATTGAAAAAATCAAATTAAGTTTAGTAATGATCAGTCTCTAAAATCAATTATTTGACAAAACTTCAGAAAACGTCGCGGTGAAACTAACAAGAAAAGAGGAAAAGGAAGAAGTTTGAAAAAAAGGAGGAAATGAGTGACAGCTTTTTATCTTATTTTGAGCAATGTCACATTTCAGCTATTTAATTAATTTGTGTTGCCTTAACCCGGGCAGTGGACAGGTAAGCACCTGTACGGGGAGTGGATGAGCCCGCCCTCCACGAGTCTCCTGCTGCCTTGCAGGCAGGTCTTGGCTGACCAAAGGCTAAGGGAGTTAACCCTGAAAGAAAACAAACTGCTGCTTTGCAGGCCGGTCTTGACTGACAAAGGCTAAGGGAGCTAACCCTGACAGAAAATATCAACCTGCTGCCTTGCAGGCTGGTCTTGAATGACTAAAGGCTAAGGGAGTTAACCCTGACAGAAAATAACAAGGCCCGGTATGGGGCCTCAGTGTGGCAGCCCCACCATCTACCAAGGGTACAGTGGGCTAATCCCCTACTTATCCAAAGCAACCTGATTCAAAGTAATATATACAATGATATACCCGGCTTGAACTTTCGAAGACGACTCTGGAAAAGAACACGGACTGTAATTTTTGGAACATGGAATGTTAGGGCAATTAATGGAAAGGAGTTAGAATTAGCGGAAAAAATGAACAAATTCAAAGTACATTTTGGCTATTACAGAAACAAAGAAAAAAGGACAAGGAATAGAAAATGTAGGACTAAATCATATTTTAATCTTCTCAGGAGTAGATGTCAAAGATAGAGCTAGAGCAGGAGCAGGCCTCCTAATGCATAAAAGGCAAGAAATGCTACTAGAAAGTTGGAAATTTGTAAGCCCACGGCTATTAGAGGTAAATATTAAACCAAAAGGAAGAGAAATTAAATTTTAAATAGCTCATGGACCAAACGAAGATGCCACCAAAGAAGAAAAAGATATCTTCGAAAATGATTTACAAATAGCAGCAGAGAATCTCAAACCCAAACAGGAATTTAATGGTTTTAGCAGATTTAAACGCTAGAGTAGGCAACAATGTAGAAACATCAGGAGGAGTAATAGGTAAAAAAGGAGAGACAACAAATTCTCCAAACGGAGAGAGAATAGATTTTTGCGTAAAGAACATGAAAATAGCTAACACATTTTTTTCTCATAAAGATATTCACATATATACAAGAGTAAATTAAAAAAGATGTGAAAAGTCAATGATAGACTACATAATAGAGTCTAGTTAGCAGCTCCCTTTTTACAGTACATTGGATGCTAGAGTAAGCAGACCAGCTGAAATATTTAGTGATCATCACCTAGTGATCTCCAAAATGAGATTATTAACTGAAGAAAACAAACAGAAAAGGAAAGTGAAGAAAGCTACTAAAATCAAAATAGAACAACTAAATAAACCAACGGTAAAACAAATGTACCAATTCAGGATAAAAAGATCTATCAATGAAAGACAGATGGATCTGAAGGAAAGCACAATAGAAGAAAAGTGGCAAATATATAAAGAAACACTTCTCAGTTGTACTGAAGAGGTATGTGGTAGGGAAACAAATTAAAGGAGATAGGAAAAGAACAGCATGGTAGAATGAGAATGTCAAGACTAAGATCAAAGAAAAGAAAGATGCCTGAAAGAAATACTTGCAAACAAAGACACATGAGTAAAATAACTATCGCCGAAGAGGAAGTTAGGAAAGCAAAACAGGAACAGTGGGAAGAGTTTGGACAAAGACTTCAAGAAAGCTATCAAGGAAATCAAAAGCTGTTCTGGGGAGCAATGAAGAGCATAAGAAAGACCAAAGCATGCCCAATACGACGAATTAAGAATGCCAAAGGAGAAATAATGAAAGGAGACAGCAAAATCATGGAAACGTGGAGGAAGTATTTTCAACAATTACATAATCACTCCAGAACATATGAAACAAGGGGTACAGACCAATTATTAAGAGTAACAAGTAATCGAGATGAAACAGCTGAAGAAATCCAAACAGCTATAAGAAAAGTGAAATTAGGAAAAGCCCCAGGAGCAGATCAAGTTTATCCAGAAATGATTAAAAACCAAGGGAGAGAGGCAGACAAACTACTACATGCAATATGTCAACAAGCATGGAAGTCCAAACAAGTGCCAGACGACTGGAAAAAGGGAACGGTAGTACTAATACATAAGAAAGAATCAACTATGGAATGCTCAAACTATAGAGGGATATTACTACTTAGCGTACCAGGAAAGTGTATGCCAGGATTTTGGAAATAAGACTAAGAAAAAGAGTAGAGGATCAGATTGAAGAGCATCAGAGTGGATTTAGACCAGGAAGAAGTATACAAGACCACATATTTACAATTAGACAAATAATAGAAAAATTCCTTGAGAGAAACGTTGACTTGCACATGGGTTTTATTGACTTAGAAAAGGCATTTGACACTGTGAGGAGGGACGAACTATGGCATTCTTTAAAAGAACACAATTTAGAGCAAAATGTAATAGAAGCCATTAAAAGTTTTTACAATAAACCAGCATGTGCAGTGAGAATAGCTGGAAATGTATCTGAAGAATTTGATGTAGATATAGGAGGAAGACAGGGTTGTATCCTAAGTCCTCTTTTGCTTATCACATTTATGGATTCAGTCGCAAAAACATCCTCAAACATGAAGAAAAATGAATGTAGGTATGTGGAAGCTCAAACCAGTAAATGTATCAATGCTTTCATTTGCTGATGATATAGTTCTGTTTGCAAAATCAGAAAGGGACCTCCAGTCAAATATCTACATAATGAATAATGAATTAAATAAAAGAGGAATGAGACTAAATGCAAAGAAAATCAAAACAATGCTAGTAACTAGGGAAGCTAAAACACAAAATCTTAAATTAAGCAGGGAGAATTTGGAAAAGTTCAAAGCTACAATTGCTTAAGAGTAATGATTAACTCAGGGGGGAAACTAAGAGAAGAAATCAGCCAGAGAATCCAAAAGGCAAGTGCAATATATAACCATCCAGGAAAGGCATTTGTAGGTAAACAAGAATTGTCAACAAAAACAAAAATGGCAGTATACAACACAGTTTGTTGTCCTACTCTTCTCTATGGCAGTGAAACCTGGACCTTAGACAGTGGGGAACACAGTAGAGTGCAGGCAGCCGAAATGAAATATCTAAGAAGAGTAGTAGGAAAAATTAAAAGAGACAAAATCAGAAACACAACAATAAGAGATCAAACCAAAGCAGGTAGCATAAAAACTAAGATAGAAATGAATCAACTGAGATGGTTTGGGTATGTTAACAGAATGAATGACAATAGAATAGCTAAATCAGTATACAGTGCTAAAATTCAAGGTAAAAGAACAAAAGACAGACCTCGGAAAAAGTGGAAAGAAGATATAAAAGAGGCATTAACGAAAAGAAATTTAACTTTCACGGAAGGAAATAGAAAATGTCAGGACAAGGCAGCCTGGAGAAAGATCATTTCGGGCATCTGAAACCCATACACCGGAAGGTAGAATGTGAGCTGTTAGAGAAAGAAAGTTTTGCCTTAACCAAAAGCGCACGCACACGTTTAAATTCGTGATTGATTTAAAACAACACAACATTAATACACAATTTGTATTCAATTACTTTTATTGAAGGCACGGACATGTATGTACATGTGTGTATCTGCGTGTATGTAGATCTATGTATGTATCAGTATCATGTATGTATGTATATATGTATGTGTGTATGAATGTATATATTTATGTATGTACATGTATGAACATTGTATGTATGTGTTGAAAGTGGCTCACTTAACATGCTTTTCGCGATCTTGCATCATCTATTCCCTTTATTGCTACAAAAATAAAACAACGATATATTCTGGCTCTATGAGCTTTTAGGCTTAAGAGAAACTTTTCCGTTCTGTCTGTAGCTAGGGTTGTGATTGTGAATGAGCATCTGATTTGGTTGAAGGCAGAGAAACGTCTTTATCCCCGATAATGCACTATGAATAGTGCTGTGACTTGGCGACAGTTGAAAGTTGTAAGGGGTGGAGGGTTATGCTGCAGTTCCCTAAGCACTCATAACATTCAAGTTCTACCATGTCGCGACAGCTTTCGTTACCACAGGAAAGAGCAATATCCCCCCCCCCCCCGCCTCCTCCCCCATCAAGCAAGAAGTGTCACGTGATCATCGGATGCTTACAGTCGTGTTTTCAATTATAGACTTTATCAGGGTGTGTCCATATATGCATTGTAATTTACCGTATAATTAATCAAACATAAGATTGAACCAAACTGAATTGCAATGGAATGAACAACTTAAAGCAATATGTAGAAAAGCAAATGGCTTTATGGCCTTCCTTAAAAGAAACCTTTACAACTGTCCTAAAAATGTAAGAGAGAAATGCTACAGGGCTTTAGTAAAGCCAGTCTTAGATTACGGTAGATGTCTCTGGGACCCACATCAACAGACCTACCTACAAGGAATTGAGAATGTGCAAAGGAATGCAGCCCGTTTTGTAACTAACAATTATACACAGCCTACACTGAAGGAAATACAAAAACCGACACGAATGAATTGCAACGGATATCTTTAGAAGAACATAAAGGTAAAAGATAAAGATGGATTCATAGTTCGCATCCCCGCACAAGTGCACGCTCGTCGACTGTACATCATGTATCCCCTAGAAGGCCATTTCATTCAAAACATTGCTCACCTCCTTGGGGAGCATATAGTACACTAGCCTGTTAGGCACTTCGTACTAACATTCTGACAAAATCTTTCTCTACCTGGTACTCATTCACACCTGAGTCAAGTGAGGAAAGAAGAGTGAAGTACCTTTCCGAAGAATACAAAGGTGAAAAAAAAACCCACCTGTGCCAGCCAGGGGTTTGAACCAGTGTCGCCGTGATTACACGCTCACAACATTACGGTTCAGCTACAACGCCTCCGTTGTATAGAGCCATAAATAAAATGAATATTTTCTTCAAAACTATAAATGGTCAACTGTTTATTCCATTATATCAGTTTAAACTTAATACACATGTACAAGAATAACCAGATCAGACTGTCAAGCACACTTGGTTCCATTTTCAAACATTAATTGTCACCGACATGCACTCATTCTACCTTAGTACAGTAAGGCTGTGGAATGGACTGCCAACAGAAATAAAAATCAGCGGTTGCACAGAAGACTTTAAAAACAGAATTAAATCCATCTATTTAAAATCAAAATTAATTGGATTAACAGTTTTGGGTCACATCGAAATGCGCGCTGAAGAAGAAATGAGACGTCATATGTCAGCGAATATCAGAGAAAGAAATTACAAGTCATCTTTCTCTCCATGGCAAAATTAGTCAAGCAAGTGAACATTTCTTTAAGTTAACGAGAACCCGATACGATAGGCTACCTGAAATAACTATTTTGAGATAAACGTATTAACATTATTATTATTATGTCTGGTCCACCTTTGTGAGGAGTATACAATATACGTATTTTTACATGTATACATAGTATAATGTGACACACACCCCTTCTTTTCCCTCCTTTCCGTTAGGGTACGTTTCGATGTATCCGTCATGCGTAATGCGTATTGCCTGTTTCCATAATATGTACGTTTATATTTACGTGCGTGATATGTCAGGTTGTTCCTTGAAAACAGCTCTGAAATCATCGAAATGGTGTCTTGTCGGTCTGAAGGATGGAAACAGCGAGATGAAGAAATTGTATCCATAGGTTTGGGCATGCAAATAGAATCAATGACAATAGAATAGCTAAATCAGTATACAGTGCTAAAACCCACGGTAAAAGACCAAAAGGCAGACATAGGAAAAAGTGGGAAGAATATATAAAAGAGGCATTAAAGCAAAGAAATGTAACTTTCAAGGAAGTAAACAGAAATGTCAGGACAGGGCAGTTTGGAGAAAGATCATTTTGGGTATCTGAACCCATACACTGGAAGGCAGAAATGGGAACTGATAAAGGAAGAAAGAAAGATCTTTTATATTGCTACCTAAAGAGAATGGAGAAAATTTACACGTAGTATGCGCATGAACTATTGCAACAAAGAAAAAGCTTTGGCTGGATCTTTGAAAATGAGCAAGATTTTGCCGAGAGGTACGTGTATCCGCAGTCGTGTTTTTGACACCACTTACAAAAGCAGCATGCCGTGAAATTTCATCTCAGATGATCTATTGGATAAATTAATTGACCAATTAATGTATCCAATAGATTATTTGGGATGAAATTTCACACGGTCTTCGCGGGTCTCTCGCTTGTAAAATATACACACAGAGCTTTGCACAATGGGATCTAGATGAAATGTAATGGTTCGTAATTACCGAACAGAAAATAACGTTTCATTTCAGGGAAGGATTTTAACAGCCTTCAGCGTTAATGAAATTTGCGTAATGTCGGAACAGAAAGGTACAAGCAAGACAAACGGAGATTTGATTTGATTGTTGATTTACACACATCCACAACTAAGGTGATCTTGGGGTTTTGGTAGAATTTTTTAAATAATTTTCCCGGACTGCCCTGTAACCAGCCAAGGAATCTTTAACGTCCACATAGTGTTGTGATCTGAACACGGGACCTCCTTTTTATCGTCCGTCACCTATGGGACTAGGTGTTGATCCACCTACCTGGACACGGGGGGGGGTATATTTCACTGAGGAAAACTCGAGACAATTTTTAACCGTTGGCATGGCTTGAACCCATGACCTTTCGCTTCAGAAGGTTCTGGACTATCGAGCCTCTCTCCTCCCCCCCCCCCCCCCACCCTCCCACTAGATCTAGTCAAAGGGGAAAACGACACTACATGACAGAACAAATATCTGACGTTTCAGGTATAACCATTCGTCAGACAACAAACGATAAAAATCTACATCTAAACACTTATTCAGATATCAAATAGTGTGATATCAGAAGAAAAACAGAAAGGAGAAACAAATAAAGGAAAATACGGCGCTACATGTAATAAGAATGAGTAGAAGGGAACATGGAGAATACAAAGGGAAAGAACAAACAAGAAGACCAGAGAATGGATGGTTAAGATTTAGAGAAAAATAGTAAGTAATGAAAGACGAGAGAGAGAGAGAGAGAGAGTGAGTGAGTGAGAGAGATACAGAGAGAGAGGGAGAGAGAGAGAGAGAGAGAGAGAGAGAGAGAAGAGAGAGAGAGAGAGAGAGAGAGAGAGAGAGAGAGAGAGAGAGGGGAGAGAGAGAGAGAGAGAGAGAGAGAGAGAGAGAGAGAGAGAGAGAGAGAGAGAGAGAGAGAGAGAGAGAGAGGGGTGAGTATGGGAAACACTTCTTGTTTCTACACTTGTACCTCTCATTTATTCTTACTCTTCCCCCTCTCTCTCCTCTCTCTCTCTCTCTCTCTCTCTCTCTCTCTCTCTCTCTCTCTCTCTCTCTCTCTCTCTCTCTCTCTCTCTCTCGCGCGCGCGCGCGCGCTTTTTATTACTAACTTATTTTATTTTTAAATCTTTATCTAAATCTTCCATTCTCTAATGTTCTGTTTTGTTCTTCCCCTTTGTATTTTCCATTTCCCTTTCTACTCATTCTTATTATCACCGTCTTTTCCTTTCTCTATTCCCCCTTTCTGTTTGATCACTGTATGATGCGTGAATAAGTGTTTATATCTAGATACTTTTGGTTTGTTGTCTGACGAAGGATTATAATACCCGAAACGTCACCTATTTGTTCTATCTTTACTGGTGGAGTTATCATTTATTGTCGGGTTTTTTTCTCCTTTGACTTCCCTCCACTGTGGCTCCTTTGCATTACGTGTACATTTTGTATAGTCAAGCATGGCGGGTGAAGACTCCACGAGGCCACGAGGAGCGATCGGACAAGCACGTGGCGTCTATATAGTGTAGGTTATAGACGGCCTTGCCTTGCTTCAACTTCAACCCTGCGGCAGGCAACGCAGTACATGAGGGGACGAAGTTCACGTCTCGAACGATATAATACACGGATGCGAGACGTGCAGACTCAGCCACTTCCGTTCTACAAAGCAATGATCAAACAAACGAAAGTGTACATTCTAGGCCTACATTGTGCATAAATTAATAGGCCTACTCACACGGAGAGACCAATAATAATAAAGATGATGATCTTTCTTTCTTTATCAGTTCCCATTCTACCTTTCGGTGTATGGGTTCAGTTTCCCGAGATGATTTTCCTTCAGGATGCCCTGTCCTGACGTTTTCGGTTTCCTTCCAAAAAAGTTAAATGCTTCGATGCCTCTTTTATATCTTCTTCCCACTTTCTCCGAGATATGCTTTTTGTTCTTTTACCTTAGGCTTTAGTACTGTATACTGATTTAGCTATTCTATTGTCATTCATTCTGTTTTCATGCCCAAACCATCTCAATTGATTTGTTTCTATCTTAGTTTTTATACCATCTGCTTTGGTTTGATCTCTTATTGTTGTGTTTCTGATTTTGTCTCTTTTAGTTTTCCTTACTACTCTTCTTAGATAATTCATTTCAGCTGCCTGTACTCTACTGTATTCTCTACTGTCTAAGGTCCAGGTTTCACTGCCATAGAGGAGAGCAAGACAATAAACTGTATTGTATACTGCCATTTTGGTTTTTATTAATAATGAATACACTAATAGTTGATCTTTATAGAGCGTCTTACTCCGTGCGAAACAGACTCAAAGCGCTTAACATTTTCAGAGATAAAGATAAAGATGGATTTATAGTCCATATCCCCGCACAAGTGCCGGCTCACCGACTGTACATAATTTATCCCCCAGCTGGCCGTTTCATTTAATGTCCTCAACTCCCGGGGAAGCATACAGTACACAAGCCTGTTAAGCACTTCGTACTAACACTCTGACAAGTCAATTTTTTACCTATAGTACTCATTGGTACTATTGGTATATAGTTCTCATTTACACCTGAGACGAGTGAAGAACGTAGAGTGAATTGCCTTTCCCAAGAGTACAACATTATGAAAAAATCCCACCTGTGCCAGTCGTGGGGTTTGAACCAGTATCGTTGTGATCGTCTCATAAAGTATACCATACAATAATATAGTAACGGTTTTATCATACATCAACACGACTATATAATATATTAGACTTAGATAAATGGTAAAGAATACATATAATATGTACAACGAGTAGCAGTAATGACAATAGTGGTACATTATTAGCAGCACCGTCATCATATTAATTGTCTATTCACCTAGGTTTGTTCACGTAAAACTGCTCGTAGCGTCGCAACAGTCGAATGTATTTGATTTAAATTCTGCATGAAGACTTACATTTGTGATGACCCCCAGCCATGATTTTTTAGCTAGAATTAATATTCTAGTTTTCGAATTCGCTTCTTTGCGCTGTATAAAGAAAAATATACAGCACTGACCAGAGTAAACATTTAGGTGGTTTACAGTAATGATTGTGGTTTACAGTAATGATCTAACATAGACATCGTGTTTATAATTTTTTGAGTGCTTCCAAAATGTGATGATTACAGTGAGTTGAAAAGCAAACTCGCGTGATTATTCATTTGCAGACCGACACAGCACGAAATAAGATTCACAGATTTCTCATTTGCAACATTGGATTGTCAAAAGTCAGAGGCGTTGTTAAATATCTTCATAGAAATTCATTCCGCAGTGTATTTAAACATCAAACTCGTTACGATTCGGAGCATTGCGTTGAAATTATTTTCTTACTTCTCCAGAGAAGCAAAAAGAGGCATATGTTCTCAAGATATTGACAATCTGTTTTTAAACGAACTCATCAAGTACTAGGGATACATCTTTCACAAGGTGGTTTGCGGTCCAGAAAGTGGCCGACATGATAAAACATTAAAATTCGAAAATTTCTCGCCTCTTTTGTAAATCAAAAGAAGGAGGAAATCCTTTTTAGGGCTAATCTTTATAATGGGCCTAAGTCAGTCCCAAGTCTGCAACCTGATTATTGTAAGCTTATCTATATGGACTTAGAGGGGAAAGGGTTATAACGTCTCAATATCTCATAACGTATTACAGTTACAGACTGGAAAAACTAGTTACTTTACAAATCTATCTTTCATAGATGGTTAAGGTTTATCATAACCAGATGCTTGTTTTCCTTTGATAAACAATGAGTCGAAATTCGCCTTATTTTAGATGAAAGCAATAAACAATGATTTATATATATATATATATATATATATATATATATATATATATATATATATATATATATATATATATATATATATATATATATGTGTGTGTGTATGTGAGGAGGAGAAGATGAAAGTGGACTGGTCACATCCTTTGGATGAATACTGATGCTATCCCTAAAATAACCCTCAGATGGACCCCTCAAGGAACAAGGAAGAGAGGTCGCCCGCTAGAAACCTGGAGGAGAAGCGTCGAAAAAGAGATGAAGACCCAGGGATGGACGTGGGGCCAGATGACAAAATTGGCATCTGATCGTGTTCAATTGCGATCCACTGTGTCGACCCTATGTGTTGCCCAAGCACCACGAGGATAATTAGGTATGTATATAAAACAAAGCTCAAGTCAATAGTAGATCATAATGCTACGTCATACATCACAGATTGTTACTTTGTTTACAATTCAAATCAACTTTACGGACACAATAACGGAACAAATCCTGGTTAACACATGTTTACTGTAAACACCTTAAAGTTGGATGGTTGTTAAATTGAACACAGAGAAAATATCAAAGGAATTCGCCGATTTGAGAGAGCGGTACTTATACTATGCACAAACTTCAAAATCAAGATTTGTTGGGTCGTGATAAATGTAAGACTGCATGCACAAATCCAATGCACTGCTTTTCGTAATAGCTGAGAAAATTCAACTTAACCACGAAAATACTTGAGTGAACGGACTCACCAAGACCATCATTAATCATTTAGGGCACAGGGTCAGCTTCTAGGTGGATTATGTTATGCATTCTCCACTTGTTCAATTTCTCACCGGTCGCCTCCTACAAGTCCTACTGGCATAACAATTTTTTTTCATCTTTTCGGTCTAAATCAGCCAGGACCAGCGAACTTGAGCCCTGATCTGATCCCTTGGCGAACAATAAATGTATGAGTATCGTACGTCCTAGGTTGCATGAGAGATGTCCATATTATTATTGTATACCTGCATTGACTGTCATAAGATGTTAAATCAGTTATTCGAAAACAATGAAATATATTGCACTAACCAGTAATGACAAGAACAAAAAGACACTTAAGGATAGTGAGAAATAGGAGAAAGTGGGAGTGTCAATACGCACGTAGATGTGTCTGTGTGTAGTGTGCTCATGTTTATGTATGTGTTTATGAAAGAGAGATAGGGAGATAGATAGAAAATGGAAGAGAGAGAGAGTGTGTGTGTGTGTGTGTGTGTGAGTGAGAGAGAGAGAGAGAGAGAGAGAGAGAGAGAGAGAGAGAGAGAGAGAGAGAGCGAGAGAACGAGAGAGAGAGAGAGAGAGAGAGAAAGAGAGAGAGAGAGAGAGAGAGAGAGAGAGAGAGAGAGAGAGAGAGAGAGAGAGAGAGAGAGAGAAGAGAGAGAGAGAGAGAGAGAGAGAGAGAGAGAGAGAGAGAGAAAGAGAGAGAGAGAGAGAGAGAGAGAGAGAGAGAGAGAGAGAGAGAGAGAGAGAGAGGCAGACAGACAGACAGACAAACATACAGACAAACAAACAGACAGACAGACACATACGCACAGAGACAAACTTCGATTTCTTTTTCGTCCCAGGCTTTGTATTTTTACTTCCAATTATTTAATTAAAACAACTTATCGTTTATCATACTTTGTATTAAATGCATATCATAGTCAAAGCTTAATGTACATACCGGTAGTCCCAAAAATATCATGGTAGACTATAGTGTGAAAAGATGACGGTAGAAATTTAATTTTAGGTCATTTATTTTATCCACCACCGGTACAATGTAAGACTGGTGGCGCCTCAGCCTCAGCATCATCATGTGCTCGATGAAGTAGTCGATCGAGGTATTTAATAGTCGAGTTCGATACTTGCAGGGTGTGGGCAGAAAACCAACATGATAAAGAAAGACTAGATGTATTTATAGTCTGTATCCCGGCACAAGCAGGCTCACCCACTGTACACTATTTATCCCAACAGCAAGCAATTCCATTCAAAGTCATTCTCATCATTATGGTCTATGGCTGACTGAAATTATAAATCACTTAAACTAAATGGTACATACGCACATTCAGAAGAAGCAAAGTATCTCTGTTGATCTGGTTGTAATGAAAAATAATGCTTCAATATCAGCCATTATCTAAGCTTTGTGTGTGTCCATGTATGAAATTCAACCAATAAATCTTGTTGTAACAAAAATCAAAAGATATGCATGTATATAATTATACAATCACACACACACATATATATATATATATATATATATATATATATATATATATATATATATAATATAATAAATATAGATCTATGTAATATATATTTCAAGACCAAAAGGGGATCAAGTAGCTTATGTGTATCGTATATTATGCAAAAATAATATAATAGAAGACTTGTCGTCTCAATTCAATAAAGTTTAAGCTTCAAATTAGTCGATTATAATAGAGATCTATATATTTGCTAAAAAATCTTCAATATTCAACATGGTTGTCATCCGAATTGTTCTCAATTATGGCAGTAATTAAAGCTTTTGAAACCCAGAATTTCAACGAGGAGGGGACAAATAAAATAGCTTCTATTCTAGGCTTACATAGATATATTTAAAAAATACACGGAGAAATGGCAAAAATAACATCCGATTGAAAAAAAGCCCATCATGTAGTCTAGGCCTGTTACGTCTATGTTAGCTCAATCTTCTCCATTAGTGATACCACTCAATACCGATACTCTGTACAACTCGATACTGTTATTCAAAAGCGATGTTCGTTCTCAGTTGAGTTACTGCGCCATTTTAATCCTCGCGTGGGTGCTGAGAATCGGGTCATACTATTAAAATTATCATCCTTAGCTCATCAATTTAACATTTGACGATTAAAATGGAACCAGGGTAAGTTTATATATTTCATTACAATTATAGATATATTGTGTCAAGCTGCATTATAATATTCTGAGTTTTTCTGATGTATTAGATCTTGCTAGGGTGACTAAGTAGAAATTTCAAGCCCATGCCACCACAATGGTAGGCTTCACAAAACGATCCATCCCCATTTCCCTTTTTTGCCAAAACTTTGATGTCACGTCTCCCAAAGTTAATTTAGATATTCCATTATAAAGCTTAGATCTTAAACCTGAGGTCTCAAGACATAAGACTTATAGGAGATTGCAAAACCCTGAGTAAATTAGCTTATAAAAGTGGCATACACTCTAGCTCTAGAGATATCTAGATTTATGACTAATTCATTAATGCACGCTGGCCAGGACCCCCAGGCACACACAGACTTGTACTCTTTAGGATTCAAGCGTTATTATTATATTTATTTAGAATCTTGCATCATTTACTATTGTACCTTTGGTACTGCTCTTAGTTATACAGGGATGTATTGTAAATTTTTCAGATTTCCTCGTGATTTCAGATTATTTGAGGTTTTCTAGTTATAACCCAAGAAAAGCGCCGGCCCTTTATGTAGGGTGTGTTAGGTTGGCCCGTGGAGCGCATGCCCTATTTTTAGGGCCACCGTCATTGGGACTGGAAGCATGCAGGCCCTATATTTAGGGCCAGACACTTAGGCTTCTTTAATGGAAGTTTCCACTTTCCTTACATGGTTTATGACGTAGTTTGACCTTTTGAGTTCATAGTTAAATACCAGCCAATGAGATTACAATTGATTTTAAGCTTGTGGCTTTCCCGATAGCCTCGTTATCATTCGTCAAGTGTGATCACACGTGGTGTAGAGAAGTGTCGTGCGTGTGTGTAAAGAGAGAAATGGAGAGCAGTTTCGTGCAATCGCGAATGTATGTGAGTGTGTGTTAGAGAGGGAGTGAGTCACAATTTATGAAGTGAAAAGCAGATGCAAGGAAGAATAGAGGTTGGCAACTGTAATGCTGATTTAGTACTAGAATTCAGATTTTATTTGTGTGTGTGGGGGGGGGGGGGGGGGCTATTATAATGGATATTTTTACTTTTTGAAAAGGCAGAACCAACATCAACAATGGCCGTATTTTATTATTATTAAGTTTGAGATTAGGCGACCGGCTGACTATACCTGAAATCGTACACATATCCTGATTTTTTACATTTAGATCCTGGTTTTTAAAATTTTACAGTGGCAGGTTTGTGATGGTCGCTTCCAAATTAATTTAGATTTGAATATGGCAGGTTTCACAAAAATGTGACCCAATGATAACTTGAACTCTTCAATTAATCTTTCTCAAAGTCTAATGGATGAATCTTCTTAACATTTGGTCCATGTATAGCTTTGACATCGCAGATATAAAAATTTGCTTTCAAGTAGTGTGTTTTATGAATATTTTTGGGTGCGAACGTCAACATTTGAGACTGCTGGAATTTCCCTCTTTTTAATGTCCTTTTTCACCTTAAGGTAGGTGAGGTAAACTACCTTTTATTCTGTTTTCTTTAATTCCATGTGAAAGAGAATTGTTCAAAGAAAATTTGGCGAGTTCTGAATTTTAAAAATCTTTTGAAGTGATCACATGAGGCAGGTTTCAAATTTTCGTTATGTAACAACTGTGGTCTGCAAATGAACACACAGTAAGAGCTGGGAAAAAAACATTTAAAAAATCGTTTTTGCACTGTTTGGATGTTTTGTGAAATGATAGGGGTAGATCTATCAGCTATCAGAATTATTATTTTTCAGAAATGTGTGGGGAAATGCTGAAATTAGGTGAAATATTATTATCCAAGTGAAACATTAAAGAAATGTGTTATCACTTTTCATTTCATTGAGATGCACTAGAAAGTCATTCTCTTATATTCAGTTATGATTTGAATTGACAATTTATGATAATGCATTGAAATTGGAAATATTTACGCTGTTCTCAGTTTCTAGCGTCGGGGAGTATTTCATTTCCTAGGTAGGATTTTTTGTGTTGAGGTAGGAAATTTTCAGACTTTGTGCTGGACACCCTGACAATAGGTTATGCCTATGTTTTGCGTTTGGGAGTATTTTCAGGTTTGGCAAAATTGAAAATTTAAAGTTCAAGTTTCAGTGACCTTGGGTGCTGGCACCCATGTATAAGTGTGAGATTAACCCTCTAAAGGCCACGACCCTATATAAAGGGAATGCCATTATTGGACCGAAGAGCCATGGCCCTATATAAAGGGCGTGCCATTATTGGGGGAAGAGCCATGGCCCTATATAAAGGGCATGCCATTATTGGACTGGGAAGAGCTAGGCCCTATATAAAGGGCATAGACCCCGACCTTCTATCATTGAAAATTCCTTTGTCCTTTTACGGTAAAATGACTTAATGAATGCTCAAGTACATAGTGAAATAACAGCCACTGAAAACATCGTTTATTTTTAGCTCATAGCGTCCCTAGCAGCCTTGTTATTAATCGGCAAAGTGATGCTTCACTGAGTAGTGTTCACTGTGTAGTCACACCCTTTTTGTTCAGGGTTTCATTGTTTGTCAACAAGATGAAGATCATTGATCTGAGTGTTGTTCAAAAGTTGGTGATGTAAAGGACAATAGTGGCCCAAGTTAAATGTCATTCATGACTGAATCGATGGATCATAATGATCTAGATGTCGAGATAGAATTATCAAAGGAAGAAATCCCCTTTTTTACCTTCTTGGTCTAAAGACAAATAATCAATTACCCAAATTTATGTCTAATATCAAAATATTAAATGTATGGTTTTATATGTCTACTATCACTTATCACAGTTATACAGTCCTTTTTCTACCCTGGTCAAAATCTTGGCTTTTCCCTTTGCCACTTGCTAACTTTTCCACTCAAGCGGCCGTGGCAGCCCCATATTCCAGGAGGACTTGACTTCGGTAAAATGGGGATCGCTACTAGGGTTAACTCTTTCTTACCGCCTTAAATATGTTCTAACCGCCATTATTTGATGGATTAAAAAAATACTAGGGTGCCCTCAGTGATTGCCTTTGTATATGGATTTACACTGTAATGCATATGTAATGTTATAAACACAGACAATGGAAAGGTAATGAAGTAAAATAAACTTTACAAAAATGTGATAACAAAAATTCGGAATGATATATGTTGACGGTACTTGTTAAAATATATCTAATTCAAGACAAAATACTGACTTTCAAGACACATTCAAAAGACAAATCCAATGAAGTGTCACCTAATGGAGACATGTACATGAAAGTGTAATCATTTACAAGTCAACAGACATAAGAATCACCATGCTGCTACAATTAGGAGAGATAATATAGCCAAAACAAGAATTCATGTCATTATTCAGAAAAAAATCACGGAAATTTTGCTAGAAATTTTTGTTTTTCTATTTTGACACAAAGAAGCAGATAATTTCAAATGTGTCACTCATTTGTCACTTTCAGTGTTGTTTTGTCTTTGGAGATGCACAATATAAGTATGTTTGTGAAAAAGAAAACAGAGGCATAAGATCATAAGGATTTAGTGAGACAGAAGGCGGAAAAGAGCAGGGATAAATTTCTCACCAATAAGAGAACACAGCTAAATCCACTTGTTCTTTTCATGGTAGTCAATGATAGAACTTCTACATCCAAAAGTGTTTGCATGATAATCCAATGTTTATAAAGTCATAGTAATCCATATATAATAGGAAAGTTCTGAAGACATCCAATTCTGAATTTATAGACGCAGGTTATAATTTGGCGTCGGTCATAATAAAACTTATGAAAAATAAAAAGTTTTGTTTTCACCCTAACATTCCAATAATTTCTCCATCTCCTAGTTCTGTCTTTGTACTGTTTTTATATCTGCAAATTTGGCACTGTGTGAAAAAGCTTGAAACAACCTTTCATACAGAGATGGGGCTTCGTTGAACATCCTGAGCAGAAAAAACTTGATCTTTTTCGTTTCCCCATGGTGCGACGCATTCACGATCAAGATCAGAGAAGTCGACAAGATGTTTGTTGCCCTGCAGACGTTCAACATCACTTGCTCTGGACTTTCTCCCAGGCTTTGAGGATAAGGCTTAAAGATGGGGAGGTGTGATGGTAGCGACAGAAGCTGTAATCTCACTGATGAGTGTGTCCTTGAAATTTTTAAAGGGGCACTTCCTTGCAGCAGCAAGCTGATTTATGAGAAACAGAATATGCGCATTTACTTGACACACTTCCCACATCCATTGAAACAATTTTCTCCACCACCGTCTTGTTTTACGGTGATGGGTGCTGTAGTATGACAACATCTGGTCATCCCGATCACATCCATTCATCTTATGGTTGTAGTTGTCAATGATGATCGGTTTGGCTACATGCCGTCTTCCTTCTTCACGTTCCACCGAACCAACCCGACCTTTGCTTGAAACAACAACACAGGGCTTTCTAGACTTTTTGTCTTTCCAGGCAACCAATAGAACATCTTTTTCCTCATTGTAGAAATATCTTTCTTCCATGTGTTGTAATCTCAGGTTATTTTTTATTTCTTGTGGGAAGTGTCTCCTTTTTGTGTTGAGTGTGCCTGTTTAATTATGACGTTCTCGGAAATAATCAATAAGTGGCATTGACGTATAATATCTGTCTGCATATATGTGATGTCCTGATCTGTTTAGTGGAGTGATGAGTGTTGAGAATCAGGATCTGTGTCAGGATTGTATGTGGTGTTGGCGCCAAAGTATGTTAGGATATTGTAAACATAATCAGTCGCAGAATCACATGCCCCAAATGTTTTGATGTGGTGTTTTTTTGGGCTTGGAGGCATTGTACTGCTTGTTTGAAGCGCCCCCTAAGCCAATTACCATCTCATCAATGCTGATGTCTTCATAAGGGTGGAACGATTCTTGAAATTTTCCCAAAAGCTTGTTGATGAATGGTTCTATCTTGGCTTTTCCTTCTGCACCTGGCTCACATACGTGTATCATGCTGTGGTAGATGAGCTGAAAATAATTCCTGCAGAACATCTGCCCATACCATGGGGTATGTTTATGCTTGAGTGTCGACCAATAATCAGAAACAAATGGCTTTGGCTCAATTCCCATAGAAATGAGTACGCTAAGAAATTTGTACATTTCATATCGGCCGATGGGATTCCAGGCAGAAAAATAGGATGAGTTGGGATGCTTTGCAAGGACTAACTCAGCATACCTATTGATCTGATCTATCAATTCATCTACCACATCAGTATCAAAGAACAGCTGTAGAAACTGAAAAGGTCCAGCATTTTCTCCACACTGGTGTCTTAGGGCCAGAATCCCCTCCACGAAAATGAAAATGATTCAGTCTCCTCACCTTCTCCAACCATCCTCCATGGACCAGTGCTAATGGGAGTTTCAGCTTCATCTTCACTGTCAGTGTCACTACTAGTGCTAGCTCTACTAGTACTTGGAACATTGCTAGGGCTAGATCTAGGATGGCTCTGGCTTGCTCTTACTCTAGCTCTTTTCCTTTTCCGCCGTTAGTGATAGATCTACGCCCGACGTTTTGATACAGGTGCTGGTACAGTTTCTTCATCACTTTCACCACTTCTACTGTCATCACTCGGCCACTTCTCACTCCCTGAATCACTGTCCAAAACATCAAAATCACTAACATCATCGTCAGGCGGATTTCTGAACAAACCTAACGCCTGTTGTCCAGTAAAACATCTGGGAGGTCTGTTTTTCCCAATCCCTGAATCACCAGAAAAAGTAGGCGTGGTCATGTTTGTTTGTTTTGATTTGTTACAAAAGAAAATCGACAATATCTGTTTACAAAATCAAAAAGACGCTAAAAGTTGGCAAAGAATTTCGTTACCGGATGTTCTAGTTTTTACAAATCAATACAAGCAGGATAAAAAGTCGAATAGACCGTATACGAAACAAATAGTCTTGAACACCGATAGATCGGTGAATGGGGAAAATGGCGACAGAACGACCACCGATACATCAGTGAATGGGATAGAAAGAGTTAAATACGGTAGCAGTGTTCTGTGTCTGAAAGCTTCACATTTCAGGGGTTTTTTTCATTTGCCATTTGCATCCCTCTACTATGCATAAAAATAATTATTCCTGATACAGACATAATAAGATTGTTTTTCAGAATTTAAGGGTTTTGAATTGCATTCAGGACAAATATGGTCTGTTGGGGCATTCACATTTAATTTTTATCACCTATGTGTTTGAGTTTGGTGTAGCCAACTTGTGTTCAAAATGTAATATTTTTCATGTGCTTTAGGTGAAGTAAACCACTTTGTATATCTCAATATTAATGGTCTTGTTTTAAATGTATAACATAATCATTAATATGGTCACAATATCAAAATCTGTTTATCTTTCTGCAGGAAAATCTTTGTTGGTGGTTTGGATTGGGGCACAGATAAAGGTAAGGAGTGATTGTGAAATATAATATATAGTCTGTTTTAATTTTGTATCCTGTGTAAATCACTTTGTTTAGGGGTTGAAGTGTAAGCACATTTTTTTCCCCCACTGTATGCATTTTGTATTTAATTGACTGCAAGATAACACCATCATATGTTAGTCACATTAAGTATACCTTGAAATTCATGGCACTACTTCAAATTGTTTTATTTCAACTTTTGTAGAGGCACTGCATTCTCATTTTTCCGCCTTTGGGAAAGTCACAGACTGCATTGTTATGAAGAACAATGCTACTGGCAAGTCTAGGGGATTTGGTTTTGTTACATTTGAAGACACTGATTCAGTCACTGTGGTTTTGGCTAAAAAACACACGATTGATGGGAGAATGGTGAGTACTTATTATGTTATGGTTATTCCATTCTTTTCAAGTAACTTTAAAAAGCAAAAGATTTTAAAGTGTCAATACACAAAGGCATCAGTTACCATTCAAGTTTCCGATGACAAATAATACTCAGTGGTGATAATTTTCCGCCAATTGGCAGAAATCCGCTTTTTTCCCCACCGTTCAGGGGAAGTTTTCTCCGTTTTCCACCCTTCCCGCTGCAGAACTCAAGTTCATGGTGAGACATTAGTAATAGTGTGAAACCAAAATATGAGACGATTCAGTATTTTCCTATCACCATTAAAGATTATAAACTTTTTGTAGAGGTTTGGCAATTCAGTGTGTACAACTATCGATACAGCCACTGACGTATACACAAACACTTGTAAACTACGAATCATCTCTTCGATGTGTTTTGTTTGGCAATATTTTGATGTCGGCAGACGTATCATTGCAAGACACAAAGAATATATATATACAGCATTCACTGTAGTAGAGTATTATGAACTTGGAAAACGTAATCTAGGTCTTATAGTCATAATAAAGTTCCTCTTTCAACATTACAAAAAACAAGTTTTAAACCAATAAAAATGCATTGTCGATGGTTTAAAACTTTTTTGTAGTATGGCAATGGTTTTGCACAGTTGAGATTTTAGATATTAGAAATGCAACACATTTTGTGTCCAAACAGCTGAGATTGCCCTTTAATCTCCCAAACGTTAACATGTCTGGTATCAGATGCTTTTAATTTAAGAAGACAGTACACTATTCATTAATCATGTAAATGGTTTATTTCCCTCATTGTCACACAGGTACATCCATATTTGTGCATTTATTCAATTAAAAACAACACAATAGAGTATCCAAAGCCTTTTGTTTTCATACATGATATCCTGGGTTGGGAGGGCGGCGCGGACAGTTTGGTCTTTGGTGGTTTGTCGAGACTGATAATTTCCTCTATTTTGGTTTTTCTCCGTTATCATCACTGAATACTACAATTGTTAGTATCATTATTTAGTACTCAAGTGAGATACATGTATGCCAATTCTTTCTCCTTCACATTAACTTTGTGATAATGTCAATTTCATTGTCTTTTTCTCCGTTTCTTTTTTTTGTACAGCGCTGGGTTTCCACTGTGATATGTTTACCACTACTGCTTTCACTTTTATCTTTACTCTCTTTTTAATAATTTCCCAGGTCTACTGTTATTATTTGTATATATCTATTCAATATGAATTATTTCTTATCCTGTTTTTTTATTATTTCATGTCTTCTCATTTGCAATCAAAGATATCAATTTATCTCCATAAGATTTATTTTTTCTAGTTTTTCTCTCCTAATTTCACCCCCAAAAATGCGTGCTGGCATTTGGTTTTAAAAAGAATACTTTGACATCTACAGCACGGTTGTTTTTTCTGTATGTAAAGTAATTTCAGTACTTCGCAGTGAATCTGTTCATCATTTTCTGTTTATTGCTTACTTTGTTTTCTTCGTGGGTGGTTTGGGGGTGGAGGGAGTACTCGTAGGTCCTGTTTTTTTCATTTCACATTCACGTCTTTCGTCCTGTTGTGTCCTCTCAATTCACAATGAGATTACTGCTGACGGTGGGTGGATGGGGTAATTATTAAAAATAATCTGAAGTGTAAACATGTCTTCCCATTTTTTTCACCAGGTTGATGCAAAACAATGTAATGCAAGAGGAACCATGCCTGGCCCAGGAAAGGTGAGTCTTGTTAATCCTAGTCTTTAAACCTTCAACAATTGTCTTTGGTCTCTTTTCTTTTCATGTCTAGAATATGGTGTTAGATATAAGCAGTGTGATGAACAGCACACCCCCATGCCAGGTACAAATGTAGAGAAAGAAAGTAAAATTTAGTATTTCCAGAATGACGCCAGTATTTCAAATGGTTCCTGCTGTTTCAGTCAGTTAAATCTGCTATAATGAAGCAGACCGATGATGGAGTGGACTGATACACTTGAATATCATTAACCCATAATTTGCTATATTCGTCTATTGGCTCAATTATTATTTTTTACAACTTCGCCATTGCTAGGTAAGCCAAAATAATTAATTTTGGAACCCAAGTAAAAAGTGAATTAACAGACAAGATTTGTTGAAAGTATTTCAAAAATGATATCCCATTGTGCTAGCATGAATTTTATTCTGACTGAATGTCATCCTAGTTTTTACTCTTATTTCTTTGTTATTGACAACCCAACATGGGTTTTGATGACAGCAATATTTATAGACATGGCAGGGTGTAAAGGGAGGTGGAAAATTGATGTCTTGGGTAGGAAAACATTCAGAATTAGGGCTCAGAAACCATCAGGGGGGGGGGGTGTCTTTCCCGGTTGTGACATCAGGGAATCATCTATGTTTATGACAAACATCAGGGTAATCGGGATATTGAAGTTGACATGAACCGCTACTGACATCGGGAAAATTCAAATAAGTTTCTGGGCAATGAATCATCACTTTTTCATTCATTTTCTGTTACCTATGCTTTGTTATCTGGCGATTCTTTGATATTGATACTAAATTATTCTATTACCTTCTTTGAAATGTTGAGGGGATTAATATTGGTGGTTGACATACAATCACATAATCTTTTAGATACTCTTTGGTGGCGAATCTCGGTTTCAAATGACCATGTGCCTAGACCTTTGCCCCATAGTAGAAGCCCTTAAAAATTCATGTTGGTTTTCAAACAGAATTGCTTCCTTATGAAGTCTTTTAGTCATGTTTGTGAAGAGAGACATATAATATATATAGAGATGTTATAATTTACATATAATTAATTGTGGTTTGTTTTGTTATTTTGTCAAACAGGGACCAGGTCAAAGAAATGGTGGTGGTGGCTTTCAAGGCAAAACAACAAAAATATTTGTTGGTGGTCTTCCAAATGACGCAAATGAAGAAAACTTGAAAGATTTCTTTAGAAAATACGGTGATGTAAGTATTTCAAATGTCTTTTCAGTTGGCTGTGTAGCTGTCAATGTTGTAATGGGTATCTATTCTTTATGATCAATAATGTGTTGACTAGATTGTTTATTTTTACCTATTTCCCTTAATTTGTAACGTTTTGATCTAGAATTATAGTTTTTATTTCAATGCTATTTCCATCTGTGTGTTTTGTTTTGTGAAAGAATCAAGAATTCTATGTAATTGTATGTTTTGTATTTCATTGATGGTAGAGATTACAGTATTGTATTTCTTGGCTTTTATATTGTTTTTTCAGGTAACCCATGTTGCTATTATGTACGACCAAGAGAAAGACAGACCAAGAGGTGAGGCCCTAGGATTACTTTATACCTTATCATAGACCCCACAAAAACTTCAATGGGAGGTGGACAAGTTTCTTTTTTGAGTACATGGTTTTAAGTGTGTATAAGTGTTTACATGCTGTTAGAGAAAAGGTCCTCAGAAAATGCAGCTAGTAGATTCCATTGTATATTGCTATCTGTTTTTGTTTTGTTTTTTTAGAGTTACAGTATCCTCTAATTTCCAGGATTTTTCTTTAAACAAGTGTCATTTGTTGAGAACTTTTTTTGTCATAAATCGAAAATGGCTCTTATTTGGTAGACTGCAGTTTTCTTTTGTTAAGAAATCACTCGGGGGGGGGGGGGGGGTGTCTAATTTTGTATTGAATTCTTCTTATTTATGTTATCATCTGAGAATATAATGGAATCTGCCAGTGATTTTTAAAAGTAGCTTATCTTGATGTGTTATTGGCGTGAAAGTCCAGTGAAAAGTGGTGAAATTCTCGGAAGCTCACTGCGATTGAATTTTGGATGTACTAGAAATGTCATGTTTGCAAATGTTGCCCCCCCACCCCCCCAGATAAATTGTAGCCATATCACATATTCTTGCATTCATCATACTCATTACTCTACTTTTTCTCTTTTAAAATTGAGAGAAATAGTCTAGCATGGTTTGAGAAAATAGTCTAGCATGGTCTTATATATGCTTCTTTTAATCTTTGAAGGGAGGGGTGGAGGGATTGACTGAGACCATAGACCTATTCTGATGCAGCATATGCTGCAGGTGCATTACTTATTAGAGGCAAACTAGATGCTATATATACACCATTTCATCATTCGTCTTGTTATTGCAGTTAGTGGACATTAAAATGTTCATACTTTTTCTTTCTCTCTGGTATTAAGTTTCTACAATTTTCTTACTCTCGTTGTGAACGGATCTTGGTATAAAGATGTCAATATACAATTTATTTAGAGTTCAAGATGTTTGTTAAATGTTAAATTTGGAGATGACCGATCATTGCAATTCATTCCTGACGTTTTCCAAGAATGCCTTGTTTCTGCAAGTTTCTGTTCCTTATCTGCTTTTTGTTACTATGGATTATCTTTTGAACAAAGATTTGAGTTCGATGCAAGTAATTTTAGATTAAGAATGTTTATCAAAGGTAGTGTGAAGAAATATGTGTAATTTTTGCAAATACATGTGTGATTATTAAGCATATCATAGATTTTTGAGTAGTGAGAAATATTTCTTAAGTGGTCTTTCTTCCTGATTCGGTTTGTGTCATTATAAGCAGTAATTAGTTTTAGATACAATCTGTTTAAATTGCATATTCTACCACTCAATATGCGAATGTTGATCCTCTTAAATATCCTCCTGGATTATCATTTTATGTATCCTGTCATACCGGTTTTGGTCATTTTCAGTTTAACGATTTGTTATTGAGCAATTTTGTGCATGTACCCTGTACATATGTTTTAGCTGCATTGTAATTGTATTCATTGACTTTATGTACCATGTCTAAAATGATACCCTGTTAAGATAGTCGCAGTCATGTACATTAGACATCTTGCTTTGGCATGATGAGGTTCTGTTGTTAACCTTAAGTCTACGTCATTTGAACAGGATTGAGGTTATGATTTCACTTGGAAGTTAGTGGTACCGACATTTCATGTCCATCCAATTCATAGCGTGTATGTGTGTATGTCCAATTTTTATTAATCTGAAAGCATGTGAATTTGTTGGTGTGATTAATTTTTCTACTGCAATGAATTTTGCTGCCACGGTTACTATTTTTATATTCACCTTGAATATACAGCATATATTGTATATGAGATATGTATATCATGAGATGTGAACAGATTCAATCTTTCTGATTTACTAATTCCTTCACTATCTAGTCTTCCTTTTCCTTTCATTTCTTCTTACAAATGGTCTCATATTTTCAGACAGATTGGTTTATTCCTTCTGTTTGAACCTCCTGGGACGGTCTTACTGGAACATAGCTTTCATTGATGTTCACAAACTGCTGATTCAATATATTTTTTGTTGGTAGCAAAACATGGTTGTGGGTTGCGGGATTGCTGTTAGGTCCTACTTTCTTCCTTTCACTCCTTTACTTGCCCTTCATTTTGCTGTTTCCTCTTCATTCACCCTGAGCTTACTACAGAGGGTGAACTAAATTTAAATTTGACACCATCAAAAGCAAACAATTGATAAAACTGATCTCACAATGTTATGCAGTGACTGCCCACTCCTTCCTGCAAAAAGATTTGTAACCCTGTTAAATTTCACTTTGAAGTATTTACATCAATGCAAATATATTTTGGACATGAGCCTTTCTTGTGATTGAAAGTGGTGTCCTAAAGGCAGCTGCTGTGGAACTTCAAGACTGGATTTGACTGTTCTGTCTTTAAATGTATAATGAATAGTTTACCATACAAATGTTATTTTCTTCTCTGGTTATGTTACCCGTAGGCTTTGGGTTTTTGACCTTCGACACTGAAACCGCAGTTGAGGAAGCAGTAAAGGACCACTACGTGGATTTCCATGGAAAAAAGGTTAAACAAGAATTTTTGGTATTGCCTTCATGACTTGGAATCTGTCACCGAATCGTCAATCCTTGGTTAAGAAGATGGCTATGGAAACCTTTTCACAATAGAACAAACCTGTGATGAGAATCCCAGAGTTGGAGCAAGACCCAATTAATTTTGATTAAATTATGTTGACGTGTTAGAAGGCTTAAGCAAACATGTTGTTTCTCGCAGTATTTTTTCTTAAGACTAAATAGTTGGTCAAAATTGTGACTGCACATTCACATGTTTACGCTATTAGTACATATTTTGACCGGTTTAATCTTTTTAGTGTAGTAAACTGCCACTGGTGTGTGACTATTAAAAGTTATTTGGTCTGTGATCATGACTGCCGTAATTTCTTAAGTAGTTACTACCATTTATTGGTAGGTCTTAGTATATCCATGGACTCTGAATGTGTATGCTCACAGCTTGATGTTTTAAAGCGATTGTGATAATTTTTTAGTTAAACATTTATTTATATCAACATAGAATTTAAATTTTGCCAGAATTCACAGCAGCATGGCATTGAAGCTATGCTGTGATGATTCCTCTATCTTTCGAATTTCATTAAGTGGTATTATATATGCGATAAGTATGCCATCACCATGCGTCACCTTCTTAATCAAAGATGATTCCTCTATCTTTCGTCATATTTCATGTATTGGTTTGTCTCTTTGTGGGTTTTTGTTTTTGTTGGTAAGTGGTTTATCTTTTCTTTTTTTTATATATGAATTTTCTTCTTTTCAATAATTCCTTTGCCCATGGATGTACTTGCATTTTCATTGGTAAATACGATAACAGCTTTGAAGTATCATCAAAGCATATTATCAGTCTTTCAGATTTTCTCTGATTTCATGTGTCTGCATGTTTTTCAGATAATTAGTCCTACATTTAACAAAAGTTATTTTCACAATTACATTAATACTATTGTCACATATCCGTTCGCTATTTGTAAGAAATTTTCAGTAATCCTCTGATTCTGTTCTCCGATGAGTCGTGTGTTGTTTTTTTTAAAATAAAACACAACATGGGAATATTGATTTTTAATCTAGAGTGTAGGAACAAATTTCGATTTGGTTATTGATTTTTTTCTTATTTCCGTTGTCACATGCATTTTGGGGTGCGTTGTTTAAATTATATCACAATTTCATATTTTTCGATCTTTCTTCTTATTTATATATCAGTTTCACTGCCTTTGTTTTAGTTCATTTTTCTTTATTCTAAACATTGACATTTTCCATTCATTTATTTATTTTTTTTGTCTACTGTTTGTTCTATTCTGTTTATAGCCATTCAAATTAAGCCCAGGAGAGGCCATTTTAAGCTTATTATGTCCGCATACGTGTGTCTGCATGTTTCTTTAGTCCTACATTTTAAAAACGCAAAAAAATTGTGATTCTGTTCTATGAGTCGTGTGTTGTTTTTTTTAAATAAGGGAATATTGATTTTTAATCGACCTTTGTAGATTCTGTTGTCACATGCATTTTAAAATTATATTTTATATTTTTCTTTCTCTTATTTATATGTTTTGCTTTGTTTTTTCATTTTTATTCTATACATTTTCCGGTTGTTATGTTTATAGCCATTCAAAAATTCTTCACCCCCTCTTTTCAGATTGAAGTTAAACGTGCTGAACCTCGTCAAGGCGGTCGTCGTCCCAATTTTAATGGTGAACAGGGATGGGGTGATGGTAGCAACTGGGGCCAGAACCAGGGCTATGGTGGATTTGGTGGACAGCCCAGCAATTTTGGTGGTTATGGCAACCAGGGTTACGATCAGAACTGGCAACAGTCTGGCGGCTATGGGGCACAGGTAAGGTTTTGCAAGAATGCGTCACTTTGCAAAGGCTGGGATCCTCAAAATTTTACATCTCATTCCTCAAAACTTTAACATCTCATTTTCGACGGTCATAGAATTGTCCACCATATTATCTCATAATTCAATAGTCTAGATTTTAGGTAGCTACCTCTAGGGCTTACACTGTAGCCACATAGCCTAGAGATCTAATTTCATCAGATGTGGTTAGCCAGTCTTTCTTTTTTAAGTTGCAAAATGTTGTCTCTAGGCTAGAAGAGATTTAAATCAAGATCTAATTTATATCTAGAAACTAGTGACTAGCTTTCTAATACTTAGAGATGTAGAAACTTCAAAGACGTCGGCAAAAGCCAGTGGCGAGCCGGTGGAAATCCAGCTCGCCAGATACCCCTCTCTCTTTCTTCACATTACGTGATAGCACAATAAATGATAGTGGAATCAGATTGTGCTAACAATATGCTTAACAGGGATATCCATTAGTCCCGCCGATGTTAAGAGCTCATTCGAGGCGATATGTTTTTTAAACGCTCCGTAGAGCCACTTACGTAAAAAAATAATTCAAGGAGCCCACCAAAAGAGAGCTCATTCAATTTTGCATTAGAAACTACTAGTGTCATTTAAGTTCGACTTTGGGGGTTACCACTAGATCTAGTAAGTGGGACTGACCAGTCGCTTGGCTCGGGCCATGTGTGCTTGGTCGATCTAGTGTTTAGATACAAATTATTGCCATGTTTGCGTTTTCTACATCGATAAAAAGCCGTCTTGTAGTTTTTGGAGGGTAGTGAAAAACATTGGGCTTGTTCTATATATTCATTGTGCATTCAAATTTAAGAAGTTTTGTGAGTGATCATTTTTGCGAGATATAGGTTAAATTTGGTGTTTTGTCCCATTTGAAAATTTAAACATTTCCAAAATTAAAAGATTCGTAACTTTAATGTCCTACAGAAATGATTTTGGTATCACATTACGCAGGTAATAAATTCCATTGTTAGCAATTGTTTTTCCATTGCTCACACTTGAGATTTTGGTCTTGACTACCTACTATCAATAGGCTTAGTTACTCTGATTATCGTTGTTTCTTCTTTTGTTTGTTAGCGACTTGAAAACCCGTTCCATCCCCACACCACGCATCACTGTCATGATACTAATATGTGTCAGCCGTCAAGTCCCTGTGTCAGGCATAGTTCTTGTTTATTCACACGCTATTAATCTCTTTAGTCACATGACATACTTCACAATTAAGCGATGTCCAGCACAGTGAAATTGGATACGAACCAAGGGGAGATTAATGAATGCACATAATTGTATTAAGCACGTAACCGCCCTGAACAGCAAACTGCGTGTTGGGTAGTCTTGCATTCGAGTGGAGGGGGTGCAATGGCAACAAAGTGCATAGCCCCAGGATCTTTTGTACCATTCAATCACCTCTTACGACACACATCATGTTGGGAATATTCTAGCACCCTCACTGCTGAGGGACCCTGTTACTCATACAGGAGGGAATGTGGACTTGGCTGTTCAAATAACGTGCAACGGTTTTTTGTTACAGAACTGGGGACCAAACCAACAAGGTTATAATCAAAGTGGCGGCTATGGACAGGGACAGAATTTTGGACCACAGAGTTATGGACAAGGTAATTTTTATGAATATCTTTTTATGTGTGGAAAATCTGTGAAGACCGTAAGTTGTGGTGTGGCCACTCTGTGACCTGTTCTGTTGGTACATGTTATGTTTGAGCGGTACGGTCATGGTATCATTTTGTCACTCAACTGTGCCCTTCTCCTCTCTGTCTTTCTGTCTTCTCTGTTCATTTTCTTTTTGTTTGAGCTGAATTGTAGCCACGGTTATCATTTACTTCTTTTACATTTAATCTGGTAACAGGTGCCACACAGGGGTATCAAGGTTATGGGCCAAGCCAAGGTAGGCTGTGGTTTGAACAGGCCGTCATACTGGCTTGTTCTTTGTGTGGTGTACTGATCTGTAATGTGTTGTGAATTCTGTTATTTAGTTTCTGATTGAAAGTGGAGAGTTGTTTATATTGAAACATTTGAGAAGACTTAGTGACAGGTTTTTTGGTTGTTTTGAACATGTTAGATTTATTTTAAATTGTTCCAACTCTATTTTTGAAATACACAATACAGAACAAGATTTCAAATGTTACGGGTATCACATCACCTTTCAACGCCCATCTCTACCTGCCTTCATATTTTTAAAATTTTAGGTGATTAAATGAAATTTTATTTTCAATTTCAGCACACGTGTACCGGGTATTATATTATAATGGGAAAAAGAATATTTTACAGCAGTGTTCAAATTCTAGTATATTCATTTGATTTTTCAACTTCTCAATCAGCCTTTAACCCGTAACTTGCTATTTTCGCATTCGGTCGAAACTTCCGGTATGCATCACCATTGCTAAGTCAGACTTAGTCAAATTCACAATGTACTGAGTTTTAAGTAGCGAAAGTAAAAAACTGCCTGACTATTCTTATTTGCGAGTAGCGTCCGTTGATTCGGTAACGGCTGACCTTGATTTGTGAATTTTTTGTTCTCAAACTACCACCGAATTTTTGGGTTTTTTTCTTCAATTTTTCCGTACTTCATTGTGATTGAGAATGGATTCTGATGATGGGACTGAAGTGCATAGACATGATGACGACTCGGGGGATGAATATTTAGCTGAAACTGATGATTCTAACAGTTCAACAGAGAGTGTTTAATCAGACGATGATAGAGCCAGATCTAGCAGTAGTTGAAAATTTCATGATGATATTCCAAGCGGTTACCGGGTTATGATTTTTTGAATGGAATGTACCTAATTTTTTACCTTTTTAGGGGGGAACCCTAGCAATGGAAATTACATAGGGCTCAAAGAGGCTAGCAGGTTAAATGACTTTATTAATGTTATGCCCGCGACCAACACGCATAAAACATGATGGGGTTCAGGTAGTCTGTGATCTTCATCATATGTTTGTAAAGGTGAATGCTTTGTATTGCAACTGTAGATGCTGTATTGTATATTTCACCCAGCCATATCATTATATCATTTACACTCACACCATCTTTAGATTGTTTCTGCATCTTTTCTACATATATTAAACCCCACCTTTATTTGCACAAAGATGCAACTGCTTCCACAGGATATGGTGCTCAGGGATATGCTGGTGGACCTCCTCAAGGTTACGGGCAACAAAATCAAAGCTACGCTGGCGCCAGCCAGGGTTATCCTGCAAATCAAGGTTACAGTCAAGGCAACAATCAAGCTTACCAAGGCACCCAGGCAGCGTACAATGGTAACCAAGGATATGCCAGCAGTCAAGGATATGCCAATTCTCAAGAAGGAGGATATGGAGCGGACAAGGTGGTGGAGGATATCAGAACAAAGCCCCCAACAACGCTGGCAGTGGTCAGACCTCAGGAGGAGGTGGTGGTGGCTACCATCCTTACAAGCGTTAACCTTTGTGTTCTCAAATAGCACACTTGTGTGTATGTGTGTAGAATGAATGGATGGCAAGAATGTCTTTTTAATGGATTTTGTTTTGTTTATTTTATTGTTGTTTTTTTTTACCCCTAAAAAAATTAAGTGGAGAAGTTTTTTAGTCAGTTCGCCGTGTAATTAATTGCTCATTGATTTGTTACATCTCACCATGTATAGACTAGTTTGTTTTTTGTACGATTTGGAAGCCTGGAAGGTCAGATGATGACTAGGAAGATGTGTATTATGTGGACCATTTTTACCATTGTCGTGGTGCAGCTTCAGACTGAATGTCAGTCACTTGTAAATACTTGCGAATAAAGTGTATTTGAAATACCCATTTGTTAAGCCATTTAAAAAAAACTTTATATCAGTGTCTGTGCATGTTATGGTGATTTTCTGCATTTGAGTATTTCTTCTCTGTATACATTATAGTATAGTTGTGGGCAGTTAGCAGGTGCTACTGGTAGGTCCAGAGTATCCAGCAAGGCCGGAAATATGTCTTGGGTAGAAAGACAAGCAGGAAATGGGGCTCAGGATTCCCATGCATCAAGGAAATTGTTGAAAACGAAAAAATTGTTTCCCAGTCGAAAATAACCAGGGAAAATGATATATTGATGACGAACATGTGAGAAAATCAGTAGACACGAACAATTATTGGCACCAGAAATAGGGAAATGCTAATAAGTTCGGACGCTGAATCATCATTTTGTCATCGATTTCCAGTCAAATATGCTTTGCTTTGCTGTTTCATGTTGAAACTTTGTTTGCCCGGGGAATTAGTATCGGATTTCGACACAAAGCTTTCTTTAGTTTTAGCCCCTATACCAATACCATGAACCGCGTATGTAGTACGGCCCAGCCTCCTTTCTTCAGTTTGACTTTTCCTCCGGAGAGATTAGATTAAGAATGCTGTGTGTGTGTGTTAAAAAGCCGATCGCGCAGTTGTATGGTTCGTGTCGAAGACGGCAATGTGCATATTTAAGTCTGATCGCGCATGTGTGAAAAAACTTCTGACTAGACCGAGAATGTTTGTGTGTGTTTAATGCGACCAATCGCGCATGTGTGTATGACTAGTATGCGAAAGAGAGTATCTACGGAGAGTCAGGAGTTTTCAGATGGTCTAAAGGCAAATGCAAGTGTTTAGTAAGAATAGAGAAGGTTGGATGGTCAAAGCGATATACAGGGTCAAGGAAGTCAATGTCATTAATGTCAACAAAACATGATGGCAGAACATAAGACTAAGAGTAAGAGAAATAACGAATACGTCTTCCACTACACTACAGTGTAGATATGGGTGGGAAAGGGTGGTAGAGCCGAGAATAGGTCCCCGTCCCACTCTCGTCAAGTTTTGCTAATATGACTATTATTATATTAAACTATTCACTAATCAAAATATCACAATCAAGTAAGGCACCAGGGCTGACATCTTTGGAACATGCCTCTTTTGCCAACTTGTCGGCACTTCATTTCTATTGATGCCAACATGCTCCGGTATCCAGACAAACGTAATGTGTTTTCCAACAAGAACAAGGTCTTTCAGAACGTGACTAAAGAGTGAGTTCAGATGTACATTTCTGGTTATGAAAAAAGAAAATGGATACATACAGTTCTTGATGGGGAGAATTTAAAACCGTTGTCAGTTACTCATTTTTTAACTTTGTTGATACATAGTTGCATCGATCTTTCGAGGTATGACAAATGTTAGCCTTCTATATATATAGCAATATCATCTACAAAAAGAAATGCTTGTACATTGGTCAGCAGTGCCTTTATGATACATGTATCATTGATTTTTATGTTAAATAATACCGAAGAAAGAATACTACCTTGTGGAACTCACTTTCTTGTGAAAAATCTTCGTAGTGTAGACCCTCATTTAACCTTGAAATGCCGTTTTGACAGGAATTCAGAAACGAAAATAGGCAGATGACCACAGAAATTGAGGTTGAAAAGATCAGTAAGAATGTCGTGTTTTCAGGTCGTGTCGTAAGCCTTTTTTCAGATTAAAAAAAGACAGCAAAGATCTGTCTTTTTCGAGCAAAGGCCTCCCGAACAGCTTTCCAGACGGATAAGGTGATCATTGGTACTATGGTTTTTGCGAAAACCGCTTTGGACTTTTAAGAATATTTTTCTCTCCAAGACCCAAAGAAGGCGGTTATTCACCATTCTTTCCATGGTTTTGAAAAGGCAACTAGTTACAGTTACAGCTATTGGTCGAAAACTAGATGGGTCACTGAGATCTCGGTTACATTTTGCAATAGTGACCACAGATACTTTTTTCCCAGGAGGGGGATATTCGGCCGTAAGTCCAAATTTTATTGAATATTTTTAAGAGTTGGGAAGATTAGTCAGGAATTGATAGTGAATACAGTCAGGTCCTGCAGCTGATTCATTCGATTTCGCTAGGGATGCCCTCAGCTCGTCTAGAGAAAAAAGTTTGAAATAGGGTTCTATGTTGTCCGTGGTAAAGTTTATGGTCTTTTTTTCTTTCACTTGTTTTAATTTTTGGAAACCTGTGGAGTATGTTCAGAGGAAGAATTCTGGGCAATACTCTGACCAAGGTAGTTTGCTGTATCTTCGACATCGGTAATTAACTTGGGTGCATCAGGGTTCACCGACAATGAATTGGGAAGGCGAAAAACAGCGTTGACCGACATTTGGATTCGAATGCAGTATCGACGTAAAGATCGGCGCATCTAAGCTAAAGATTACTACTACTACTACTACAACTAATAAGAAGAAGAAGAAGAATACAAATAATACTAGTAATAGTAATGATAATAATAATACAATAATGATAATAGTAACAATAATAATAATAATAGTAATAATAATAATACTATTAATGCTATTAATAGTAATTATACTATTAATAATAATAATAATAAGCAACATTTATAAAAGTGTATTGCATTATTTATTTATTTTTAAAACATACCTTCTTAGTGCACTGCCATGTCTTGGTGTTCAGTCTTGCATGTTCTATTTTAAACTTGTACCCATCAATCATGCTAGCTTTCTAACCTCGCTTGGTTGTATATATGTCAGTGTCGGCCAACATTGTTTCTCCCATTAACTTGCCGTCCTTTTTGAGGTGGATATTTGCGCAAGTTGTCGTACCTTTAATTTTCCTCACTGCCTTCCACACGGTTTCAGTGGTGGCATTACAATTTAGAGAGGAAATGTATTTCTGCCAGGAATTCCTTTTGGCTTGTCTTATTATGTATCTTGTCTTGGCCTTTACTTTTTTTGAAACTTATCAAATTTGCTACACAAGTATTTCTAAAAAAAAGTATGTTTGAGCTTTCTTTCTTCTGTTGATTGCTTCTTTACATTCTCTGGAGAACCAGGGGACCCTTGGAAACATGTAGTGTTTATGGGGATGGAAGAGAATTGTTCTTTTTGCCAAAGAAATCAATTTCTCAGAGAAGGTAGACATGGGGTCATCGGATGATAGAATAGAATTATCTATATCAGAAGAACGTAATGTTTTGAAAAAAGTCTAGTTTACTTTATTGAAATTGAAATATTCGGTAGTCTTCTGTTCTGTTGGTTTGAAAGCCTAAGACGAAAGGGTAATGATCACTACCACTACCACAGAGGTTGCCATGAACGTGTCATGAGAAGTCTAGAGCAAGAGAGGGAGAGGTAATTGATAGATCGATGGCTGGGACGGATTGATAGGCCGAATGAAGAAATGTCGCTTCTCCTGAATTTAAGAGAATTAAATCATGATCGGAGATCAACTTTTCTATCATTCGACCACAGTTTTCTAGTCGGGAATCGCCCCACAGAGAAGAATGGGCATTGAAATCCCTAAGTAAGAGGAAAGGGGACGGAAGCTGAAATAAAAGGTTTTCCATTTCCATACACGCTTGTGTTAATTGATGGCGGTAGGTATACAGAACAGATAGTGAAAGATTTATGAGATGAATGGCTGACAGTAGCAGCCACCACATATATACTGGTGTTCAACTCCAGATGGGGGAAGTGACAAGAATTATAGAGTAAAAGTGTAGTGTTATTCCCCTGTATACAGGTGTATCCTTTTACTTTTACCATTATAAGTTTCTCTTTTCTTTACTCTCCTGCAGTGCCAGGGCAAGAGGTCTCTTTGAATTACATAATACAATTAGTTTTTCATAATTTGCTTTTAGACCTCTCACATTCCACTGCAAAATGGTATCCATTTAAAATTTCATTCATATTTGTACTTTTAGGCTGAACCTTCGCAAAGGAGGGCTGAGCACCAGGTTTCAGTCCTCCATGCTGTTTGGATACCAACAAGGGCGAAGCCTTTGGTGGGGTCTGTTTTTTTTTCCGTACCTTCTTCCCATCTGGTCTTGAAGAAGACAAAGAGTGGAAGGAGGGTTGGGATGACAGGGGGTGGGATGTGGTGGAATTTGAATGGAAGGGGGAGGGGCTAGAGTTCGTTGGGAAGGTGGAGGCAGTGGGGGTGGGTTGGGTTGGCGAGG
This sequence comes from Doris montereyensis, assembly GCA_037039925.1. Lineage (NCBI taxonomy): Eukaryota > Metazoa > Mollusca > Gastropoda > Nudibranchia > Dorididae > Doris > Doris montereyensis. Next base: position 150,541 of record JAXRKP010000306.1, on the reverse strand, counting down.
GGACCGGGGTCTGAGAGGAAGGGAGATGGTCAGGGGTAGGAGAGGAACGTGGGGGTGAGGGAGGGTGGGTCTCCAACGATAAGAGGGAGGGGAGGGGGTGCGAGAAGACGATGGATCGAAATCCATCTCTTTCTCGCGCAAAAGAACAGAAAGTCTGTTTTTGGTGGGGACAGACTTGTCCCCGTTAACTACTGGTCTAGTTTTTTTACATGTCTGGGCGACGAGGCTGTTTTGGATTTGGTTCCAGTAGCCAGTAGGCTACTGGGAAGTCGAGGCGTTTCGTCTCGAACAGCAGCAGCATACGTTTTCCCCTGCACAGAGGCAGCTAGACTCAGGAGAAGAGCCGCTCTAGCCTGGGAAAACGTACCACCGTGCTGTGCTTTGTACTGGAGGATGGCTTTTTCCTCCTGCCACTTTGGACAGTCCTTGGACGAGGCAGTGTGTCCACCTCTGCACTTTGGGCAACAGGGTGCTGAAGAGCATCAGAGTATCCACCCTTACCACAGCGGGGGAAAGCGGCCTCTCGATGGCACTTCGTCTTTCTATGTCCGAACCGATGGCACCTCATCGCGTTCGGGACTAAAGGTCTGACTCTGACAGCCAAAACCAAAGACCCAATGGTGAAGACTGTTGGTGGTTTGGGTACATGTACGGGTCTTGATCCCCTTAACCCCTCACCCTTCCCATTGCGGACGATTATTCGTCGTCCATGGGTAACCCCATCCAGTTCACTCACCAACTCTTCCTCGGGGCATCCATCTAGATCACGGGATTTGATGAGGCTCAACATTCACAGGAATATCACCAAATTGCAGCTTTCCCAACTTTCAATGCGACTTCAATCAAAATGTCACCAGAGCGAAGTCTGCCGATGCCTTTGGGCTTGTTCATTACGCCACCAGATCTCTATGCTCGAGCTATCTTGAAGACACTGTGATGCTATAGGTCGAGCTTCCTCCTTCGATTTGACACCAGAAAACGTGGCCAATCCAATGATATACACATGGGAGGCGCACCTGTTCCTCCCGCTTGGGACTTGCTAGGGTGGTTTGGGGCAGGGAGAGGTTTTGTTTTGGTATCCATATAAATAATTTTGTTTAATTTCTGCCTCAGCAGCTTCCTACGCTTACTGTGCGTCCAACAAGGGGACAGGTTCCGCCTGCCAGGACATACTCTGAGGTTATACTCTCTGTCGAGAGGAAGCGAGCACTCCCACCCCTTAGGGGTAAAGGTGTCCCCCTCCCTCCGACCAAGATTGACCCAAAGACACCATATCGATATGGTGTCCCACCCGACTGAGCGGTGAAGGCCACACCGCCCGCCCGTCTTACAGAAGCCAGGGCTAAAGAGGCGTGTCGGTTAGACACCCCAACAGAGTGTTTCACCTAAACCTTCAGGATCCCCTTTTCCTGCCTTACACTTACAGGTCGCACTTTACGGGAAACGAGACGCCCACTAAGGGGCGGTTGTCCCAAAAGGAGAGACCAGAGACCAAGTAGTAGAAAGAAGAGGAGACATAGACATGACGATAGAGCAAAAAGGAGTGGATGAACAGAAGACAAAAGTAAGAGAAAAGAAACGTCACCTCTGCGTCACAAAAGAGCTTGTAATGCATAGGCGACACCCTGCCTCCTTGTTGCCATTCGCAACCCACGGCAGCCACGGGATCCTTAATCGCCTTATACGACACGCATGGACGGAGAGAAAGCGGCGGGGTACCTATTCTGCTCCTCTCCTCTGTTGGAAAGGTCCCGGTTCCCACGGGGGTGCCATCGCCAGTTGAAACCCTCCGACGTGAATGAAAACTGGAGATCTTATCTTCCCTGAGATTCGAGGGAAAGTTTCAATTCCTTCCTCAGCTTGTAAATGCGAGCCAACATACATGTATTATCATTCGACAATCACCAAACAGCCGTGGGAAACAGCAGAACTTCATGATAGGAATTTTGATGTGCTTTTTTATCCCTTGCTCACCCAGTAAACTGAGCCCAATTTGTATAGTTTTATTTGTGAAAGTACTGGAAGGCAATGATGCTCACGAAGATGTTTGGAAAATTTTGTCCGTACGCACAAGCACGTGTAATTGTTGATGTCTTTTTGGATGTTTGGTTGTTTCAATTGCCCTAGTGTGAGAGATAGATGTGTTGATCATACCTAGTTAGTGCCTTATTGAGTTGGTTTATGCTAGCTATATGCCTTTGTCTGTGTGAGGTGAGTATTAACTTTTTCTTGAAGGTGTTAGTGGCAGTGGTTTCTTACAAATTAACTGTTACGATATGCATGTGGCGTGATTTTGTGAGAGGTGAAAATATTGTCTAAAGATGATACAACTGGACCTGGTGGCAATCAATCAATATTTAGCAACTTTTGTTAAACAGTGCTGCAACACTGTACTTAAGCCACATTTGCATTTTAACATGCGAAGTATCAAAACTAACTACTCGTTTTACGTAGTTTTATGATAATATAATAGATGAGTAATAATGGAAACTGTTGTCGACAGTGGTTGATGAATGTAAACGCGTATTTCATGTGAGTGAAAAATGGGTGGGTAAGGAAATATTCATAACTCACGTGAGGGGTCAATTAATTTAACACAGACGGATAGAGGAATCTTTTCTCTTGCAATTAAACTTGTATAACGGCTGTATAATACATCTTTTCTTATAAGCAATATTAGCTGATAAATCGTATCAAATTTTTAAATATTCTTACTCCACAAAAAGAAACACTACACAAATAAAAGGCGCATCTGATTTTCACAGACACAAAGACTGAAAGAGCAGATATTGAGCTTTGAGTAGAATAGCAACTGAGCTGAAAGTCTACTCTGTGCCGTAATCAGAAAGTGATGAAGTTTTGATCATTACCCAAGGGACCTACCTACTGGTGGTCAGGTAGCAGTAGCAGACCCTTGTGCGCTGGTAAATTAACTGCCCCGACTACAACTACAACTAAGAGGTTTGGTTTTGTGTTTGACACCGTGATATATACAAATTCAATCTCTCCTCTGGTTACCCAATAAGGCAAGAATAGACAAATACAATTTAGCACGTTTTCAGGCTCTTTTCTCCAGTTCGACATTTATTATTCAAGAAATAAGCACTCATCATATACCATACAGTTCACTCAGACTCAGATCTGAAAATTTCTTTCTTTATCAGTTCCCATTCTACCTTTCGGTGTATGGGTTCAGAAGCCCGAGATGATCTTTCACCAGGATGCCCTGTCCTGGAATTTTCTGTTTCCTTTCCAAAAAGTTAAATTTCTATACTTCAATGCATCCTTTATATCTTCTCACTTTCTCCGAGGTCTGCCTTTTGGTCTTTTACCTTGGGCTTTAGCACTGTATACCGATTGAGCCGTTCTATTGTCATTCATTCTGTTTACATGCCCAAACCATCTCAATTGATTTGTTTCTATATTAGTTTTTATTCCATCTGCTTTGGTTTGATCTCCTATTGTTGTGTTTCTGATTTTGTCTCATTTAGTTTTCCTTACTACTCTTCTTAGATATTTCATTTCAGCTGCCTGTATTCTACTGTATTAGTAGGAAATAAACTGTATTGTATACTGCCATTTTGGTTTTTGTTAACAATTCTTGCCTACCTACAAATGCCTTTCCTAGATGGTTATATATTGCACTTGTCTTTTTGATCCCCTGGCTGATTTCTTCTCTTAATTTTTTCCTCTGAGTTAATCATTACTCCTAGGTAATTGTAGCTTTGAACTTGTTCTCAATTCTCCCTGCCCAATTTAAGATTTTGTGTTTTAGCTTCCCTAGTTACTGGCATTGTTTTGGTTTTCTTTGTATTTATTCTTATTTCTCTTGTTTTTAGTTCATTGTTCATAATGTTGATATTCAACTGAAGGTCACTTTCTGATTTTCCAAACAGAACTAAATCATCGACAAATGAAAGCCTTGATACATTTACTGATTTGAGCTTCAACATACCTACATTCATTTTCTTCATTTTTGAGGATCCCTTTGCGACTGAATCCATGAATGGGATAAACAAAAGAGGACTTAGGATACAACCCTGTCTTACTCCTATATCTACATCAAATTCTGCAGATATGTTTCCAGCTACTCTCACTGCACATGTTGGTTTATTGTAAAAACTTTTAATGGCTTCTATTAAATTTTGCTATACATTGTGTTCTTTAAAGGAATGCTATAGTTCGTCCCTCCTCACATTGTCAAATGCCTTTTCTAAGTCAATAAAACACAGGTGCAAGTCAATGCTTCTCTCAAGGAATGTTTCTAGTATTTGTCTAATTGTAAATTAGTGATCTTGTACATTTCTTCCTGGTCTGATGGTCTTCAACCTGATCCTCTACTCTTTTCCTTAGTCTAATTTCCAGTATCCTGTCATACACTTTTCCTGGAACGCTAAGTAGTGATATACCTTTATAGTTTGAGCATTCCATAGTTGATCCTTTCTTATGTATTGGTCCTACTGTTCCCTTTTTCCAGTCGTCTGGCACCTGTTTGGACTTCCATGCTTGTTGACATATTGCATGTAGTAGTTTGTCTGCCTCTCTCCTCGGTTTTTAATAATTTCTGGATAAACTTGATCTGCTCCTGGGGCTTTTCTTAATTTCACTTTTCTTATAGTTGTTTGGATTTCTTCCATTGAAATATCTACATCTTCAGCTGTCTCCTCTAGATTACTTGATACTCTTACTAATTGATCTTTACTCCTTGTTTCATATGCGCTGGAGGGATTATGTAATTGGTGAAAATACTTTCTCCATGTTTCCGTGATTTCGCTGTCTTCTTTCATTATTCTCCTTTGGCATTCTTAGTTTGTCGTATTGGGCATGCTTTGGTCTTTCTCGTGCTCTTTATTGTCCCCAATAACTGCTTTTGATTTCCTTGATACTGATAGCTTTCTTGAAGTTTTTGTCCTAACTCTTCCCATTGTTCCTGTTTCGCTTTCCTAACTTCCTCTTTGGCGATAATTCTTTTATTCACGTGATCTATCCTATCCTCTGGTCTCTTTGTTTGCAAGTATTTGTTGCAGGCATACTTTTTTTATATCTCAGTCTTGACATTCTCATTCCACCATACTGTTCTTTTCCTGTCTCCTTTAATTTGTTTCCTACCACAGACCTCTTCAGTACAACTGAGGAGTGTTTCTTTATACATTTGCCACTTTTCTTCTATCGTGCTATCATTCAGATCCATCTATCTTTCACTTATAATTTTTTTTATCCTAGATTGGTATACCTGTTTTACTATTGGTTTATTTAGTTCCTGTATTTGATTTTAATAGCTTTCTTCCCTTTCCTTTTCTGTTTGTTTTCATCGGTCAGTAATCTCATTTTGGTAATCACTAAGTGATGATCACTAAATACTTCTGCTCCTGTTTACTTTTGCATCCAATGTACTGTAAAAAAGGAGCTGCTAACTATTATGTAGTCTATCATTGACTTTTCACACCTGTTTTCATTTACTCTTGTATATTTGTGGATATCTTTATGGGGAAAAAGGTGTTGGCTATTTTCATATTATTCTTTAGGTAAAAATCTATTAGT
>JAXRKP010000306.1:37500-137500 GCA_037039925.1 Doris montereyensis | reverse complement strand
AAATGTTTGCCAAATTTTACAAAATGGGAATGAAGTGAAAATAGGAGGGGGGGGTGCTATAGGAGGGACTCCTACATGTTTACCTGAAAACTCAGTGAAAAAAGAGACAACATAGATCTAGAAACATTAATACTCAATGAAATTTTTATATCTGATAGTTTACAATATTAGTATTTGACATAAATACCACCTAGTCCATTCTTAACCCAAGTAGAGCTTGCAGTGTACCGGAAGTGACCTTCTTACAGTGAGGATTGCCCCAGCCATTTGCATGAGAAAACGAGTGTGTGCAACGGGTGAAGTTTTGAACAATGAGTTTACGTTTACAGATGATAAAAGACCTATAAAACAGGCATTTTCTATAAGTTGAAAGAATAAGGAATTCATATGTTATTGCAACAAGAGAAACTTAAAGGTAATCAACTTAGGCTTGCACGAAGTGTGTTGAATGGGAAAGCGTTGCTTTGACGAATGATAATGATGCTATCGGAAAGCCACGAGCTTAACATAAATTGTAATCTCATTGGCTGTTATTTAACTATGAACTCAAAGGTCAAACTACGTCATAAACCATGTAAGGAAAGTCGAAATTTCCATTCAAGAAGCCTAGGTGTCTGGCCTAAATATAGGGCCTGCACGCTTCCCCATGCCAATGACGGCGTCCCTAAATATAGGGCCTGGGCGCTTCCCAGGCGGACGGCAACACACCCTTTATTTAGGGCCGGCTCTTTTTCTTGGGTTAAACTTTTTAGGCTGCGCCACCTTGACAACATTCATCAGAACTTGTCTCCCCCCCTCCCACTTCTCCCCCCACACATCTCCGAGTCAGAGAAAGAGAGAGAGTGCAAGGCGAGGCAGAAGAAGAAGAGGAAGGCTCATGGAGGGCAGGGTCGTCTAGTCCCTGTACATGTGCAAGCACCTGTAAGGTGGAGCTTCTGACTAAAGTAATTGACATCTGTCCAGAAGTTGCGTCGGTCATACGAAGACAAGAATCTTTGGTTTTGTACATTTTGCAGAGGGTCCACAGCCTGCATTTGAGATAGAGGTCCTGTGTGTTGTTGTATCTCTTTATAAGAAATATATCGAGTGTGTGTTAGCCTCGAAAATGAACTACCACTTTTATTCCTTTAGTATAATAGACTTTCTCTGTTTGGTATGGCGTGGGTTGATCAGCGTAATTGGTCAGAATAGAGGCATTTCCAAAACCTGCCTTTGGGTGGACTGCAGTGCAGTTATACGGGACCCGCCACTAATGCTTAGTCTTGCTGGAAGGCTGGGAGTGGTGCAAATATACGGGACTCGGCACTAGCGTAGGTATGCTTGGAGTGACCAGCGACGTGCAAATATGGCCTGGAAAGGGTTAATATTTACCTCTAATAGCTTTGGACTTAGAAATTTCCAATTATTTTTTCTAGTAGCTTTTCATGCCTTTTATATATTAAGGGGCCTACTCCTGGTCTAGCTCTATCTATGACATCTTCTCCTGAGAAGCTTAAAGTATGGTTTGATCCTACATTTTCTATTCCTTGTCCTTTTTTTCTTTGTTTTTGTAATGGCCAAAATGTCTACTTTGAATTTTTCCATTTCTTCAGCTAATTCTATCTCTTTTCCATTTATTGCCCTAATATTCCATATTCTAAAAATCACGGTTTGCGTTCATTTCCATGTTAGTCTTCGAAAGGTCAAGCCGGGTATATTGTATTTATTTCTCTGAATCTGTTGATTTTGGATATAAGCAGGTGATTGGCCTACTGCACCCTAGGTAGATGGTGGGGCTGCTACCTTGAGGCCCTGTACCAGGCCTTGCTATTTTCTGTCAGGGTAAACTCCCTTAGCATTTGATTACCCAAGACCTGCCTGCAAGGCAGCAGGTTGTTTTCTGTCAGGATTAACTCCCTTAGCCTTTGGTCAGCCAAGACCAGCCTACAAGACAGCAGGAGAGTCGTGGAGGGTGGAATCGCGTAATCCCTGTACAGATGTTCCTGTCCACTGCCGGAATGCCCAATTCTATCCATTGCAATAGTTAGTGCTATCGGTTTTCACTCCCTTCAAGTATAGGCGCGGCTGTTCGAGAAAGCACCTGATGTCACGAACGCACGAAACTACAATCAGAGAGATTAACCGTATGCAACATCAATAACATTCTCTTAAAGTATGAAAGTCCATCTTTTCCTTTAGAACACCTGTGTTTTTTATATGACACATTAGATTACATTTTGATATCTTTTCATTATTTCCGTTCATGTCCAAGGAGTGTCGTTGCTTAGATCTACTTTCTAGTCAATCGCCCAACCTTAGCGCGTCTCCTTCAAAACAAAATATGAGGCAAATGAGTTGCATCTATTCATCGGCAATGTGTTTCATCAGGTCTAATTTTTAGCACGATACATTTTTGTCCAACTCTTCCCTCCTGATCATTTTGATTCAAGTAAGATGATTGAAATTTGACGACTGATCATGAGCCCGTCAGTTGACCTTGTTGCTTTAAATTAAAGAATTGGCCATTTTCAAAAACCATTTATCCAAGTGATACATTTTCGTCTTCTTTTTTTCTTCATCTTATTCTTAGTTGTTACAGGTTTCTATGATAGGAAGAAATGTGGCACAGCGATCAATTTCAGAATCAACAGTTTTACCCCAAGGAAAATTTGAACAGAAAAGCCTTCTTTCACATCATGGCCAGCTTAAGGCCAACTTTTTCCAGGTAATATTATGACTATAATGATATACTAGAGAACGACTGTAGAATATCTCCTTATAAAAGGCAGCTCATTTCTTGTGTCTATAGATTTGAACAGAATAAGTAAATGGGGTGTTCATAGGAATAGTGCATAAGTTAAACAATATTTATTTTTTCCTTGATCAGAAAGGTTTGAGAGGAACAACTGGTCAAATCACTCATTGTGACCTTGAAATGAATAAATTAAATAAAAGAACAAAAGGATTAAGAAATGGAAGAAAAATAAATTCTATCCATATTTAGGCTAAGTGGTGTTCAGAATTGTGTCTGAAGGTTTATTTTGCTTAGTTACTGTTCACTTTTTATAACAGATTTGCTCTGACATGTAAAAGAATGTCCTTATTCATTATAGGACCGCTTCGAGACAATAGGAAAAACAAATCAATTGTTTTAGAAATGAAGTTTAAAACTTGAATTAAAGGCTAAGTCTTTGACCAGAACTGATTTATGATGAGAGCCAACGTTAGGTACATTGTTTTAAACCAACATTTTCATATTAAAATCTGTTGTTCATTTGAAAAAATTGAGTGTTTTTGTAGAATCAGAAGAAATTGTTTGGTAAATATGTTGTGAAATTATTTACATGAGTTGATTGCACAGACATTATTAAGACTAATATTTGTTAAAAATATTGCAACCGGTCAAATGCATAATATGATCATATTATTATCTCTTTATCTGTGTTATAGTATCGACAGATGTCAAATAAGAACTTCTTTCAGACTGTTATTGACAACATCAGGCAGGATATGAAGAAAAGTAAAGAGATGAAAGTAAGTAAATCAAACATCTCTTCAGATAAGTACTGTTTTGTAATTAAAATTCATTAATAATCCTTGAAAATCATTTTATACGAGAATACTAAATTAGACAAACTATTAATAAAATAGTATAAAGACAAATAGTGAGGCAATGGGGCATGTTGAAAATGAAGGAAATGACATTAAATAATATTAAGGAGCGTAGTTAGCTCGGTTGGTAGCACGCTTTCTTTTCATGGCAAGGCCATGAGTGTGGACACAGGTCACGGGTTCAATCCCAAAGTGGCCAAGTTTTTTTCTTGTCTATTCTTTGTATGTAACAAGATTGATGAAGAAAAGTTTATTGCTTGCCTATTTACATTATTATCTCTTGATCTCCATGAACTGAGTTGGGGTGGATTGATTACCTAATGTAATAGAAGTACAATGGTCAGAAAGCGAGAAAATTGGTCAGTTGAATGCAGAAGTAATGGTGGTGCCCAAAACTGTCTGGCAACGTTTTAATATGCCGCTTATCAACCATTTCATTGCTTTACTGTCATTGATGAAGGGCCCTCCTTTATCGTTCATCACTGATCCCAAGAGGCGGAGGTAGACAAGTGATTAGGCTGCTAAACCTGGGATCATAAGGTCCGGGGTTTGAATCCTGGCAAAACCAGGCCCGATGTTGTGTTTCTTGGGAAAGTCGCTTAACATTTATTGTCCACACTCAATCTAGGTGAAAATGGGTACATGCACCTGCATGGGAGTGAAAAAACCTGCGTCAGACTAGCGTCCTGCCCAGGAGGTAATTATTACACCTGTTCTGCTCCACGCTATAGGAACCAGGATAAGCTCCGTAACGGCCTTGAAGGAACTCATCCCATGGGTTGTTTTTTTAAGCATTCTCATAGTTATTCATGAATTGGACTTTTAACAAAATCTTTTTAAAATAAACACCACTGGAAAGTTTCTTGGAAAATAGGAACGCTATTTTTAAATTTAAAGGAAATCATTCTATTCTTCAAAATTTGTATCCTTCATCAGGACAGTATAGCGAAATTTAAGGAAGAAACCAAGAAACTAGAGGAATCTGATGCCTTGAAGCAAGCAAGGAGGAAATTTGTAAGTTTCATTAAGAAATTAGTTAATGCTTTTCATTTGAACTAAAATTGGAATAAATATCTTCATAGTCTTGATTTGGTAGATGATACATTTTAGCTTCTCCACTGTACATTTGTGTTTTCCTTATTGTTTTGCTTTCCTTCTGAAATATTACTGTGGCCATGTTGCATCCTAGAACTTGAGAGATTTGATGTGTGGGATTCTCATTCATCAGTTCATCACTGTGTTTTCATCAAACTATGTTGATCATTCATTCCCAATAAAGAATATATGAATATTTGAGCATTGGATATGCATGCAATAACAGTATAATGTTGTACTAGAACAAGACATTGGATACACCCTACAGCACGTGAAAAGGTTTAATTCAAAAGATTACAGATTGTTCTTAGTTGTGCAACATGTGAAATGTGTCATTATTATGTTATTTATATAAAACAGGAAACCATAGAAGAAGAAACGTTAAAGAGTTCTGCTGCCCTAAAAAGTCTATCGACACAATAAAGGATAAAGTTTCAGAGGTAGGTTGTTTGCTTCATTAGTTCTATGATTTTTACCAAATTTTCATATGCATATATATGAACATTGTACCTGATCTTAAGATTGTACATTAGCATCAAATGTTGTGGCTTTGTTAAAAGCTTACATAGTATTTATGTGCGTTAAACTTTGTTCTTCCTGTTAACTGTGTTGGGTTTTTTAAAATGAATCATCTAAATTGTCTTTTTAGAGGAAGGTTCATTGGATTTGGTACAGTCTGATATTTTCATTTCTAATCTTGTACAAATATTTTTTTTGTATTCGTTTTGAAAACATGACTCGTGTATTTAAAATTGCTGGCAACATTGAAAACAAGGACAATGACATCTGTAAAAATCTGTTTGTATGCCCTGCTGTTCTTAAACTTTTCCTTTTCAGTAGGTTTGCTATAGTGATGCATTGTCTGGAGGATTTAAAGGTAGTTGCCTCATAAAAATAACCCGTCTTTCATTTCACTGTCTTCTACATAGACCGTGGAAGAAGCTCAAAAGAAAGAATATGTGAAGAAGGGCATGGAGACTGCGTCAAAGGCCACAGAGGCCATCTCCAAATCAGGTCAAATGATCGGCCAAAGTGAAGCATTTAAACAGATCAGCCAGGTATGTGTGGCCTTTAGTTTTTGGTGATTAACATTGGAAGTACAGACATTTCAGTGATGATTGATTTTGGATAGTGAATTGAAGGGTATTCATAATCATAACCAAGAAGACTAAATTATAACTAAAAGCACTACAATATGATTTGAAGGACTGCGTTACGATTAAGAGGACTAAATCATTGAACTGTGAATGCTTTCTTTTTATCTTACATCAGGGACGCTCACGAGAATTTCTATCACTGTAGATTATTAGTACTTTTTCTTTTTATATCAGTCTTTTTTTTAATGCATTGCAGGCTCATGTCTTCTAGTCACATTTGCCTTGAGGCAATGTGTTTTCAATTATAATATCGACTATTACGTATAAGTTATTATAATGTATCATTTCGTTGTTAAAGGGTCTTTCAGACCTTCCATTTCTCTGCCTTTAGGCGGAATGCCGGCAATTTTATCATTTGCCGACATTTTTCCACCAAACGAAAAATATTTTTTCCCCCAGACATTTGCGATTCGAATGGCAGAAATGACGAATGTCGGAAGAAACGAGTTAAAAATTTTCGATTTCCGGCGTTGGAACTTCGGTTTGAGATTGAGATTCAGGCATTGTTCCAGTCATCATATTGCAGTGATGGGGATTTTCCGGTTTTTCCCGCGTTTCCGGGTTTGACACGTCGAACGGACCTCCAGAATTTTCAGATGAAACTTCCGAGATTTTTTAACTGGCTGAGTTTTTAAATAGTCGATGTTTCAGGGGAAAATGATGCGTCACCGGTCGTTCTCGCAGGCATTGAGGCAATGCCTGAGCCGACACCGTTTCCACCGGACCGACCTCTTACCTGTTGCCTGCAGGCCTATCCTAATTTCATTGACTGAATAGTATAGCCATCAGCAATTGTCGTAATCCGTATGGGACAGGGATGGGGATTTACGGGTTTTTTGACACAGAGGATTTCTCCGTGTTTTGTCTCATTTTTATACATGCACAAGCACCAGCCGCCCAGGAAAACATAGGGTCTAAGGCTAATTAGGACGGATGTCCCAAATAGAGAGAGAGAGAGAGAGTCATTACGGTATCATTTATCATTTATCGCCGTTTAATGAGAGAGATAGAGACATTAAAATTAGTAATACTGGTGTGGTAAGCCTAGTAATAGTAGTAGTGGTACTGGTAGTAGACTAATGGCTTGATATACTTTTGAAAAATAAACCCTTATATATATAGGTAGTTACCATACAGGACTCGATCTCCAAGACGCTGTCTTGCCAGTCCAGCAATATACTACTACAGGACTGTGATGATAGTGATACAGATCTCTTTTGAATTTTGATTCTAAAAAGTTGGCATGTCTGATAACATTGGGTTTTTTTTATATATTTTGGCCCTCTTCTTTATATTTCTTGTACTTGTATTTAAAAAACAATGCTCTTACGTAATACTATTTTGAAATTTTAAAGGGGGTGATAAAGTTCAGGTTTTTTTTTCAGAGCTTGTCCCCATCCCTGTATTATGTAACAACGTATGTTTTGTATAATATTGCATAACATTTGGTCTGAGAAATTTTTTAAGCAATTTTGTCAAGGGTGAATGGAAGGTCTGGTCTTTGTGTGATTTTTTTCATTCATTTGTGTATGTTTATATGCATTTGTGACTGCATCATCCTTATCCCAACATGGTAACAATTTACATGATTGTTCTTTTTGGACTTTTTTAGCACTTGATTTGAAAGAATTATTAATGTGAAACTGGAAAAGTCTCAAATGATTTAATAGGAATGAAAGTTAATATTTCTTTTCAAGATGGTTTTTTTATGAAAATTGTCTTTACGTTTCTTTTTCATCATTTAAAGGGTGTGAAAGCAGCAAAGCAGGAATTTGACAGCGTCACACTTTCAAGAGCTCGACATTACAAAACTCCTGGTAATCTTCTTTACTAAATCTGTAATCGTTAATGTATTCTTGTCACAGATTAAGAAGAGCAAGTTTTTTTCTCATAAATTATAAGTGCTCGCTGCAGAACATTGTTTTTGGTTGTATGAAATATAATGCAATATATGAATACTACCATTAATTTGAGTCAAATGTGGAGTATCACTCTCAAGTCGTTGATTTTACTGGGGTCCTGAACATCATTTTTTGTATTCCTTAAAGGAGACAAATGTAACTACTACCATTTCAGCATGTATAAATTAGCTGGAAAAAAGAATGTGTTTATTATATAGTTTCCATAGGAACGCAGCTATATTTGTATTTTCATTGCAATAAAACTGGAGCTTCAATTCAAATAGGCCATTATGAGCCATAGAGCCAGAGCTTCTAGAGCTTGTACCCATTTGCATCTGAGTATAGTGGGGAAAATGCGTATTAAGTGTTTTTCCCAAGAAACACAACATCGGACCCTAGCCTTGCTAGTATTAGAACCTGGGACCTCGTGAACCCCAACCAACAGCCGAACTGTTCGGCCACCTATACAACAGGAAATGTCCTAGAATCTCCCAAAAGTTTGTGGTCGCTGAGATTTGTATTGATGCACTGTGTGTCAGCAGTATTTAAAACGAAATGCGATGAATAGAGGTGAGGGATGATACTGAATGTTTTACAAGATTTACATATTGATTATGATGTGCTGAATCATAACATTTAGAAGCAGTTTTGTCAGTTTCATGTTTTAAGGAAGGCTGGTCATGCATTGCCTTTAGAATAGAAGATTGTGGTCAACGGTTAACTGGAGAGTGTTCTTTGTTTGATTTTTGTAATTTGCAGACAAGTTGAGGAAGAGGTCAGATACTTCCATGCGACCTAAAGACGACAAAGAAGTAGAGGCAGATGAGTAAGTCTAGATATAAAAATGTGATCAATTCATGTTTTTGCTTTGCCAAAACCTTTATGATAGGAATTAAAAAAACCAACTTCATCAGTAGTAAGGAAATATATTATTCGACACAACATAAGATCTTATGATTTTATGAAATGTTGTAATATCAAATTAATAAGCTTTCAAACTGAAGTCCGTTTTATTCTTGTGGCCTATTGACAATGGCCTGACTCCTTTTTCCTTAATCCATATTTTGCCATGTTCGACTACAGTCAAAACTTCCGGTTGACTTCCATATTGCCGGCTTCGACTGTAGTGGAAACATGACCAGCTCCTCTAAAAAGGCTGAATATAAAATAAAACGAAGTAAATTGTTTTGTAGAGTTGTATTTCTTCCATCATAATAGTCTGCTGCTACTGCATGAATTTTTTCCGTTCAAAATTTGTTGATTTGACCCGGATTTGACCTATTTTTTCGACATGTTTACACCTTCAACTTTGAAAGCGTGTATTTTGATGATGAGCAGATTATGCAACGTCTTGACTCTGATTCTGACGAGGCTAGAGTTGAAGATGGTTATGATCTATGGTACATCGAATATGATAGAGGTGTTGAAGAGCTTATTGACTCTGACAATGAAGTGTATGAGGTTCTTCGGGAGAGAGAACCACTGTTGATGCTAATGCCTGAAACTGGGAATATTTGAAAACTAAAGACATATATGACACACAAACACAGAAAACACAAGAATAAAAGGCTTACTGAGACAGGACAGCTCTGCAAAATAAATGTTAAAATTCTTGATAACTGTCTTTGTGTTACTTTGTGTATTTTTTCTTAACATTTGCATTTTTTGTGTTTGTCATGCAACATGTACAATTGAATTTTTTCCAAATTATTGTCTAATTCTTCCCTTTCCTCTGTCTTCCTCACACTACAATACAAACCACAAATCATGATTAGAACATAATATGCTTCACAATGGTATATTTTGTGACCGTACGCTGTCATTTTCACTAAGATCTGACAAAAAGACCATAAATTGTCAAATCCAAGGTGGCTGCCATGGTCACATGACCTCATTTGCATATTTTAAATATTTATTGTTGTAACACAATCTACCATTAGTGTATCCTGAAAGTTTCATTTGAATATTTATCATAGTTAAGAAATGAGAATTTTCTCCCGGATATGAGTCATTTTTAAAGATTTCAGCCACTATGGGTAGCAATGGCAAAGACATCCAGTGTAAAATGGATGGCAACATAAGGGTTAAAATTTAACAGATACTGTAAATTTGGATGGTCAAGGAATTCTCAAAGGTCACTCAAAATGGCCTAAAAGGATATACAACAAAAAGCGACAACTCTGCCAAAGAAGACAAAACATCTCAACTTTTATGTTGAAATGGCAGCAACTAAATGTTTTAAAAACTGAATACATTTCATAACACTCTGACAAACTTTAGTTAGATAAAGACTGAATAATAAGAAATGTATATTATATATGATAAATATACATAGTGTTTTCTTCATTTTGTTCTTTGTCTTCAAAAGTGAATCAACTGGCATGGTGTTACACAAGGATTCAAAGTTCTATCAAAGTTGGCAAAATTTCAAAGACAACAATCCTTATATGAATAGTGAGTGTAATGTTCTTCTGTGTACAAAAAATTCAGTTTGTATTTTGCTTTTTTTTAAAAAAGGCAGAGGGATATTGGTTTCAGTCATTTCAAATGTTAATTTGGCTGAATATCTCACTAAAACTAGAACCTAAAACACAAATGTTTGATTTCAATCAGTAGTATTTTCTTTTTTTTTCATTCTTCTATTTATTTTTTTATTTACCCACTCATTCATTCTATTATGTGGTGGTTGGCGGGGCCTGTTGGTAGGTCCTGCTTCTTTTCTTTAGCGCTTTCACTTGTCTTCCGTGCTGTTGTTTCCTCTTCATTTATCCTGAGATCACCACATATAGTGGACAGGGTAAATTCCAATGAAATGAAACAAGCAAATCATTCATTTATTCATTCATTTATTTATTGATTTATTCATTCATGTATTCATTCATTCATTCATTCATTCATTCATTCATACTCTTTATTCCTAGTAGTTTTATATATGAGCTTTCCACTTTATCCAGTCTTTGTCTTTTTTTCCATTTCTGTCCAGCTGGCCCCTGCCTCATTCATCTTATTCTTTATGTCTGTACTTGGTGTATTTTGTCCTCTCTTCTTCTTCTTCTTCTTCTTCTTTCTTCTTCTTCTTCTTCTTCTTCTTCTTCTTCTTCTTCTTCTTCTTCTTCTTCTTCTTCTTCTTCTTCTTCTTCTTCTTCTTCTTCTTTTTCTTCTTCTCTTTCTTCTTCTTTTCTGTAGCATAATGAAGGACCAATCTACAATTCACATACCAGCTGTTTAACATTGTAACATGACGGATTGAACAGTTACACAATCTAACATGAAAGGTTTCAAAGCCATGCATAATATTAAGTCCAAATGAGTTTGTTGCATGAGAATATAATAATTCCTTTAGCTAAAGGACCAGTTCTTAGTCTCTGTTTGCACCTTTGTCGCATAATCTCACTTGTGATTTTGATAAATCTTAGCAAACGGAGAAGGAGAAACTGCTTCAAACACCCATTTAGGCAAATCTAAAGGCTACCTTCTACTTTGTTTTCTGACAAGCATTAGAATCAATTTTCAATTTTTTTCTCATTTATGTTTTTGTGTAACTCTTTTCTTAAGGAAACTTACTTCCTGACCCCCTCCCCAACACATACACGCACACCTGCTTTTGTTCTTCTTTGCGCTTCCTTTTTTACCCTTCCTGGTCCGTTGTTTTTTTCTTTGCAGAAGTATTTGATCTGAAAGTCAAATATGATGAAAGTGAAAATGTGGTGGTAAGGGCTTCAAGATTCTTCACCGACAAAATGGGACAAATGTTTGGTATGCAATTGTCTATTATTAATTGTTAAAGTAAAACCTTAATACAATGTGCTTTCTCTTCAAAATGATGGTTTCAATCACTCTTCAAAGCGACAGTAATGTGTGAGGCTTATGTCTCTGTCTGAAGGTCTGTTATCTGTGTGTGTGGACATGCCATATATTGTTTACCTTGATTCTTGTTGCATGAAAATTGCCTCTTAATTCTGTGTAGACAATCAATGCTGCTTTGGTCAAGGGAGTTTAGGGTTCCTCAGCTCTTCAAAAGCCTGTCTAGAGATATTCAGAGGTCTTATCCAGGGCCTGAGATTAATGCAAATGAAAGGGACTTACAAAACAAGCAAAATCATGTCTGTTTTTTATGAAAGTTAATTACGGATCAAACAGAATCTTTGATGCAACTTATATTCCCTATTATTTAACGATCATTCATCATATTAAGAAGAAATACATAATTTATCAATGAAATATTTCAAACGTTTCTGTTTCTAATACTGACAAGAGCCAATTAGACTTTTTGTCGTCGTTTGCTTTTAGGGGGCAGGTGGTGGTACTTGGATTGGTGAGATCAGGAAAGTTTATAGCAGAGAAATGTCCATAGGACCTATAAATTATTTGTTACAGAATATTTTGTTGGCAAAGGTAGGGGAAAATAGTCAAAGCTTTAGCCTCAATTACCCTGAAATTGAGTGAGAAGATGGCGATGAAAACCCCTTATTGTGTGACAGTAAACAGCCAATCTTGTAGCACTAGATTCATCTGGCTATCATCAACACACTTGTCGAGTTGAAGGTCCCAGAATAGTAGAAGAGAATGGAAAATTTAGTGTGTGTTGGAGGAGAGAAACAGCTTTTATAACCATTGTGCTCCACAGTTGCCTAGAAATCATGTGGCTACGGAAAGTCACTGTCGGCTTGTTGATCTTTCATTAGCCTTGAAGTTGCACGCTAGTATTTCTTTGTCAAGGATTCGTTATGACTCTGTCTATGGCTGAGTGATGTGAGAGGCGGAATGCAAAGTGTTGCCTCCTGTCTCTGTGTTTGTAAACATGTGCACACTTGTAGGTAAGGAATAGTCAAGTAGAACAAAAAGCTGGTCATTGTGAAGCCATCTTTTTCAAAAGTGCATATCTAAATCTGGGTTTTTGATCCTCTTTATATGAGTAACAATGCCAGAGACTGTTGAGAGAGAAAAGGGGCTTCTGCAAGAAGCGTCTTTTCTTTCTTTCTTTCTGTTTTTCTTTTATCTTTCATCCTTTTCTTTATTTTGATCATTTACTTCTGTTTTGTTTATTTTTTCAGGAAGCGTATTTACTAAAACAGAGATGTCTGAAGTGATGACTGAGATTTGTAAAATAGATCCAAATTTTGATAGAGAAAAATTCATTCGTCTGTGTGAGAAGGAAATCATCCCCAATATTTTAGAAGTAAGCATGAATTTTGTGCAAAACATTACTTTTACTGTGTAGTAAGTTCTATTAGAGAACTATGCCTCAAACACTATTTTCAAATTAGTTTGATTTAATTTGATTTTACCCACATCCACAGCTAAGGGGATATCATGGGTTTTGGTAGGATTTTTAATTTTGCCTGTCATGTAAACAGCCAAGGGATATTTGACGTGCACAGAGTGTTGTGATCTGCACAGGAGACTTCCTTCTTATTGTCTGTCTGTAATGGGACCAAGTGTCGACCTACCTACCTGGGGGGGGGGGCAGGTTTTTTTCTTTTTTTAAAATGTCCAACCTGCCGGGGCTTGAACCCACAACTTTTTGGTTGAGAGGCTGACACCTTGCCTCTGAACTACCGAGTCCCCCTCAAATTAGTTGAAAATATTTTCACTGTACTATTTTAGATAGCAGTGTGTACCACTTCCAGCTATTTTAATTTTTAATATTAGCTATAACTTATGTAGAGATTATTCTGTTAGTATGTGTTGATGCCATGTAATAGCTTTTGTTTAAATGGAAAAAATTTTTTTTTCTTTTCTCAATGCTTTCACATTTAGCTGTTTTTTTTCCGTCCATTTTCTTTTACTCCTTATTGTCTCATTGTTTACTTTTGTGAGACAAATAACTTATTAAAGAGATCTTCATGGACTTTTCCTTATTTTTTGCTTTTTCAAAATCACAGGCAATGATAAGAGGTGAATTAGACGTTCTCAAAGATTGGTGCTTTGAAGCGGTAAGTTGTGACATTTTTTTCTCTCATTTATTTTATTGCTGCTCCGCAATGTAACGTTTGACTTATAAGAAATAGGACATGGCTTCATGTCCATGAATTTTTTAAAAGTTCTTTTATTCACTATTCAATCACTTTTCAGAAACAGTCTTTATTTTGTCTATCGTGACCATAAGCGTACCATGTATATTAATTATTTTCCTACAGCGTAATTTACACTGTCTTTGTAACTTGTTCTACTTTCAGCCCTATAATACCTTGGCTCATCCAATTGAACAGGCCAAGAAGGCGGATACCACTTTGATTCAAAAATTTTAGACGTCAGTCATGCAGATGTAAGTTTGCTTGTCTTCTTTGTTTACTTAAAGTGATACATGATAATAAGTGACAAATCCACCAAGAAAGATAGAACAAATATGTGACATTTGGGGTATAACCATTCGTATAACAAACGAGGAATATCTACACATTTATGCAGGCAGCACATAATGTGATGTCAGATGGCAGAACAGAAAGGAGAAAGAAAAAGGGGGCGAGTAGAGAGGAGAAGACTCAAAAAAGGGAAGATGGTGATAATAAGACTGGGTAGACGGGAATGAGGAGCCGGAAGCTCAGTCGATAGAGCGTCTGTCTACCACACAGGAGGCCTGAGTTTGATTCCCAGTCTGGCAAAGTTTTCTGGCCCTTCTGTTGACTATGCAGCAAAATGGGCGTTCGTTCAGACTGTGAAAGTAACGACGGCATGAAAAGCAATTACAAACTACCATACTATGCCGTATGTATAGAAAAATCAGGAGTCTACTTCTGATTACCCCACCCTCGACTCTGAATATGGGAATTATTTTATTTTAGAAGGGGAATAGGGGGAGAGGCTGAATAGGAGAAGTCAAAGGGGAAACAATGAAAAGGAGAGGACCAGCAAATGGGAGATTTAGACCTCGAAACAAGGGAAAGAGAGGGAGAGAGGTGTGTGTATTGGAATGGAGAAGTAAAGAAAAGATTGAGACATGTACAAGAGAAAAGGGATGAAAGGAAGTATCAATGAGGTAAAAAATATACAATAAATTCCTTCCAAAGTTGGAAATTCGTGGAATACGAGTACAGAAATGAAAACCCAAATGAAAAATTTATTGAAAAGCAACATGAGCTTTATTTTCTGTTTCTTAGTATTTAATAGTTTATACCTACTCACTATGGTGTGTGCTTTGTATGTATGTATCTCTCCGTTTCAGTATGTAACAGTGTTTCATATCCCTAAAACATTCTTTTTCATAATATTATATGTGATTTACAAAGAACAAATGTCAGGATTCACAGACCTGATGTTCTTCAGCTGTACTCAACATGACTTTGTTAATAATTTCATGATGATCTGTTTCAGATTATAGCTGGGAAGATCATGGAACAAGGCCTCCCGTTTTAGTCATTAGTTTCAACTCGCAGCAAATTATGGTAGTGAGAGATCCAAAAGGCCAAGTTGTTGAAGGAGATCCCGTAAGTAACGCTTTGTTAGATTTGCATGTTCAAAGTCTGTTTTCCAGACATCAGATTAGTTTCCTCTACAACGTCGGAAAGTCGGAAATATGTCGGATTTTTCATACTCAGGTCGGAAATTGGTGTCTTGGGTAGGAAAACAAGTAGGAAATGGGGCTCAGGTAGTAAAATCAGGGTTCCCATGCATCAGGGAAACCTTGAAAACAAAAATAATGTTTCCCAGTCGAGAAAATACCAGGGGAAATGATATATTGAGGACGAACATGAGAGAAAATCAGGGAAATCGAAATAGACATGAACACTTATCGGCACTGTGAAATAGGAAAATGCAAATAAGTTTGTGGACGATGAATCATCATTTTGTTATCCATTTCCGGTCATACATGCTTTGCTGTCCAGTGATTCTTTCATGTTGAAACTAAACGATTCCGATACCTTCTTTAAAATTGTAAAATTTGCCCGGGGAATTAGTATTGAATTTCGACACGACAAAGCTTTCAATACTTTCTTTAGTTTTAGCGCCTATACCAATACCATGAACTGCTTATCTACGGCCCAGCCTCCTTTCTTCAATTTGACTTTTACACTGGAGAGATTAAGAATGCAGTGTGTGTTAAAAAGTCGATCGCGCACATTGTTGTATGGTTCGTGTCAAAGGGAGAGAGACAGAGGGCAATGTGTATATTTTAAGTCTGATCGTGCACGTGTGTGTGTGTGAAGGCTAGGCAAAGAATGTTTGTGTGTGTTAAATGCGACCAATCGTGCATGTGTGTATTAGTATTAGAGAGAAAGCATATATGGAGAGTCAGGAATTTACAGATGACCGAAAGGCAAGTGCAATTGTTTAGTAAGAATAGAGGAGGTTAGATGATCGAAGGGACATCATGCACACACGGCCTGATAGCAGAATAGAGGTGGGGAAGGGGACAGGGTGAAGAAAGTCAATGTGGAAACATATGATGGCAAAATAAGATGCGACTGAGTCTGACAATGACATACGGTATCGGAAAAGAAAGAGAGAAATAACGAATGTGTCTACTGGGAAGAAGGCAATCATGTACTATACTGCTACTACTAGATTTAGATCTAGATTCCGGTTGTATTGAAGAAGAAAGAAAGAGGGGGTGGGGTGGGCGCCAATATAATGGAGATTTTTTACTAGGGGGGGAGGGTGGGTAGATGTTTTATGTTGCAATCAATTAAAAACTAGATCTAGTAGGTTTTTGATCCTGAGAAAGAAAGATGGGGTGGGGGTGGTGGTGGCTAAAAGTAGAACAGAGGAAGATTTATAATTGGCAGAGTTCAATCAAGTTATAGAAAAAGCCTTCCAAACCTCATTTTCTTCTCGGTAGACTGAGTAAGTATTTGTGCGCATGTTTAGGCTATGATATTGTCACTCATTTATTTTTCGAAAGGAGATAAAAAAAAATTAAAAAATCATTTTTGCACTGTTTGCATGTTTTCTGAAATGATAGGGGTAGATCTATCACTACGTCTATCAGCTATCAGAATTATAATTTTTTCTGGAGAATGCTGAAATATAAATAATCCAAAGTGAAAAATTAAAGAAATGTGTGATCACTTTTCATTTCATTGAGATGCACTAGAAAGTCATTCACTTAGGATTTTAATTAACAATTTATAATAATGCTTTGAAATTGGAAATATTTACGCTTTCTCCGTTTCTGGCACCGGGAGAGTATTTCATTTTCTAAGTAGGATTTTTTGTGTTGAGGTAGGAAATTTTCAGTTGACTTTTTGCTGGACACCCTGCTCTAGTTTCTAGGCCATTATTACCCAATGAGCTGAAGGTTATCGTGGGCAGTTGGCGGGCACTTCTGGTAGGTCCAACTTCTTTTCCTTCACTCTTACACTCCTCTCTCATCTTGCTGTTTCCTCTTAATTCACCCTAAGATCACTGCGTGTGGTGGATGAGGTAAATTGCAATGAACTGAATAGCGGGAGATGATCCTGATTTCTATAGCTCTGTTTTATTGGCTTAGAAAAGGCATTTGACATGTGAGGAGAGATGAACTATGACATTCTTTAAAAGAACGTAATGTAGAACAAAATTTTAAAGAAGCTATTGAAAGTTTTTACAATAAACCAACATGTGCAGTGAGAGTAGCTGGAAATTTATCTGAAGAATTTGAAGAGATATTGGAATTAGACAGGTTGTATTCTGAGTTCTTTTGTGTGTATCACATTTATGGAATCAGTTGCAAAGGCATCATCATAAGTGAAGATGAAGATTGTAGGTATGTGGAAACTCAAACCAGTTAATATATCAATGCTTTCATTTGCTGATGATTTAGCTCTATTTGGAAAATCAGAAAGTGACCTTTAACATGCTGCATAATGAACTAAATAAAAGAGGAATGAAAATAAAAGCAAAGAAAGCAAAAAAAATGCTAGTAACCAGGGAAGCTAAAAACCCAAAACCTTAAACTGGGCAAAGAGAAATAAGAATAAGTTCAAAACTACAATTAACTCAGAGGGAAAACTAAGAAAAGAAATCAACCAGAGAATCCAAAAGGCAATGACAACATACAACCATCTAGGAAAAGCCTATGTAGGTAAACTGTCAACAAAAACTAAAATGGCAGTATACAACACAGTTTATTAATTTATTGTCCTACTCTCCTATAATAGAATAGCTAGATCAGTACACAATGCTAAAAGCCAAGATAAAAGACCAAAATGTAGACCTGGAAGAAAGTGGGACAAAAGTATAAAAGAGGCACTAAAACAAAGAAATTTAAACTTCACAGAAGGAAACAGAAAATGTCAGGACAGGGTAGGCTGGAGATAGATCATTTTGGGTATCGAAACCCATACGCCAGAAGATAAAATGGAAACTGATCAAGAAAGAAAAAGAATGAATCAGAGCAGGTGATAATGCATCGCTACGTGGACAAGACACAAGTCTGCATTTACTTCCCAGCTTGTTCTGATACCCATTTGCACCTGGTCAAGCTGGAAAGCTACCGTTTACCATGGCTTTTAAAATGATTGGCGTTTGGCTGTGAAATTTCTCCATAGAAGTATTTTTTCTTCGAAAAGCTTTTAAAGGTTTAAAAGAACTGAGATAATGTACATTTTCATGTTAGAATATTTAGACAGTTCAGAATTTGTAGTACTAATAACGAAAAAAACAAATCATTGTATTAATTTTCAGCTTTTTTTTCGAACATGCAATACAATACATAAAGAACTATTTTTCTCTGTTTTTCTTCTCACATGTGCCTTTGATCTTTTCAATTCACAGGACAAAATTATTCGTATTATGTATGTATGGGCATTGTGTCGTGACCAGGAGGAGTTAGAGCCGACAGCAGCGTGGAAGATGATGGACATTTCAGCCAGTACATCAGAGCAATTCTTATAATAATAGATATACACTAGTTATTATGTACATAGACATAGGTATGATTGCCAATTATAAGGAGAAAGAGATATGATTTTGAAACCTGTGTCTTTGATTTTATTCGATTGTGTCTAATATTTGTTTGTAATTGTTCTTTTATTGGTGAAGTCTTGTTTTGAGATAACTGTCAATATTCAGGAATGTTTTCGATACATCGTAAAGCACAAGAAAGATTTACTTTTCTCATGGGTGTTGAAGTTGATAAAATGTTAACACTGACTTGTTTGATTTTTTTTTTAACTGCATCAAATAAATAATTGTCATGTTGGATTCTAAAAGGTAAGGCTTCAACTCGAAAAACTCTTGAAATACCTTTTGTTATTATGATTTATTTTAAATATTTTTGACACACACACCAAGACACAAGAGAGTGAAGAGGATGTTGACGAATGTGTTAGAAAAAAAAGCTAAGAATGACAGAAACAGTTAAAGAAGAATCAAAACACAGCAAAGTTCAAAGTGACCACTGCTATGCACAGTCAAGAACTTTACTCCTGACATCTTAAGAACTTTATTCCTGACATCTTATGCACATGTGCATGTACAGTATTTTCCTTTTAAAAGACACATCCCTGTAAACACACATTTTAATTATCTGAAAAAAGTTTTTCTTGCTAAATAATTAACAAGCATACCTGAAAACGATGGATTAAGATTTATCTTTATACAGGTTTCTATTCGTTCTTGTGCCATGGAATTCTAACTAGACGAAGCACATGGGCTTCCTTTCTTTATTGATCAGTTCCCTTGCTATCTTTCAGTGTATGGGTTCAGATTCCCGAGATGATCTTTCTCCAGGATGCCCTGTCCTGGCATTTTCTGTTTACTTCCAAAAATGTTAAATTTCTATGCTTCAATGCCTGTTTTATATCTTCTTCCCACTTTCTCCGAGGTCTGCCTTTTGGTCTTTTACATTGGGCTTTAGCACTGTATACTGATTTAGCTATTCTTGTCTTTCATTCTGTTTACATGCCCAAACCATCTCAATTGATTTGTTTCTATCTTAGTTTTTATGCCATCTGCTTTGGTCCGATCTCTTATTGTTGTGTTTCTGATTTTGTCTCTTTTAGTTTTCCCTACTACTCTTCTTAGATATTTCATTTCAGCCTCCTGTACTCTACTGTATTCTCTACTGTCTAAGGTCCAGGTTTCATTGCCATAGAGGAGAGTAGGACAATAAACTGTATTGTATACTGCAATTTTGGTTTTTTGTTGACAATTCTTGCTGACCTACAAATGCCTTTCCTAGATGGTTATATATTGCACTTGCCTTTTTGATTCTCTGGCTGATTTCCATAAATGTGATAAACAAAAGAGGACTTAGGATACAACTCTGTCTTTCTCCTATATCAACATCAAATTCTGCAGATATGTTTCCAGCTACTCTCACTGCACATGTTGGTTTATTGTAAACATTTTTAATAGCTTCTATTAAATTTTGCTCTACATTGTATTTTTTAAGGAATGCCATAGTTCGTCCCTCCTCACAGTGTCAAATGGCTTTTCTAAGTCATAAAACACAGGTGCAGGTCAATGTTTCTTTCAAGGAAATTTTCTATTATTTATCTAATTGTAAATATGTGGTCTTGTACACTTCTTCCTGGTCTAAATCCACTCTGATGCTCTTCAATCTGATCCTTAACTCTTTTCCTTAGTCTCATTTTCAGTATCCTGGCATATACTTTTCCTGGAACGCTAAATAGTGATATCGCTCTATAGTTTGAGCATTCCATAGTTGATACTTTCTTATATATTGGTACTACCATTTCCTTTTTCCAGAAGTCTGGCACCTGTTTGGACTTCCATGCTTGTTGGCATATTGCATATAGTAGTTTGTCTGCCTCTTGGCTTTTAATCATTTCTGGATAAACGTGATCTGCTCCTGGGGCTTTTCCTAATTTCACTTTTCTTACAACTGTTTGGATTCCTTCCATTGATATATCTACATCTTCAGCTGTCTCCTTTGGATTACTTGTTACTCTTACTAACTTATCTTTACTCCTTGCAACATACGTTCTGGAGGGATTATGTAATTGTTGAAAATGCTTTCTCCATGTTTCCATGATTTCGCCGTCTTCTTTTATTATTCCTCCTTTGGCATTCTTAATTTGTCCTATTGGGCATGCTTTGGTCTTTATCATGCTTTTTATAGTCTTGACGTTCTCATTCCACCATACTGTTCTTTTCCTATCTCCTTTAATTTGTTTCCTACCACAGACCTCTTCAGCACAATTGAGGAGTGTTTCTTTATACATTTGCCACTTTTCTTCTATTGTGCTATCATTCAGATCCATTTGTCTTTCACTGATAAACCTTTTTGTCCTTGATTGGTATATTTGTTTTACTACTGTTTTCCTTTTCTGTTTGTTTTCTTCAGTTAGTAATCTCATTTTGGCAATCACTAAGTGATGATTACTAAATTTTTCTGCTCCTGTTTACTCTTGCATCCAATGTACTGTAAAAAGGGAGCTGCTAACTATTATGTAGTCTAGCATTGATTTTTCACACCTGTCTTCATTTACTCTTGTATATTTGTGGATATCTTTATGAGGAAAAACATTGTTGCCTACTCTAGCGTTTAAATCTCCCTTAGTTCCTCTTTGGGTTTCAGATTCTCTACAGCTATTTGTATCTTTTTCTTCTTTAATTGCGTCTTCGTTTGGTCCATAAGCTATTAACAATTTAATTTCTCGTCCTTTTGGTTTAATATTTACCCCTAATCGCCGTGGGCTTATAAATTTCCAACTTTCTAGTAGTTTTTTGTCTTTTATGCACTAGGAGGCCTACTCCTGCTCTAGCTCTATCTTTGACATCTACCTCTGAGAAGACTAAAATATGATTCGGTCCTACATTTTCTATTCCTTGTCCTTTTTTCTTTGTTGCTGTAGTAATGGCCAAAATATCTACTTTGAAGTTTTCCATTTCTTCAACTAATTCTAACTCTTTTCCATTTATTGCCGTAACATTCCATGTTCCAAAAATCACACTCTGTATTCGTTTCCAAGTTTGTCTTCCAAAGATCAAGCCGGTTATATTATATTAATTTTTTCTCTGAATCTGTTTAGTTTTGGATAAACAGGGGATTAACCCACTGAACCCTAGGTAGATGGTGGGGCTGCCATCTTGAGGCCCCCTACCAGGCCTTGTTATTTTCTGTCAGGGTTACCTCCCTTAGGCTTTAGTCATTCAAGACCAGCCTGCAAGGCAGCAGGTTGTTATTTTCTGTCAGGGTTAATTCCCTTAGCCTTAGGTCAGTCAAGACCGGTCTGCAAGGCAGCAGGTCGTTTTCTGTCGGGGTTAACTCCCTTAGCCTTTGGTCAGCCAAGACCCGCCTGCAAGGCAGCAGGAGACTCGTAGAGGGCGAGATCATCTACTCGCCGTACAGGTGCCTTACCTGTCCACTGCCCGGACAGGGGCTTTCTAATGTTAAAAAAAGCAAAATAAGGTGTTATTCATTTTAGACTTACACTTACAAAGTTTTGCCTGGGTGTGAAATAAAAGCACACCTCAATTTCATGTGGAGCATCAGTGGCATAGTGATTTGGTTGCTGGCCTTGGGATCATGAAGTCAGGGGTTTGAATCCCAGCAATGCTAGGTCCGACAATGTGTTCCTGAGAAGGACACACGACTCAAGTGTAAATGGGTACTACTACTAGTTTGGGAGAAAAAATATGCGTCAGAGTAACGTCCTGTCCAGGGGGTGATTATCACTCATTCCTCTTCATGCTGTAGAAAGCGAGATAAGCGCTATGAGTTGTAAAGTCATTTGAGGAACTACAACTTGTGATTTTCAGTTTTAAATCTTAACCGATCACATATAGGCGGTTGAATTGTCTAAGTACGTAAGTCCACCAGACGTCATTTATCAGGCCAAACTAAAAATGTAATGGATCATCGTATAGGGCTGCAAACACTATGTTATGGTTTTTGGATTACAATTTAATAAGTACATGTATACTACATGGAAAAAGATCTTTAGAAAGTAGTAAATGGAAAAGAAAAAAATGAGTTGTGCACAAAACAGACATAAACGGTTAGAGTTAAACTTTTTGAAAGATGTAATCAAGTAAGTCTGCTCCTTGACTTTCGAGCTTAGTTTCCAAGGTGGGAATAATTTGCATATCATGTGCGTCAATGGAGCTTTTCTATTGGACCAAGGCCTCCCAATATTTATAAAAATGAAAGAAGCGTGCATTTTATTATTTGAAGGACAAATCTCATATTTTGTGGACTTACACGTTTAGACAATTTCACGACAATATGAATATAACAAGGCGCAAATGGTGTGGGAACACATAATAAAAAAAACGACACCATATCAACTAACCAAAGCCAGTATGGAAAGAAAGTGGGCGGTTAGCGGTCGCTGCTGGTAGCATTCCTACTTCTTTCCTTTCACTACTCTTTCATTCATGTCATCTTGCTGTTACCTCCTAATTCACCCTGAGATCACCACATATTGTGGAAGGGGTAAATTTCAATGAAACAAGCAAAGCATGGAAAGAAAGTGACATCACCTGGTACTACAGTACACACAATGTGATGTCATATCTAGATGGATGCTGAATGAAATGCTGCTTGCGCTTTTGTCTTGTTTTGTTTGTCTGATTTTCTCTCCTCTCCGTCTCAAATTACATTCACACTCACAATGGCGGACAGTTGGCGGGTGTTACTGGTAGGCCCTACTTCTTTCCTTTCACTAAAATGCTATCTTGCTGATTCCTCTTAATTCACCCTGGGATCACCACATATGGTGGACAGGGTAAATTTCAATTAAAGAAAGAAAAACTCACACAATGAAATGAACTTCCATGCCCATAGAATGCCACACTCGTTCTCTCTTTCTCTCTATTTATACACCAGTATATTTCTCTTCCATTTCAAGTCTTTCTCACTTTTTCATTTCCTGCTTATAATAAACATAACAATAACAGTAACATGTATAGTGAAGGAAATGACATTGCATAATATTAAAGCCCCATATGAACAAAGATGAGACAAAGACAAGGAATAGACAGAAAAAACCTCCGCCAATATGAGGATCGAACCTGCGTCCTCTGTGTCGGCTAACATCACCTCATCATGATAGGAAAGCGTGCTACCGACCGAGCTAATTTCACAAGTGTTGGCAGGCACTATTTGAAGGTCCTACCTCTTTCCTTTTGCTCTTTCGCCCTTTTTAAAAATCTAATAGTTTCCTCTTGATTCACCCTAAGTTCACCGCATATGGTGGACATGATAAATTTCAATCAATCAATGTATATAATATACACTATAAATATATTAACATGCATGCTCTCAGACTACTACACCTCCCTCCCTCCCTCTCTCTCTCTCTCTCTCTCTCTCTCTCTCTCTCTCTCTCTCTCTCTCTCTCTCTCTCTCCCTCTCTCTCCCTCCCTCCCTCCCTCCCTCCCTCCCCCTCCCTCTCTCTCTCTCTCTCTTTCTTAATACACACAAAAGCAAAGAACGCTGTCTACTCAGTCAAACTCAGTGGTAGATTGAGTGGAATATAGATTGAGCAGTTGATTTCTAACTTTATGTCTATTTTGATACTCAACATATTATATCGCTGAGGTCACAGTTCTATCCGACATCAAAATTCATCACAGAGAAAGTAATGGATATAGCAATTTCGCTCAGTGCCGACAGGATCAGCTATGTTGGACCAGAAAAAATCCATATATTCTGCTCCTATGATAGACCAACATCCAGCCAAGATGATGTTGTATTGTCATATATTTGATATACCATATGATAGACCAACATCCAGCCAAGATGATGTTGTATTGTCATATACTTGATATACTCTGCTCCCTATGATAGACTTAACATCCAGTCAAGAGGACGTTGTATTGTCATATACTCTGCTCCCTATGATAGACTTAACATCCAGTCAAGAGAACGTTGTATTGTCATATACTCTGCTCCCTATGATAGACTAACATCCAGTCAAGAGGACGTTGTATTGTTATAAGTTATATACTCTGCTCCCTACGATAGACTAACATCCAGACAAGAAGACATTGTATTGTTATATACTCTGCTCCCTATGATAGACTAACATCCAGTCAAGAGGACGTTGTATTGTTATAAGTTATATACTCTGCTCCCTATGATAGACTAACATCCAGTCAAAAGAACGTTGTATTGTCATATGCTCTGCTCCCTATGATAGACTAACATCCAGTCAAGAGGACGTTGTATTGTTATAAGTTATATACTCTGCTCCCTATGATAGACTAACATCCAATCAAGAAGACATTGTATTGTTATATACTCTGCTCCCTATGATAGACTAACATCCAGTCAAGAGGACGTTGTATTGTTATAAGTTATATACTCTGCTCCCTATGATAGACTAACATCCAGTCAAAAGAACGTTGTATTGTCATATGCTCTGCTCCCTATGATAGACTAACATCCAGTCAAGAGGACGTTGTATTGTTATAAGTTATATACTCTGCTCCCTATGATAGACTAACATCCAATCAAGAAGACATTGTATTGTTATATACTCTGCTCCCTATGATAGACTAACATCCAATCAAGAAGACATTGTATTGTCATATACTCTGCTCCCTATGATAGACTAACATCCAGTCAAGAAGGCATATTGTCATATACTCTGCTCCCTATGATAGCCTAACATCCAGACAAGAAGGCGTATTGTCATATACTCTGCTCCCTATGATAGACTAACATCCAGACAAGAAGACGTTGTATTGTTATAAGTTATATACTCTGCTCCTATGATAGACTAACATCCAGACAAGAAGACGTATTGTTATAAGTTATATACTCTGCTCCCTATGATAGACTAACATCCAGACAGGAAGACGTTGTATTGTTAAAAGTTATATACTGTGCTCCCTATGATAGACTAACATCCAGACAAGAAGACGTTGTATTGTTATAAGTTATATACTCTGCTCCCTATGATAGACTAACATCCAGACAAGAAGACGTATTGTTATAAGTTATATACTCTGCTCCCTATGATAGACTAACATCCAGACAAGAAGACGTATTGTTATAAGTTATATACTCTGCTCCCTATGATAGACTAACATCCAATCAAGAAGACGTATTGTTATAAGTTATATACTCTGCTCCCTATGATAGACTAACATCCAATCAAGAAGACGTTGTATTGTTATATACTCTGCTCCCTACGATAGACTAACATCCAATCAAGAAGACGTTGTATTGTCATATACTCTGCTCCCTATGATAGACTAACATCCAATCAAGAAGACGTTGTATTGTCATATACTCTGCTCCCTATGATAGACTAACATCCAGCCAAGAAGGCATATTGTCATATACTCTGCTCCCTATGATAGCCTAACATCCAGACAAGAAGGCGTATTGTCATATACTCTGCTCCCTATGATAGACTAACATCCAAACAAGAAGACATTGTATTGTTATGTTATATACTCTGCTCCCTATGATAGACTAACATCCAGACAAGAAGACGTATTGTCATATATTCTGCTCCCTATGATAGACTTAACATCCAGTCAAGAAGTCGTTGTATTGTTATATACTCTGCTCCCTATGATAGACTAACATCCAATCAAGAAGACGTATTGTCATATACTCTGCTCCCTATGATTAACATCCAGCCAAGAAGACGTATTGTCATATACTCTGCTCCCTATGATAGACTAACATTCAGACAAGAAGACATATTGTCATATACTCTGCTCCCTATGATAGACTAACATCCAGTCAAGAAGACGTTGTATTGTCATATACTCTGCTCCCTATGATAGACTAACATCCAGTCAAGAAGACGTTGTATTGTCATATACTCTGCTCCCTATGATAGACTAACATCCAGTCAAGAAGATGTTGTATTGTCATATACTCTGCTCCCTATGATAGACTAACATCCAGTCAAGGAGATGTTGTAATGTTATATACTCTCCTTCCTATGATAGACTAACATCCAGTCAAGGAGATGTTGTATTGTGATATACTCTGTTGTATTGTGATATACTCTGCTCCCTATAATAGACTAACATCCAGTCAAGAAAACGTTGCAATGTCATATACTCTGCTCCCTATGATAGACTAACATCCAGTCAAGGAGATGATGTATTGTCATATACTCTGCTCCCTATGATAGACTAACATCTAGTCAAGGAGATGATGTATTGTCATATACTGTACTTCAGACTGTAGAAACTGGGATGAGCTCTGGCTCTATTGGCTGTTATGACCTTGAAGGAACTTTACGTTTTAGTTTTATAACTATGTCGCTCACAGTTGTAAAACACAATGAGAGTAAAGCAGTTTTTTGAGTTCCCATCTAAAGGTGTAACTAACAAAGGGACATTGGTAAAGTCAGAATGGTAGGTGGCCAAACCTGGTCATTTATTTGTGTCAAGGATAAAATACTTGATTATAAATACATGTTTATGTTTAGATTTCAAAAGTTCTGCTCATAAATGTAAATGTCATCGCAGCAGAGCTGGTAAATATCATGAGGGGAAGAAAAAAACATCCCTTAAATGAAAAGTGACATCTATACAATTTACAAAAAACCCTCACACACAGTATATCAATCAACATTGTGAATAATGTTATAAAAATGGTGAATCTTAGGAGATCATAATTGAAGTAAATTGCTCATGTGCGTCTTTCTTATATTCTTTGTTTGTATGTCCAGGTGAGGATGTATGTCAATATCCTAAAAATTGATTTGTAAAACATCATAATTAAAACAGTGGAATGATTTCACTACCAAAAATATTTTTCCCACCACACTGTTTCATTTTGTAATAATTGAAATGGAATCATGCTTTGACAACGACAAAATGAAAATGGAAGATTTGCGATACCCTGTATGAGATTTATCTACATGACAGTGTATGTATAATGTAGATTATTATTCTTCACAATACTTTTAAGTAATGAATAGTAATTTTGATCACAGTACATGTCATATGTCTCTAATTTCATTACATTCTTTATCACATTAAAGTAAATGTTTATTTGATTTATCTCAAATCTTTCCTCAATCAAGACAAATTGGTATATAAAATTAGTGATATAAATCTTAATAGAAATAGAACATAAATTGATAACAGATAAGGAAGAAACATTAAACTTTTAAAAAAACCTGTTTTGGACGAAATGATATTGATCTCATGTGTTAACGACTAGCAACACTTAAACCATGTTGCTAAAGCTATTCCCTATATCACTAGAAGTAAGACCGTGTATCCTAACAACAACACCAGTAATAATATGAAATAACGTACACTCGTATTGAAATCTGAGATTTAACTGAGATACAAAACATATTTTGTGCTGTTTGAACACATTCGATTTGTTGCTATTGAGGTTGATGAAAAGTGAAAAGGAAAAATGTTTCTTGAGCTACTTTTCTTCTTTTTCTATATTTACCAAATATATAAAGCACTTTTTAAACAAACAATGTCCAGTCTTTTATTTAATCCTTGCAAATATGTAGAGACAGTTAACTTGAAAGATTCAAGATGATCAAGGGTTTTCAACCCATTCCTGTAAATAAACAGCATTATTGAATTAAATTGAAATATCTCCCTTTCCGCATCATAAGGGTTTACTTTAAACAATTAAGAGTGTCAATTTTTGTTCAAAACCACATCTTTAATGTCTATGAGAAAAAAGAAATAATTCTATGGTATTTTGTGAAGACTCCTGAAAACTCAGACTTATTCAAAGTCAAAATACCGCTACATGGAAACGGTTGTCGATCTGTGGAATAATTTATTTAAATGTGTTGACCCCAGCATTTCCTTTCCAAATCTTGAATGTTTGATCTTCTCGTCAGTTATTTCAGGGTCCCATAGTTTGGTACAAAAAAAAGTCTCAAAACTCTCAACACTTGTCAACAGACAATATTTGTTATTGCTATTCTTCTAATCTTTCCATTAAATGTGGCAGCGTGGATTTTGTTTGTTTTTTTACACTTGATTCAGGACAATCACTTGATCTTAAAGAATAAACCAGCAAATTCAATGTCATTTCTGATACACGATGTGTCATTTTTCAAAGAGAAAAACAAGAGTAGAAATATATGCCTGCCATTTATGCATGAAGAATGCATAATGTCCTCCCCACTTCTCCCCTTCTCCATTTCCTCACCCTACCTTTGAAAAAAGACAACAACCTAGAGTAGGCAACAAATCTAGTTATAAAACATTGTATCATTTTCAGGGATCAACACCTGCTGTCAGTTGATTATATACATTAAAGGCCCATTACAAGTTATTGTTTTTTAAGTAATAAAAGCTTCTGCTAGATATAATATTTCCCCACTTTAATTAAAAACCCACTTCAAAAACCTTTCAAAAGGAGTACACATAACAGTTGAACATCTAATATATCAATCATGAAAATGTCTATAAGGACAAGAAAACACATGCTTTAAAAAGTGGACAATGGAAAAAGAAAAAACCTGTCAGCAAAGGGAAGACCTGTTGCATTTATCAACACTTTTTAAAAATTAATTTCCAACAAATCATGGGAACTAGTACATGAATTCAGTAACTGATTTCTTTTCAAATTTACCCAAAATCGTAATGATCTTCTCAATAAAAAGCTTGAAATACTTCTAACACAATATATAGTATACATCAGCAGAAGTAGACCCTGTCACAAAAGAGATTTAGAGAAATCTTTTCATTTACAAAAAATTTATCGCCAGACACAATCAGTATACAACCACTAAAATTTTGCAACTGTTGGACATCGTCCAGGTAGATTTTCCCCCCCCAGATAATAAACTATCAACATCTCTAAACCGTCACAGTAACCTGTTAAAACAAGAATCTGAATTTATGTGGATCTCAGTTCACTTCCATATGCTCTTCGCAATTCTGGTCATTCATTGCTCCTTGAGTGATGAGCTCCAAAAACGGCATCTTCTTTGTTGCTCCTGCCACAGCTACGATGGCATCCATGGCAAACTGCGGAAAAGATGAATATGATAATAAATTAAGTCAGTAAGTAGAGTTTCTTCGAGGCCATAACAGCCCATAATGCCGGAGCTTATCCCAGTTTCTATAGTGTGAAGCAGAATGAGTTATAATAATTACCTCCTGAACAGTGTGCTAATCCGATGCATGCTTTTACTCCTAAGCTAGTGCTTGTACCCATTGACATCTGGGTCGAGTGGGGAATATGCGTTTTAAGCGCCTTCCTCTAGGAACACAATGTTGGACCTAGCTTTGCTAGGATTCTAACCCAGGACCTCATGGTCCCAAGTCCTGCAGCCTAACCACCTAACCACTGACGTCACCTATATATATATAATAAATTAGGTTGTTGAAAATTAAAAAACACATCCCACTAACATAATCATATTGTGGAATCTTAACAAAAGCATTCAAACACAGTAGTTATTTGTCGAAAATGCAGTTTTCTCTTTCCTCACAATGACTGACCAGCTCAATTGCTGTGTTATTGTCTGTGTGCATGATTTTGAATTTAATTACGGTCTGTACTAACAGACACGACTTCCATCATGAAAATTGTCATTGAAGTATTTTAAACATATGTCAACATTTTGAAAAAATTGGTTACATTTTACATATTTATAAATTAAAAGAAGTATTACAATTTCAATCACCTATGGTGCGCAAAAGCCAAGGCCAGAAATTTGAGTCCTGATTAGGAGTTAGTTACAAATTTTAAGTAAACATTTATTCGTTGTTAACTTTGATGTGATTTTTACCTTCATTTTCCTCCTTGCGTTGAATTCTTTGATCTTCTCTTTCGTTGTTTCCATGTGTGAAGATTTAGCGGCAACACCAGACACCCATACATGTCTAAGAGCAGCATATGGTGTCAGGCGCTTTGAAGCATCAACCACTAATAGTTTTGACACAAAGTCCTTCATTGATGAAAAATAACAATTTTGGAGAGTAACTCTAATGATACCAATTCAATTTTCAATTCAATTCAATTCAAAATTTTATTTATAGTCTGCAATTTCATCATACAGGTTTACAGAAATAATACATATACATATAATCATATAAGCTCTTTCATTTTAATTAAACAATAACTTTTATAAGATATTATTCCAAACCTAGTCATAAATCTGTCAATTAGAATTTACTGAACTATTGCGCATAATAATATTGATTGAAAGTTTTTAACTAGTCTATATGGTTTTGGATAAGAGGAAAAAGTCCCGCATTCTAACATTTGATAGTTTTGAGCATTTCTTTTTCTTTACCATAATGAAGTTATACTAAGTTGCCTCAAATTACATGAGCAAATGATCATGACCAAATAAGGATGCCTAATGCTTTCAAATGAAATTGACAATTAGTACTTGACACTCTTATAACAAGAACATGAAGTTTTCAAACACAATCTTAATTTTTTCCAAACATGACAAAAGATCACAATTTTGATTTTCAAGTAGAATTATATTATATGCAAACCTTGGCATTTTCACTGATGTCATCCCACCATGGGGCATCAAACTTGTAGTCTGCTTTGAGAATTTTCTTGAACATTATGTCATCTCTCTCATGGAAGAAAGGCTCATAGCCACACAATCTTGATGACATTGTTAAAAAAACAAAGAAGAAAATATTTAATTTTAACATGGGTCATTTAAAATATATTTTTGCAGGCTAAAAATGTTGCTGTCCGTTTCTGCAATTCTTTTGAGTTTACTTTCTTTTAGATTCTGAACCTTTAGTAATGAGAGTTCACAAGGAAATTACATAGAAGAAATTTTATCATAGTTTATATTCTTTTTTGTTGTTGTTGCTTGATAAGAAAATATATAAAGTTTTTAACGAGGGCTAAATACATAAGATGGTATGCCAAAAAAAACCCATTATTTAGGAGAAGAGATGAAATTGTCTCTGGCCAGCAATTCAGGAAAAATTGTGGCTAGTTGTTGTCTTTTTAAGGCTTTTAATAAGGGCACACTGATTTCGGCCAGTTTGGCTATTCTTTTGCTCTAGCTAAAGATTAAGTGCCTTGCATTGCTTATGCTATCGTCCACCAATATTTATTAATCTTCTTACAACAAATTTCAAATTCTTGAAATTTATTTCTCCCTAAGCTTGAAATTTAAAGATCTTGATACTCAAAGAAAGTTAAAGATCTTGATACTCAAAGTGTGTGTCCTTATTTTGACAAAATTATAAATTGTCTCCAACAACAAACTCCAATGGAATGATCTAGATCCATCAAAAATATTCAAACAGGTGTGCAAATTAAATCTCAGGCATAATAAAATAGTATGCCATGCTGACAGACCAAATTTTTTGTAAACAGAAATGAAATGAGCTGACAAGCTTGTCACTATTTACAAAGTTTCCTTATTTTCTCAACGCAACAATGAATGTCTAATTGAACAACTTTTTCCCTCAAACCATCTGCTAAATAGAAATTATCTGTTGACCAATTTAAACTAGAAAATGTGTTAACTTATGTAACACTATATTCGCATTCATGGGCAAAATGATAATCTGATTCTGATTCTGAAGATAATCATAAAAAAAAAATGTTCATGGGCATCCCATATGTACATGGCATAATTGTAATACTTTTCACAGGCCCCAAACTTGAACTAACAAAACATACTTCTGAAATTGTCATTCTCAATGTTTATCTTTACACTCAACACATTACACAACAATTGTCATAAGTATTAATAGAAATTTTCAGTTCAAAATATTTTTAGTAACAGGCATCACGAGACTGATGCATACTGATATATGAAAAGATCCACTCTGATTTATCAAACATAATATGGTAAAAATTCAGAAAGACAATGAAAAGATGCGCTTTAAATTGGACTGTTACTTAACATAAATATATAAATTAACACAAAGACTTCATTCATAATTCATCGTCACCCATAGTTTTAGAAAAGAAGTATCTTGAAAAATGAATTCCACAAACAGTACAAATTCTTCAATCCACACTTACAAAATGTACGTAATAACTCCAACACTCCACATGTCACAATTTTTTCCATAGTTTTTTCCTCTGAGTACCTCTGGGGCTAGAAGAAGTACAATGGCAGATGTATGTGAATATTTACATATAAAGACAGAAACATTCAATGTTTTCAAACATTGAATTAGAATGTCTGTTAATTCAGTAGACACTTAAAAATGGACAATATTTGTAAGGAGAATGATGCACTTGATGATGATACCTCTAGATAAAATAAAAAGTTTATTACACATTATTTTATTTGTTATAGTAATCAGTTAAGTTTCACCAACAGTTTGTTGTTCAATATGTCAAGACAAAGATTATGTTTATTTACATTAATTTTTTTGTGGTGTGTTTTCAAAAGGTTTTCTCCTTTTTTCTTTGGAGGTTTCGTCATGTTATGTTTAAGACCACCAAAATGAAAATGCTGTGCACTTAACACAGAACTTAAAATGAAGTGAATAGTCCATTTCTTAGTTCAATGTTGATACACTGTATTGAGCTTCAAAGTCATATGTGTTTGGTCAAGACATTGATTAAAATCTGAAAAGGTGGATCTTTTCCGAAAGAAATGTGTAATTTGAATCAAACATATACCAGCATAATATTTTCTCTCATATAGAGGATTCAAATTGATTTCTTGTAATATTTGTTAAAAACACCAAATCCAACTCCAAGGTAAGACAATAAAAGCAATGATAAAGGAAAATCCCATTGGAAATTGGAAAAAAACAAGAAAAATTGAATAGCAACATGCTCTGCACATGGAGAAACCACATGAGAATTTTTTTAAATGTGGCAATTTGCAAGTCACTCCAGGGCGATGTCAAACATCTTCATTCAAAGAAATAGAAGGTACATTTGACCAGAATTATTGCTGAGAGTTTTATTCACTGTATTATAATTTAAAGTATAACAATGATATTTTCTTACCACAGTATGCTGGTGTTCCACACACGGTTACAAGCTGAACATTATTGCTGACAATTGTTGACAAGCCAAAGTCAGCTGAATGAGGAAAGATAAGAGGAACAAAGCTTATTTATCATTGCATCATTGTCAACTGTGCACAAAATATACTAACACTCAGCCTCAGAAACACCAAAATCCAAATGAAGAAGACACAAACATACCAGCACAACTGAAAACAGAAAGAGACCTACTTACTTTGAAGACTAGCACAGGATCGATACATATGGAGAGAAATTACAACACCGAGATTCCTTAGGATCAGCATTGTCAGAATACACAGTATAGGGCAAATGTCTTTATAGACTGCAAGGCCATCCACTACTACTGGCTTATTCATCAGTTTCTTTTTCCCTTCTTCATAAAAACACATTAACTCAATTTTTGTGTATTACTGTCAACATCCATGATTTGGAATTTAACTACAAGCAAATCAAGTTTTGATTTGGAAGTAACATATTCAATTTTATTTTTGGAGTCTAAAATGTTACTGCTTAATTAAATTTCTGTTTGACAGTTTGTTCCATAGTCTTACTGTACAAGACTAAACTGAGTGCAAGTGACATCAGTTACAAATTTGAGGACAGGATTATGTATGTTTGGCACCTGACATAGTTGGTCTTGTGCTAAGTTAGGTTTATCTAATGGGACCAATATTTGGCAGGTCATTGCTTTATAGAAAATGCTTAGTTTATTCCTGACTCCATGCTCATCTAAAGATGTCCATTATAATTGATCCATGTTGGTTTTGCGACTTCATTAGTTCCAAAATGTCAGCTCCGCCATTTAATAAAAATCTTAAGATTTTAGTCAGAGTAATGCATCCATAAAAAGAAAATTAACAAACAGATTATCTGGGGAATGAAGTCAATTACTTTTCAGGTTTTAGAAACACATTACCCGGTTCCCTTAAAAGTGATACTTACAAATTTTGAGCTTAGAATCTACAGATGCGTTTTCACATAAAATATTCTCAGGCTGTGGAAACAAATGTATCAATCATTGATCATTATTTTCTTTAATCACAGATTTCATATAAGTGGGAAACACAGAAAAACATTTTTTTGTATGTGTCCATTCAACATCCTCGTTTGTTCCTGCTTTGCACATAAATCTTTCTTAAATTGAAAAAAAAAGATAAGCCTGCACACACTCATACAGTCATGTCTCAATAGTCCTGACTGGATGTGGATGCCTCAAAAATCAAAACAGATGAGATGGGATGGATTTTTCTTCTTTACTTGTACCTGATAGTCCGAAAATTCGGGATTCCACATCTGAAAACCTAATTTGGAACAAGTTATTACAATATATAGAGTTTATGCTTCGATAAACCAAACACACGACAGTCCAAGATTGTCTAACTAGTTCGATGACGTTGCATCAAACCACCCAACTCGACTTTCCTGACACCATTTCAGCTATACAATTTAGTAATAGGACATCATAGATGGCCAGGCAGACGGATAGACGCGAGTGGGTATCCGGTCAGCCCAGACACAATTTGTCACTTTGATCGGCAAGTCGATAATCCAGATGTCTCGATAATCCAGACAAATAGCTTGGAACAGAGATGTTCAGAATATTGAGACGTGACCCTATACTTAAAATGAAAATAAATTTAAGTGACTGTGATGATCAATAGTTAAAATGAATTGTGCCATGCCTTGAAAGAAGAACTAAAACCAGTGGTCAGATTTGCATGTCCTTTTATCTGATTCTGCTAACAAATACAAAACCTTTTGTGATTACAAAGCAAATACAAAACAAGGGACAAGTCGAAGGTGATGCATAGGGACATGAAATAAATATTGAAACTTCATAGGAACAAAGAAGAGATGAATACAAAGGAAAAAACAGAAAAAATTTGTCGGGAGCCAGACAGAATCAAACCCTTGGCCTCCATGTCATCAACACCAGTTGTCTTGCCATCGAGAGAGCGCACTATGAACCATGCTAAGTACGCTCCTTATGCAAGGAGTTTCATTAACAATGTTAACTCACAGTTTGTAGTGATTACAACGGAAAGGTGAAAATATACTCAATACTACCATAAAATGACAAAGGTTTGTATAACTGTCATCAAGTTAAATATAATTATTACCTTTTTTCTAATGACATCTGAAATATCATTGTCTCCACCTAATCTTCTTTAAAACATGGCATCACCGGCACAAAGACTTTTTGTCCTTTCATGGCAGAAAAGATGAGACAGGGTGATGATGATAAGAACAGCATAAAAACTAATTTGATTGATACAATTATGATAATAGTATTTTAGTAGGTTCTGTTATTGCAGGTCAAGTGATTAATAAAGACAAAAAGCCTTGAAAAAAACAGAAAGAGAAGAATATTGACTGAGAGGTGTTGATTTTAGACAGGACACATAAAATCAGACCCACAAAAAAAAAATGAAAAAATGAAAAGACAATTGTTACAAATGCAGCAATTTTCTAATAACACCAGCAATATGGTTTTTAACATTTCCACACACAAAATGTTTTCCCCTTGTTGATAAAAGTGAATGATTCTAAAACATTTATAATTTCAAAAGTATTGCACAGCTTTTTCCACAATGTATTTTTTACTCCATACTTTCCTTTAAATTATCTTTTCACTCCTGCAGTTAAATCATAGTTGATTTCAGATCACTGATAGCATTGAGAAACTGCTATTTGTTCACTTTAAGGAAATACTAAAAGACTTGAAAACCTTTGAAAAATGACGAACGGAACGCACTCATCCAGAGGACATGCGCAAAATATATAAAAGAATTGTTGCAATCATGCAATATCAAAGATTTTTTTCAAGGAGTATAGCGACACTGGGGACACACAAGACGTGCGAGCACAAATGGTCACAGAACAGTGAGTAGCTCTTTCTTCCTTTCTTTATCAGCTCCCATTCTACCTTCCGCTGTATGGATTTAGATGTCCGAAATGATCTTCTCCAGGCTGCTCTGTTTCAAAATTCACAGTTTGTGTTCTTTTCCAGTCATCGTCGAAAGTTCAATCCAGGTATATCATCATATTTAATACTTTGAATCAGTTTAGTTTTGGATAAGCAGGGGATTAGCCCACTGTACCCTAGCTAGATTGTGGGATACCACCTTGAGACCCCCTACCAGGCCTCATTATTTTCTGTCAGGGTTAACTACCTTAGCTCTTGGTTGCCCAAAACAGCCTGCAAGGCAGCAGGTTGTTATTTTCTGTCAGGGTTAACTCCCTTAGCCTTTGGTCAACCAAGACCAGCATGCAAGGCAGAAGGTTGTTTTCTGCCAGGTTAACTCCCTTAGCCTTTGGTCAACCAAGACCCACCTGCAAGGCAGCAGGAGACTCGTGGAGGGCGGGACTGCCTAATTCCTGTACAGGTGCTTACCTGTCCACTACCTGGGTCAATAGCTCTGAGAGATGAATTCAATGACTTGTACACCTTTGGTCTAGCCACAGAGTCTGAGATAGAGACTTTAATTAAACATAGCCGTAACAAGACTTATTCCCTTGATCCTATTCCAACTTGGATTGCTACATCTTTGTATCCATTATAACTCATATTGTTAATGCCAGCTTGTGTTCAGACCATGTACCCACCAATTTTGAAACAAGTTATCATTCCACAACTAACTAAAAAAAGATCACTAGATAAGGAAATTATTAAATCAATTATTACTATTATTATTATTACGATGAAAGACAAATATTTTTATAGTTCAGAAAGTTTTAGTAAACGTGACAAACCTTCAAGTCTCTGTGAACGACACCATTTTCATGAAGATACTGAGAAAGAAATAAGAGATTTAACATAAATATTTCAACGATCTGATATAAAAAAAGAAATTAAACTTTTCACAAAAGAAAACCCCACCATAATCAAATGTACAAATAATTTTCTGACATTGCCCAGTGAGTTAAAAATCGAATTTCTTTCGTTTTTATCTGAATCTCATCTGAAACTGAACGAGTCATATGACTGTGGCGTCAATGGCAGAGTGGCTAGGCTGCTGGGCTTGGGATCATATGTCCTTTTTTTCTTTCTTTCTGCAATGTCTAAAATGTTTAATTTGAATTTTTCTATTTCTTCAGCTAATTCTATCTCTTTTCCACTAATTCCCCTAACACTCCATGTTCCAAAATCACAGTCCGTGTTCGTTTCCATGTTCATCGTTGAAAGGTCAAGCCGGGTATATTGTATTTATTTCTCTGCATTAGTTGATTTTTTGGATAAGCACGTGATTGGCCCACTGTATCCTAGGTAGATGGTGGGGCTGCCACTTTGAGGCCCCTATCGGGCCTTGTTATTTTCTGTCAGGGTTAACTCTCTTAGCCTTTGATAACCCAAGACCAGCCTGCAAGGCAGCAGGTTCTTTTCTGTCAGGGTTAATTTCCTTAGCCTTTGGTCAACAAGACCAGCCTGCAAGGCAGCAGGTTGTTTTCTGTCAGGGTTAACTCCCTTAGCCTTTGGTCAGCCAAGACCCACCTGCAAGGCAGCATGAGACTCATGGAGGGCAGGATCGCCTAATCCCTGTACAGGTGTTTACCTGTCCACTGCCCGGGCCTTTGTTACTGGTTTCACTAATATCTTTTGATTCTACTCTCTTCAGCGTCTAACTGCGGGGTCTTGTGAAAGACAGATATTGTGTCTAGAATGGCCATTTATAGGCGAAGTGCGCTTGTGGATTATATATAGTTGACAATATCAGAAAATAGAAAAGTAACAATTTTACTTCTCTGACCGGGCATCCTTAAAGTAAATCCACCAATTTGCTCACACAACTTTTAACATCACTTCTAAAACCATTTCTGACACCATGTTGTATTTTGTATGTGTGTTCATACTCTAAACGAATGCACATTTATACTTTCCTAAATACACAGAGAGAATCAAGAAAACAACCTGCTTGTTCTAAGCCCAACTAGAAGACTGATGGTTTATTCTTGTTAACACATAGACATACAGGTACAGATGAAGTGGTACTGTAATCGAGTACTAGACGAGTACTAGATGAGTACGATACACGACAGGTTCGACGTTGTGTTCCTTGGGAAATACACTTAACATGCATTTTACTCTCTCCACCCAAGTGCAAATTGGTACAAGCACTAGCTTGGGAGTAAAAACCTGAATCAAACTAGTATCCTGTCCATGAAGTGATTATTATTACCTTTTTCACATCACGCTAAAGAAACAGATAAGCTCCTCCGGTTCTATGGGCCGTAATAGCCTCATGGGAATTTTATTTTACTTTTTTAGTCATATGATGTGATATTTAGCATTCAAAAACAATTATAAACAAGGTATATAACAAAACATAAATTAAAACAATAAAATGAAATGACATCTCCAAATTTCACTTTTATTTTTAAATCACATTCAGCTTAAAGTGACATGTTTCATGACGGTGTGTTTTTTATACAAGAGAAGTGGAAATAAGCTTTTTTAAAAAAGTATAATATGATGTTAAACTATAGTAATAAAAGTGAATGGAAAAGTTTTTATATATATATACAGTAGTCTCTGCAAATTGCACGATGCCAAAATGCACGGTTCATCATGATGCACAATGTTTTCATGTCACTAAATTTTACAACGCTAATTACCCCTCAAAATGCAACAACGGCTGGTTTGACTTCGCCAAAATGCAACATGTTTTTGCAGGTACGTCTTCAATTGGTTGCATTTAAAGAGTCAATTCATGTGAAAAATAAACTCGATAACGTTTTTTTGCTTCGTTCAAGTAATAAAATCTGCCACGCACGTGTGTGTGTGTGTGAGCAGTGGTATCTAAATCTGTGTTAGCTATGTGCACATGTGCACACGACAATGCCAGGCTCGGCTATCTCATCTCTTGTCACCCTGCCGGTTCCCTCCTTAACTCAGCCGTCGAC
The DNA here is from genome assembly GCA_037039925.1 of Doris montereyensis. Classification (NCBI taxonomy): domain Eukaryota; kingdom Metazoa; phylum Mollusca; class Gastropoda; order Nudibranchia; family Dorididae; genus Doris; species Doris montereyensis. The sequence goes on along the minus strand of JAXRKP010000306.1, from coordinate 98,076 downwards.
GATGATCTGCCAGACAGACATTCTGATCAGCTCTCTTTCATCACGGTGAGAAAGGTTTTATGTCACTTTTATGACTTGTGTGTCAACAAATTAAAAGTATTCCTCCAAGTTGCCAAATGTCTCTACCCTCCCATCCCCTCCTGTAGTCTTGAGTGAGAGAAGAAGGAACAATCTATGAGAAGAGGTTAGGCTTATAATTGGGTCTTATCCTCAAACCAAGTAACAACAATAAAAACCCAAACGATTACAAACAACCAACAAAATGAAATAGTTTATGTCCAACCAAGAATGGCAATGTAAATAGTGTAGTGGGATGTGATCCTCGACTCTGTCAAAATGCACCTTCGCCAAAATGCACAGTTTTTTTGTCACCCGAAGACTGTGCATTTTTGCGGAGACTACTGTATATATAAAAGAAGAAAAAACGTAATCAACAAAAACAAGCCTACACAACAGCTGTAAGTAAGATAAAAAGTGCTCATTATGAAACAGTCAAACCTTACCATCACTGCGCTGACGATGTCATGTACTGCACTGGCAGCAACTTTTTCAGAATAGCAGCCAAGATCAACAATCCTATTATTTTTAAGAAAGATAAAGTCATCAAACAATAAAGTCAAAAACATTGGATTATTTAATAAGAAAGAACTTGAGAAAGAAGATAAGTTAATATGCAAAAAAACAAAATCTTATGGGACTTAACATGAAATAAAAATTAAGGAGCTATATCATATTAAACCAAATTGCTTTTTTGATTTAACACAACAGCAAAATTTCATTGAACTCATATGTGTAATGAAAAGTAAATTATATCACAGTGATAAAATCATACATTGATATCTATAATCTTGCCTCACCTTTCAAAGAGCTCACCACCAGTAACCAATTCAAGAACCATGTAGACATAATCAGGAGTCTCAAATATTTCTTTGAGTCTCACCTGTTCAAAAAAACGTTCATTTACTTGTGTTATGCCTTACCATAGCAAATATTGCTGTTATAATATATTACCTAAATTCTGTCACTGCTGAAACATTTCGTAAAGAATCAAATAATTTTATCGCACAGAAGTCAAAGATACAGTCGAAGCCACTTATTTGGAACAGTAACGTTCCACAGAAATCGTTCGAATTAAGTGGCGTTCCGATTAGGCGACATCCATGAATTGAGTGACCTGATAGTGTATTATACATATGTACATGATTACAAAAATTGGTACAGGTATGTTTATTTCTTCTATATGCAATATTCTACATGTGTTATCGGCGTTTGCACATCCAATTTATCCTTGGTGTCATCATTTTTTTATGAGTAAAGTCTAGCACTTGCAAGTGCCAGTCATTCATTATATCACTATCGATGCACAATGGCTTTTGACAGGTCTACAAGTCATTAGCAAAATGACGAACTAAATTGTATCGTGTCACCTGTGGCATGTCAGATTGGTGAAAGTGAGAGGCTGACTGAATTGAGGTGGGAAAAGGGGGCTGTGCTTGATTGACCTGTGTTGTCTTGTCATTGGTCCGATTGAGTGATCATGCTCAATGTGTGCACCCTCCCATCTAAATCCAACACCTTGCTAGCCATTCATCATTATTGATCATCCAATATGATAGACATATCTTCATGGTTGCATTCACAAGTCTATAAAATATAGCTATACGTGCCATCCAAACATATCAAGTGTGACCATAGTAAATTGTATAATGATTGCACACTCCATCTAAATTTAACAGCTGTTAAGTGTTAGGGTTTTACATTCCAATTCCAGTGACCTTCACATTAGATTTTTTTCCGATTTGAGTCTATGACTAGTATGACCATTTTCCCTCATTCCAAATAAGCAGCGAAATGCGTTCAATTAAACATTACAATTTTCATAGAAAGAATTCTGTCCCAGAGGAATAGTTCCAAAAAACAACTGTTCCAAATAAATGGCGTTCCAATTATCGGCTTTGACTGTATCATAAACAAAATAAAACCATTTGGACTGCTCATTTAGTTGTAAGGATGAATTAGAACTCTGTCTTCCTTCAAGTAATAGCCCTTAGATCATGTAGCACAGTGCTCACATTAATTAAGAGGAGTAAATAAGAAACAAAAGGCTCCCCAATTAACCAATTCACAGATGTGTTTGAAACCATGAGTAGGATTACCTGGAGTAATGGTATGCGTTCAAAATCTATCTGGGTGCAAACCAAAATATTTCCTTAAATTTCTTATTACAGGCATTAATGACAGACACGAAATATAGAAAGATAGTAGATGAACAGGAAAGAGAGAGAGAGAGAGAGAGAGAGTGAGAGAGAGAGAGAGAGAGAGAGAGAGAGAGAGAGAGAGAGAGAGAGAGAGAGAGAGAGAGAGAGAGAGAGAGAGAGAGAGAGAGAGAGAGAGAGAGAGAGAGAGAGAGAGAGAGAGAGAGAGAGAGAGAGAGAGAGAGAGAGAGAGAGAGAGAGAGAGGAGGGAGAGAAAGAGAGAGAGAGAGAGAGAGAGAGAGAGAGAGAGAGAGAGAGGGGGAGAGAGAGAGAGAGGGAGGGAGAGAGAGAGAGAGAGAGAGATCAAAGACAAACAGAGACAGAGACATACAGAGAGAGAGAGAAAAGTCACAAAGAGAGACAGAGACAGACAAATTATACAAACAAAAGGAGAGAACAAGAACACAAAAGAGTTGAAAACAAAGCATTATTATTAATTGGAATGGGATAGAGTTTCAAATCTACTTACGATATTTTGATGATAGAGTTTCAAAAGTATACCAGCTTCTGTCTTTATGGCTTTTTTCTCAACCTGTCTCAAAACAAAGATAAAATTACTTTTAGAAATTGTTTATTATCATTCTTGATTAGTTTTTCCTTTTTTCTGTCTGTATGTGTCTAGTTGTCTTTCTCAGTCTCTCTGTCTGTCTCTATTTCTATTCTGTCTTTCTATCTGTCAGCTTGTCTGTGTTTCTGTCTGTCTGTGCCTCTCTTCCCTCGCTCCCCCCACCCTCTCTTTTTCTCTCTCCCATCTCTCTCTCTCTCTCTCTCTCTCTCTCTCTCTCTCTCTCTCTCTCTCTCTCTCTCTCTCTCTCTCTCTCTCTCTCTCTCTATCCCTCCCTCCCTCCCTCCCTCCCTCTCCTCCCTCTCCTCCCTCCTCCCCTCCCTCCCTCCCTCTCCCTCTCTCTCTCTCTCCCTCCCTCTCTCCCTCCCTCCCTCCCTCTCTCTATCTCTCTCTCCCTCCCTCCCTCCCTCCCTCCTCCCTCTCCCTCCCTCCCTCCCTCCCTCCTCTCCCTCCCTCCCTCCCTCTCTCCCTCCCTCTCTCTCTCTCTCTCTCTCTCTCTCTCTCTCTCTCTCTCTCTCTCTCTCTCTCTCTCTCTCTCTCTCTCTCTCTCTCTCTCTCTCTCTCTCTCTCTCTCTCTCTCTCTCTCTCTCTCTCTTCCATTTATAATGCTTTTCAAAATCACATCTCTAAATTTTTAAGAACGAGTGTATTAAATATTGTAGACTATTAGTGGTCATCACATAGGAAAGACAATACAAAACATAAGCGACAAAGAAGCAAAGCGACAAAATTGACCCCTAACGTATAAAATAGGGCCATCCTACTTGTCAGGAAAACTATTGTAAAGTGAGTCAAGTCGGTACTGAGTTACAGACTGTCCCAGTGAGAGGGTGAGGGATGCGAGTGAATTAAGAGTCTGCCCCTCCAACTCAGCCCCAACTCTGTGCTGGGACATTGATTTCACCAAATCAGCTGTGTCATCCCAACTGTGTCCTGGGAAGGAGGAAACAATGGGGAGATAACCGGAGATCAGAATCCTAGTGTCAAGTGAAGATATGTGTATAGTTATTAGTTGTCTTCGTTTCCTGATTCTTTTGAGCCCACTCAGTGAATAGAATAGAGGCTGAAGCATGCCGCATAGAGAGGCTGTCATGTCTACCATTTTGGCGCAAGATTGTGTTGGTGGCACGATTAGCCGTGAAAGAAAGAGGAATAATACGGTTACTAATGACCTGGGCATCGGTTATCAAGAATTGTGGAAACAGTTATAAACATACCGATTTTATTTCTGAAAATCAGTCCTGTTATTGATGGCTTAGGGAGTTTTGTATCATAAAAAAACATTATATTAGCCCTCTTTTACACTGTAGTAAATGAAAACTCACAAGATATACTTATGTGAGTTTAACAGGTTCATTTGTTTTTGTAGTATCCTGAATGTTTGTTTCTCGCTTGAGTGAAAGATTCGATCTGAAGATCGAAGATGTATAAATTCTTAAATGAAAATAATTTTATTAATTAGTCTCCTGATCCTGGGACAGCCTTGTCTTAATAATTATTCGTTACACACACAAAAATAATTAAGGAGCCTTTTAAGACATAAATGACAATAATGACCATGTTACATTTATTTGATAAAAAAAAAACGCAAAATAAAATTATTGTATTATCCCTATTAAGCGCATGGTGCACTAAGAAAAATGGAGCCAGAGGTGTGCTTATTAGGATGCATAGAATACCTTTCTGACCTTACTTTCAATGTCTTTGTTCATTGCTAACAATTGCCCATTTGCATTGTTTTTTATGTTATGTTTGACATGCATGCCTAAAAAGTACTGTACTGTAACAGCTTTCCGTATCTATCCGGTGTAGTGTCGTAGATCTAAGTATATCTATGTTGTATCGTCTTCTATGGTCTAAGGGATACAACCCTACTAATTATGTCCATTTGTTTCATGAGTAACACTTCCTTGGTTATGGTTTGAGAGGACTTCCGTTGGAGCCCTAGTTCACGAGCACAAGAACAGATACACAATAAACGATTGTAACTGTCATCATACTCTCTTCATTCTTCATTTATATGTCTTCCTGTATGTCATCGACTATATTATATCCGGGAATTGCTCATCCATCTCTCCGACTATTTATTTATTTTTCATTTTTCTTTTATGGTCATACTTTCACACACAGCGACGTCAAAGTGTTCAGAATATCGCGCCTCCCGACTTTATCGATCAATAATTGCTTTGCAGAATCACGGGGCGAGATGGGGGTGACAGCGGAGAGATCTTTAACTCTAATTGAACCTGTATTATTCTTATTTCTTTCCCTCTTATTGGGTTTTACAACTATTGTATCGTGATGCAAGAAGTGTGTGCCATGTAAGATTGTGAGTGTAATACATGTACGTTTTGCTTTCCTGTGTGAGCTAAAACGCATCAAAACTTGTAGTGTTTGTTACTAATGTCACAAGGTTTTATAATCCAGTCTGCGACGTGTCAATCTCCTTACTTCTAAAACATCTTAAAACACATAACATGCTGGTTGTATTCAATATCCAGGTGAAAGGTGTGAAGCTGACAGACCCCTTCGATTCTACAATATCTATTGTTGCTGGAGGGGTAATGGTGGTGATGGGTGGTGAAGCTGACCGGGGCTGGTGAAAATATTTATTTGCATGCTTGCTTTCACTCCTATAATATATATGTACCGATAATTATTATAAGCCCTATGCATGTCTCTAATTGAGCTGGGTAGTTTTAATTATGTTTGATATGTTGCTTTAGGAGATCTGATATGAACATTGGAGGTGTGAAGTGTGGATTATCCATGTATCCATCAACACATTTGTTTACTTTTATTTCATACCTAAAACTCCATTCTTCCCACAAACAGAGGGGTGCTTTTATCATGGTCAGTGTGCTTAATAAGATTATATGGTAACTTAGGTGACATCTTCTGAACAGCAGGAAAGCCAAAATGGTGATGCAAAAATTATATGAAGTATTATGGATAAAAATGTCTTACCCTTTTATCCAGTACTTTAACTGCCCAGGCCTGATCCGATCCTTTCATGCAACATTTATATACGACTGATGTTGCGCTCTATAAAAAAACATAAGGAAGAAAATTCAGATCTATATGTAATCTAATATCATCCTGTGTGGCACATCCTTTACAAGAATGCCCTACGATTTGGAATTTTTTAACATGTTTGGCATATTGTTAAAGATATATATTTTTACATGAAGATGTATCAGGTGACATTCATTATGAAGCTGAATTGAAAGATGAGGGAAAGGAAACGAAAGGACAGGTGAGGGGAGTGAAAGGAATGTTCAGGTCCTAGATACACAATCTGAGGCATAAGCATTATCCACAGGAATTATCCTCTAAAATATAAAAAAATTAAACTTGTCATCTTCAATATCGGTAGCCCCCAATGTTCATACTTCTTGAGAACAACAATCTTTTGGAGAAAAAAAGACCCCCAAAAAACTACTGAATTAAATTCATGTGTATCAGAAGTAATTAAAATGGTACAGTACACTAGATTGAAGATATATGTGTTATCTTAAATAGATCATGCTTTACCAAAAGAAAACAACAACAAATCAAGAACAAAAGCTAGAGGAAAGGTCAGAAGAAGAAGAAAATTATACCGAACCCAGTGTGAGAATGCTAATTGGCAGATGAGATTTTAAAAGAATAAATGACATTGTCTACAGTTATAAAAAGGTAAAAACATGAATTACCTCCCTAATTCTTTACCAAGATCATAATGATCCTGGAAACGTTTATCTTTTATGCTTGCATTCAACCAATAGGGGTCTTCGTTGTCTCTGTGTGGCATTTTTTTATGTTTTGCGTTTTCCTCTGACGTATTCAAAGCGTCGTAGTTCTTTGTGCAAATTATTCTTCAGAGCGAAGGAACTCACTGCGAATCATCAATTTGATTAATTTAAACGTTCAGTATCACACAGTAGACAGTGGTAACTATTGACGCCATTATTGGTTAAAATAGTTGCTACGCTTAATCAAAAACGGAAGCCGGATTTGGATATGAAACAAATACTATGGTGGCGGTGAGCGTAAAGATTAGGCACCGTTTTCAGTATCGTTCTAGTGTTATTGTTGTTATAATTAATATTGGTTTTATCATAGTTCTTGCAGTCCTTCTTCTCTTAGCATATTCTTTCTTTCTTTCTTTATCAGTTCCCATTTTAGCTTTCGGTGTATGGGTTCCGATGCCCGAAATGATCTTTCTCCAGGATGCCCTGTCCTGGCATTTTCTGTTTCCTTCCAAAAATGTTAAATTTCTATGCTTCAATGCCTCTTTTATATCTTCTTCCCATTTCTCCGAGGTCTGCCTTTTGGTCTTTTACCTTGAGCTTTAGCACTGTACACTGATTTAGTTATTCTTTTGTCATTCATTCTGTTTACATGCACAAACCATCTCAATTGATTTATTTCTATCTTAGTTTTTATGCCATCTACTTTGGTTTGATCTTTTATTGTTGTGTTTCTGATTTTGACTCTTATAGTTTTCCCTGCCACTCTTCTTAGATATTTCATTTCAGCTGCCTGTATTCTACTGTATTCTCTCCTGACTAAGGTCCAGGTTTCGCTGCCATAGAGGAGAGTAGGACAATGAACTGTTTTGTATACTGCCATTTTGGTTTTTGTTGACAATTCTTGTTTACCTACAAATGCCCTTCCTAGACGGTTATATCTTGCACTTGCCTTTTTGGATTCTCTGGCTGATTTCTTCTCTTAGTTTTCCCTATGAGTTAATCAGTACTCCTAGGTAATTATAGCTGTAAACTTTTTCTAAATTCTCCTGCCCAATTTAAGATTTTGTGTTTTAGCTTCCCTAGTTACTAGCATTGTTTTGGTTTTCTTTGCATTTACTCTCATTCCTCTTTTATTTAGTTCATTGTTCATAATGTTGATATTCGACTGAAGGTCACTTTCTGATTTTCCAAACAGAACTAAATCATCGGCAAATGAAAGTATTGATACATTTACTGGTTTGAGCTTCCACATTCCTACATTCATTTTCTTCATTTTTGAGGATGCCTTTGGACTGAATCCATAAGTAGGATAAACAAAAGAGGATTTAAAATACAACCATGTCTTACTCCTATATCTACATCAAATTCTGCAGATATGTTTCCAGTTACACTCACTGCACATGTTGGTTTATTGTAAAAACTTTTAATGGCTTCTATTAAATTTTGCTCTACATTGTGTTCTTTTAAAGAATGTTATAGTTCGTCCCTTCTCACGGAGTCAAATGCCTTTTCCAAGCCTATAAAACACAGGTGCAAGTCAATGTTTCTCTCAAGGAATTTTTCTATTATTTGTCTAATTGTAAATATATGACCTTGTACACTTCTTCCTGGTCTAAATCCGCTTTGATGCTCTTCAATCTGATCCTCTTCTCTTTTCCTTAGTCTCATTTCCAAAATCCTGGTATACAGTTTTCCTTGCACGCTAAGTAATGACATCCCTCTATAGTTTGATCATTCCATAGTTGATTATTTCTTATGTATTGGTATTATCATTCCCTTTTTCCAGTCGTCTGGCCCCTGTTTGGACTTCCATGCTTGTTGGCATATCCGTGTAGTAGTTTGTCTGCCTCTCTTCCTTGGTTTTTAATCATTTCTGGATAAACTTGATCTGCTCCTGAGGCTTTTCCTGATTTCACTTTTCTTATAGCTTTTTGGATTTCTTCCATTGATATATCTACATCTTCAGCTGTCTCATCTCGATTACTTGTTACTCTTCCTAATTGATCTTTACTCCTTGTTTCATATGTTATGGAGGGATTATGTAATTGTTGAAAACATTTTCTTCATGTTTCCATGATTTTATTGTCTTCTTTGCTTATATCTCCTTTTGGCATTCTTAATTTGTCGTATTCGGCATGCTTTGGTCTTTTTTCGTGCTCTTCATTTCCCCCCAGCACAGCTTTTCATTTTATTGATAGCTTTCTTAAAGTTTTTGTCCAAACTCTTCTCATTGTTCTTGTTTTTGCTTTCCTCACTTTCTCTTTGACGATAATTCTTTTATTCACGTAATCTATTCTATTCTCTGGTCTCTTTGTTTGCAAGTATTTCTTCCAGGCATCCTTCTTTTCCTTGATCTTAGTCTTGACATTCTCATTCCACCATACTGTTCTTTTCCTATCTCCTTTAATTTGTTTCCTACCACAGACCTCTTCAGAACAACTCAGGAGTGTTTCTTTATAAATTTGCCACTTTTCTTCTATTGTGCTATCATTCAGATCCATCTGTCTTTCACTAATAAATCTTTTTTATCCTAGATTGGTATATCTATTTTACTATTGGTTTATTTAGTTCCTCTATTTTGAGTTCAGTAGCTTTCTTCTTTTTTCCTTTTTTGTTTGTTTTCTTCAGTCAGTGATCTCATGTTGGCAATCACTAAGTGATGATCACTAAATATTTCTGCTCCTCTGTTTACTCTTGCATCCAATGTACTGTAAAAAAGGGAACTGCTAACTATTATATAGTCTATCACTAATTTTTCACACCTGTCTTTGTTTACTCTTGTATATTTATGGATATCTTTATGAGGAAAAAGATGTTGGCTATTTTCATGTTATTCTTTAGTCAAAAATCTATTAGTCTCTCTTCATTTGGAGAAGTTGTTGTCTCTCCTTCTTAACTTATTACTCCTCCTAACGTTTCTATATTGTTGCCTACTCTAGCGTTTAAATCTCCTAAAAGCATTAGTTCCTGATTCTCTGCAGTTATTTGTAAATCGTTTTCGAAGATATTTTTTCTTCTTTAGTTGCGTCTTCGTTTGGTCCATAAGCTATTAATAATTAAATTTCTCTTCTTTTGATTTGATATTTACCTCTAATAGCCGTATGCCTATAGATTTCCAACTTTCTAGTGGCTTTACATGCCTTTTATGCACAAGTAGGCCTACTCCTGCTCTAGCTCTATCTTTGACATCTACTCCTGAGAAGATTAAAATATGATTTGGCCTTAAATTTTCTATTCCTTTTTTGTCCTTTTTCTTTGTTTCTGTGTGGCCAAAATGTCTATTTTGAATTGTTCCATTTCTTCAACTAATTCTAACCCTTTTCCAATTATTGCTCTAACATTCCATGTTCCAAAATCACAGTCCGTGTTCGTTTCCATGTCCGTCGTTGAAAGGTCAAGCCGGGTATATTGCATTTATTTCTCTGCATCAGTTAGGTTTTGGATAAGCAGGGGATTAGCCCACTGTACTCTAGGTAGATTGTGGGGCTGCCACCTTGAGACCCCTACCGGGCCTTTTTTATTTTCTGTCAGGGTTAACTCTCTTAGCCTTTGGTCAGTCAAGACCAGCCTGCAAGGCAGCAGGTTGTTTTCTGCCAGGGTTAACTCCCTTAGCCTTTGGTCAGCCAAGATCCGCCTGCAAGGCAACAGGACACTCGTGGAGGGCGGGATTGCTAATCGTCGTACAGGTGCTTACCTGTCCACTGCCCGGTTGACTTATACCAAAGACCATAATAACATAGTTATTATGGTTTTTGTTCGTATACATTTGTATCTCGGGTGGTGCATAGGTTGCCAATGAGGTCTCCCCACCTCACTCTGTCCTGCGCTACCATCTCTGTCTCGTTCCAGGAAAGGCCGGGCTGCCGAGCTTCCGGCAGTGTTGATATCATCCATGTTGTCTTTGGTCTCCCTTGAACTCACTTTGCTTATGGATTCCATTTTAAATTCTGCCACGTGCCCATCTTTGGGTTTGTCCTGGGTGAGAGTAGAGCCATCTGCACGCCAGCTTCCTTTCGGCTTTCACTGGAACGCTTCATACTTAGTCCTAGTGGACTGCCTACCTCTCCCAAGACTTGGCGTTGTGTTTGTCTTTTTGGCGTTTCTGTAACGTATTTGTTTTATGGGAGGGGTTATTAGCCCTTCGCCAACCCCATCCTGGAGGGCCGGGTTTGAATTTGGATATTCAGCCCTAGACAGGTTACTGTCCTGAGATTACGAGTCTAGTCTACCCAATGTGTCCATATTACTCTGACCTCTACCCTTCGACCTGCCCCAAGCGTTCCCGCTGGCATAGCTCACCGGGTTGTTGAGGCACGCAAGCCATCACAACCCGACAAGGTATGGACATTGTGGTGATGTCTTCATTTACTTTTGCATATTTATGGATCTTTATAAGGGGAAAATGAGTTGGCATTTTTCATATTATTCTTTAGGCAAAATTCTATTAGTTTCTCTCCATTTGGAGAAGTTGTTGCCTCTCCTTCTTTATCTATTACTCCTCCTGATGTTTCTACATTGTTGCCTATTCTAGCGTTTAAATCTCCTAAAATCATTAGTTCCTGTTTGGGTTTGAGACTTTCTGCAGCTATTTGTAAATTGTTTTCAAATACATTTTCTTCTTCTTTTGGTGGTATCTTTGTTTGGTTTATAAGCTATTAATAATTTATTTTCTCTTCCTTTTGGTTTAATGTTTACCTCTATAAATAGCTTTAAGCTAATAAATGTCCAACTATCTAATATTTTTTCATGTCTTCTATGCAGAGGCCTACTCTTGTTTTAGCTCTATCCTTTGCATCTACTCCTGAGATGATTAAAGTATGATTTGGTCCTACATTTTCTATTCCTAGTCTTTTTTGTCTTTTTTTTTCTTTTTGTGATACTATTAGCCAAAAAAATATTAAATTTTTTTCTCATTCTTCAGCTTATTCTAAACTCTTTTCCAAAATTAAAGTTCGTGTTCCGTTTCCAGGAGCGTCTTCTGAAGTTCCGTCCGGGTATAAAATCTTTGTTTCTCTAAATCAGTTGGTTTTGGGTAAGCAGGTGATTAGCACCCTAGGTAAATGGTGGTGCTGCTATCTTGATGCCCCCGACCGAGTCTTGGTTGTGATTTTCTGTCGGGGTTAACTCCCCTAGCCAACACCGGCCTTCAATACCAGACACATGGATACACTCATCATTGGGTCATCCATTGTGAGAAATCTGAGGCCAAGCGAACTCGGGACATCGGTTGTTGTAAAAGCACTCAACAACAAAACCATTGAAGGTACCGTTGGCTTCATCGAAGAAATTTGATGCGGCCATAGACGGTCATTCTTCAGGTTGGATCGAATGACTTAGCATTGAAGGGTGCCTCATCTGCGTGTCATTGGCACAAAACAAATTTTCAAACTGTAAACTCGTAATTTCCTCGGTGTTGCCTCGTTTCTGCAACGACAGACCCTTCGCCAACAGACGTGCTGGATTTAATAACACTGTATCAGCTTTTTGTTCTGCTGTTGGAGTTACGTTTCTTCACCAGCGTTTTCTTCGCGATGATATCCTGTCAGACGGCGTTCATCTCAATCGATGGGGCGTCGCCAAGCTGACCTCATCTTTGTCGCGCTTCGCTGATGCCAGCACCAACCTTAATTACAACCAAATCTTTGGTCGCCAAAATGTTTCGTACAACCATGGGCCTTTGAACTCCCCCATGCGTCATGCAAGTCAGAGGAGTCTTCCAGCAGGACATTTCTCTTCCCCATCGGCGCCACAAAGACCTAGTAGTAGTAGTAACCTGTTGAACTGAAATTCGCTTCACAGCCTGATTTTTTAATTTGTTGCCAGGCCGAAACATACTCACATTTACATGGGACCGCCCTTTAATCTTTCCGCCAAATGTTGAAATAATAATATTCTTGTTTCTACTTTGTATAGGTCATACAATTACTATGAAATATCTATGATCAATTCACACCAAAGTAGCTTGGTTATAAGATATAATATAAAACTTTATTGAGGAATAACGTATAGTAATATTGTAGAGTCGGAGCAAAATACCACTGCTCTACACGAAGACTGACTCAGACAACGAACACAAACTCTCACCAAATCTAATACTATTGCCCCATCACCCACATCACCAGGAACCATCAAAGGGTGGTTTTTTCCCGGTCATCCATCTTATAATCCACTCAGCAGGTCATTGTGAGTTAGATACAGTTAGTGATACCCTGCCCAATTATAGGAGGGGTGGTGAGAAGGCAATAGACGTAACGTCAGCGCCATCTCAGGTGTACGCCGTCACACCGACGCGCACACGGATTATAGGGATGGTGAGAAAATGATGGAACATTAATGACCCTTCATGTACGTCCATACCCATGCGATCAAAGAATCCACAATAATTACATAGTTTATTAATTTACCTGATTCCTTTTTCTTAAACTTTGTTTGATGGTCAAGCCTTGGCATAGATAACATTTTCTTACCTTCGGTTTATCCTTTTCATTGCCATTTATTAGAATGTGTCCTTAAATAGCCACTATGCCGGCTAGTATATTATTACACTTTTTTATACCCTCATATCTACAAATGCCATTGTCAAGTTTCCATATTTGATTTGAGCTACAACCCATCTAGCTTATTGAATTCCGTTCCTTCCTTCTTACTTGAAAAGCTTCATCATTTACAGCGGTGTCCTAAGTTCCTAACATATCCTCGTGGCCTGTTTGTAATAATCGACTGCTCCTCGGTTCTTTGGACATCTCTCATCTTCCCGAAAAGATAGCTGAGGTCGAGTTGGTAACAACTCAAACGACCCCTTTCATCTGTTTTGTTTAGTAGAAACTTGGTGTTCCGACACTGTTCAAGGCTGCTTTCTTCATCAATAACTATGATATGCTTCGTAAAGATCATATTTCTTTAAATAGTACTGGAATATTTTTCTATGACCGGAATAACCTAAAATTTATTAGACGAGTGGACCTTGAGCCAAATGATATGGAGTGCATATGAATCAAACTCTTCCTCCCAATTACAAGCACTCTACGTTAGCTTGTATTTTATACCGTGACCCAAACGAACTAAACGATTGGTTCTCACGTTTTTCTAAAATGATGTTTGACTTTCAACAAAAATGTTGTTATCTTAGGAGATTTTAGTATCAATATGCTTAAAGACAACATGAAATGTAGATGTATAACATATTACCTCAATCGCCAACAGCTAGTACATCTTCCAACGCGTGATTCCCAATCCTCTTCTACTATCATTGACCACATTTATATTAACAGTCCGGAACTCATTGAGTGTTTTCGTACCTGAATGGTGAATGCTCTGTGAGTGATCTTTTACCAGTATGCTGTTCCTGGGGTACAAAAAATACAAAATTCCCTAAAACTAATCACACTTATGTAACCTTCCGATCCTTTAAACCTGCTCAACCTGATCTCTTCCTAGACGACATGTTTTCTTCTCCCTTTAACCTGATATCAATTTAATGATCCAAACGATTGCCTTGACATATTTTTGTCTTGACATACTTTTGTCTGCTCTAAATAAGCACGCCCCGTTTATGACAAAAAGGGTAAAACATCACAGTAATTCACCATGGCTAAACAATGACGTACTTTCTGCCATCGGGTTACGAACAAGTACAAACGGGAAAAACGCTATGAAGACTACGAGAAGCAAAGAAACTTAGCGAATTCTCTCATTAGAAGTGCAAAAGCAAACATTAACTTTAAGCACTTGTTCGGAACCAAAAAAAATACTCGCATCCCTTTGGCAGGCAATCAAATCTTCCTCTCCTTCTGATCCACCCTGATTATCCAGTTCCTTATCGCCCAATGCATTCAATACTCACTTCTCCACTATAAGCTCTAAGCTAACTTCTCATCTTGTGGACTTAAATCTTACTAAACTGATCGACTTAGGCTCCCATAAAATTTGATGATCACCAGTCTCCCTTCTTTATTCCATTCATGGAGGTTCACGAGATCTTCAACCTAATAATGTCCATGAATCCGAGTAATACTGCTGGGATCGATGGAGTAAGTGCACGTATTCTGAAACTTGCCGCTCCTTGTGTGAGTGATTATCTCACTTACATCTTTAATATGTGCATATCGAAAGGTGTTTATCCGCACAAATCTAAACACGCCAGATTGATGCATCTGTTCAAAAGCGGTGATAAAGACAACACAAATAATTATCGTCCAATCTCAATTTTGTCTGCTCTCTCCAAATCTTTCGAAAGACATTGTCACTTTCATCTAACCAATTACTTACACTCATGCAAACCAGTCAGGTTTTCGTGCTAATCCCTCCTGTGAAACTGCACTCCTAAAGCTTACTGAAAACTGGTTGTCTTCTATGATTGAAAGCAAAACGATAGAAGTAATTTTCGTTGATTTTTCTAAAGCCTTTGATCTAGTTAATCACAATATTCTTCTAAAGAAATTAGCAATTTAAGGCTTATCCCCAATGACATTGACCTTTTTCAACTCATGCCTTTCATCACGGACTGAACAAGTGGTCTGACAGAATAAGAAGTCTTCAATCCTTCCCACTGTAGTAGGTCTTCCACAAGGTTCCATATTAGGACCATTGCTGTTCCTATTGTTCATCAATGACTTACCACTGTTTTTACCGCATATTTGTTGTGACATGTTTGCAGATAACGCCACATTAAGCAAATCTGGTTCCGACCTGGAAATACTCAACAAAGAGCTAAACGTTAGCCTATCACACCTCATGTACTGGTGTCGAGCCAATAAAATGGCAATAAATCCCATTAAAACAGAGTGTATGCTCATAGGTACACGTCGGAAACTTCAAAGATGTTCTTACTCTCTCAATCTAACATTTGATCATGCAAAACTCAGCCAAGTCTCCGTTCACAATACTTAAGGGATAAAAATCGATCAATATCTCATGTGGGACAAGCTTTGCAAGACCGTCTCCTCAAAGATCTTATTGAGCAAGATCAAATTCGTCATTGACCTTAACTGTCGTAAAATATTTTACTTTGCTTATATATCCAGTATATTCTCACCTACTGTAATACGATTTGGAGAACAACTGCACAGTCCAATCTTGACCATCTTATCTCCCTCTAGAAAAGGGCGTTAAATGTAGGCTAATTGCGTTGCAGCCGTCCGCCAGTAGTTCCGATTTGTTTCCCGTCATAAACTTCCTTCCTCTTTAAAAGCTATTCGCCCAAAGGCGCCTGATGTCCATGCATAGTGTAATTACAACAACTGCACCAATGCATTTACAGAAACTGTTCAAATTTAAAGATTCGCCCTATGGATCTCAATCAGAAAACCCGTCTTTACCGCGAACTAAAACTGACGTCTACAAACGTTCCCTCAGCTACTTGGGAGCCAAAGAGTGGAATGCTCTTCCTTCCTTAGTTCGAAATCGGTTTCAATCACTGTTGATGTCTTCTTCATCAACATCATTCAAATACCTCTTACCAAAAAAACACACATCCATTTTTATCATTAACAATTTGTTTTTACCTTCACCATCATATCGTCTTCATTGATATAAACTTGTAAACTCTTTCATCCTCCTGTCATGATTATTTTATTCAGCGTCTTTATTCATGTTGCGTCTTCATTGATATAAACTTATTAACTCTTTTATCCTCCTGTCATGATTATTTGCGTCTTTATTCATGTAGTTTTCACTGTTTAACCATTGCTAAATTATTAAATATATAACTACTAGCTGCTCTTATATCACATAATACAATAATGTTAAATGCATCATGCCATCTTCAGAATAAGCAACATCATACTCTACGTCTCACCATTCTCCTCATTTACGCTTTTTAGTTCTCCCTTATCACATTATTGTAGCAACGTCTTTGATTCAAGATACTTATGAATTCGCGTACATACAATAGTAATAGATTACCTGAATTGATTACTCTCCATCTCTTTTCATTCTTATTCCAATATCAACAAAAAAATTATCATTATTGACTCACGTTATGATTGTTATTATCAAGACCTTATTTAAGGTACTATTGTTATAAATGTAAATTATTGTTCGTATAGCATTAGATACTTATTATTATTATCTTTACTATTATCATCATCATCATTATTATTGTTACTATTATTTTTATTTCAACTGTTGTTATTTTTATATCACAGTCTATGGTGTTGTCATAAAGGGCTCGATGTAAGACAGGCAGAAGGCATAACTGTTTCTTTTTGTAAATAAAGATCAATCAATCGTTCATCTATGCATCTAACTGTATCTATCTATCCATCTATAGATATATTCCATCTATCTATCTCTCTACTTTCCATCCATCTATATATCTGTCTATCTATTTATCTCTCCATTTTTCTATCTACGCATCTATCAATTTTTCTCAACAGTGTCTATTCTATGGCCACCCAAAGTATATCGGTCACATTTTCTTTCCTGCTCGCTGCAGCTCAACCAGCTCCCGCCCGCATTATGGCCACCCCACGTGTTTTATTTTCTCCACCTACTTGGTCAATCAATCAATCTCTCTGTGTCTGTCTCTTTCTCCGTCTATCTTTTTCATTCAAACATGCTCATACATAATATACTATACGATACGCTATATTAACTTGGTCTCTCATAAATATATTCCTCATCCCTCTCTCTGTCTTTTTCTCTCCATTACTATCACTCTGTCTGTTTATTTCTGTTCGTCTGTATATCTGACTCCCTCCTCTCTTTTATCTTCCCGCTCCTTATTCTTCCATTTCCAATGTTTAACAAATCACACGTTTCTACTTCACTTAGAGATCTAGATAACATTGACATATTTCCATCAATTTAATTAACAGCATCCGGTAAAGTGACACAATGTCTATGGATATTTCAAAGTAAAGAATTCTGACCAGTATCAAAGAACAACACACAAAAGAACCCCCCCCCCCCCCGACAAAAAAAAAACCCAAACGCCAATAACAACAATAATACAAAGGACCCCCAAAACAAAAAGCTGGACCTCAGCTCCAAAACCCAAATCGGATGTGACTGAAGTGGATAACAAAATATCGTTTGCTCTAAATACCGGGATATAATCGATTGATTAGATTTTGTTTCTTTCTGAATACAGAAAGCAAAATGCATCGCCCACGGGCATCAGCTAAACGATTTCAATACCAAATCTATGTACTCCTCGTCCCTCTCCTCGAGTGAAAAGCACCAAAATCCAACATTAATCTGTCACCAGTTGCCAGTGTGCATTCAGTATGTGAATATACAGGATTAAGTTTCTTTCTTTTCTCGATGCTTTTTGCGAGTTTTCAGACCCTAATCACACTAAAAATACCATTTCAAAGTACTGTTATACAACCCATCTCAATCTAAAGTATTAAGATCTACACTGATGATCTTATTTGAAGTTATTAGAGACTTCTATTAGAGCGGATCTTGAATACTTAAAAAGAGTGAGTTTTGAGTCTGAGACAAATTAACAAATCTCACATTAGATCTAAAAATCTAGTCTATATCTAGATTTCTAGATCTAGATCTATATAGATTCTATCCTATCTAAGGATTTGGTAACACTGAAATTTACTGTACAAATTAGATCTAGTTAAGTTGGTAGGTTTACAGCATTTTTATTGTTAATAACTCTTGTAAGACTAACCTGCCGGCTGACCTCAGTATGGGTCAATAATCTCGTTCCGCTGTGTACAAGGCTTCCGCACGTGGCACCGATAGTTTTCTCTCTCCGCTGACGAGGCTGCCACGCTTGACCACGACGTACCTGTGATTATTGTGATTAGTTTTTGATTTCGTTGAGTGAGGTGACATAGCGGGCAGTTCATTTTGATATTATTGTCATCGTGTTTATATTGCATTGTTTACTAACATTAACACCTATTACAGCCTACTTTTATTAAACGTGAAAAGGAATAATACTGCAGTTAACCCATTACTAATGAAGAGGAATGTGAAAGGTAAAAATATAATACTAAAAGATAGAAAACGGGTCAGGACTGAGAAATCTTCAGTGTGCTCAACCTTCATAAGGCAGGTTTCACAAAAATGGGACCCAATGATAACTTGAACTCTTCAATTAATCTTTCTCAAAGTCAAATTGATAAATCCTCTTGACATTTGGTCCATGTATAGCTTTGACATTGCAGATATAAAAAACATAATATTGTGAAATTTGCTTTCAATTTGTGAATATTTTTTGGGTGCGAACGTCAGCAATTGAGACTGACGGCATTTCCCTCTTTTCAAAGTCATGTCTAGATCTAGGAGAAGAATACTATAGTTTATGTACATTATTTTGGTAGTGAGCGATAATCAATGAGAAATACACATAACACATCATGTCAAACCATCTTTAGATATAAAAATGAAATGAAATCTTTTTTGGACACTATAATCAATTAGATTAGAACTACAGAGTCGAGTCATGGGGCCATTTCTTTCTGTCATTTTTATCCGGTGCACAGCTGTTGGAATGTGATGCCAGAGCGACTTTTTTTTGGCTCTGATGAGGGTGGGGGTGTGCATGAGGGATGGTGACAGAAGTTGTTATTATAATGGCAGATCCCGACTACGAAATTCTTTCCAGATATTATCTAGTATGAAAGTCATAGATGACTGTAAGTGTAACATTTCTAGACTTAAACAACCGTATTATTATACTAGAGTGGTGAAATTTTACTTCCAGGTTTGATTGAGATATGCCAAGATTCTAAATTTAGATCAAATCCAGATCTGTATTCTTGTGATCAACCTGAGCTTCATTCTATTGATCTTATCATCCCAGACCATTGGCTTTGAGAAATAGGAAAAGGTAAAGATAGATGCAGAATTTTGTTTGGAGAAATTCTTCTGTAAATGTCACAGATTTGGAATACCAATAATTTTTCTATCCTCTGTTTCTGCTTGTCATGCTGATTTTAACAAAGCTTGAATTGAATTACAGTCTATCGCCGTTGATCGGATACTGTCCATGGCCTTTCACTTAAGTGCAAAGTGTTGGATTAGAAAGTTTGTCTGATTACCACTGAACATGCATTTTACAGAGACAGATTTGCAGGAGCTGAAACTTCAGAGAATGTGTTTTTTAATTGCGATGTCATTGCATTTCAAGGCCTTATCATTGTCCCATATGTTATTCTTTACAGAGAGAGAGAGAGAGCAGAAGAAGAGAAATAGTTGAAGGGATAGAGAGAGAGCGGAAGAGAAATGGATGAAATCGTAAACATATTGCCAACACGATTTTTACGTCACCACCGATTTGTTTTTAGCTCTTTCTTAGATAAAATTACGAAAGTCTGTGATCTGCTACCATAGGAAAAAATGCGTCCTGTCTTTCACTGTCATTGGTAGGCCTATTAGTAATTAGTGCTGTAGTGATATTCAAATCCGAGATGGCGGCGTAAACAACAATCCGTTGATGAATTCAATACTTATTTGTATGAATCCTTTGAGGAATTTAAAGAGGCCGTTCGCTGATTCACAATGTGACGCTTCAATTCGAACAAAGCTCATTTTCAGCTTACAGAAGGGGTGCTTTCTTGTGTGTGTAATTGCAATAGAGAATGTGTGTGTTTGTGTAAAACAGAGACAGCTCTATGTCTTTCCTTCTTTAGATTAATACAACCCACATTAACATCAGGAAAGGAGAGAGAGATACAGATAGAGAGGAGGGAGGAAGGGAGAGAGAGAGAGAGTAACAGACAGACAGATGAAGAGACCTGCATTACATATATATAGGCTTACTCTCCTGGCTGTTCTCCAGAAATGAAAGGTGTGAAAACAAAACTGAGATGAGTTGAGGTCACATAGATGCCATTGCCCTTACCGCCAACCGCCTTTCATGAATTGTGATCCAGTTCAAAGTACACTATTTGACACCCAGGGCCATGTGATGCTAGACATGTCATTGCTGTGTGCGATTCGATTGCTCTGAAATCTATTGGGCTCGCAGTATGTTGGATTAACGGGCAACAGGATAGCTATAAAATACTAAGTTGTTGCCAAAATGAGTGTCTGAGTCGAAATGGCGAATTGTTGGATCTCTTATAGTGAATGAAGAGAGATTTATTTTGTTCTCAACGCTTGTATATGGGATTAGACAGTATATTCGATTGACGGCGGTTGCATAAACAGTGGCAGACTGTAATACTAAGATAAAAATCTATAGCCTAGACATTTATATCTGAAAAAAGTTTCAAGTTTCATTTCATGGAAGGTTATGAATAATGTTCATTTCATTTTCCACGTTGCGTTAACATACATTAATAGATAGATATATTATTTATAATCTGTTTTCCATTTTGTTCATGAAGAAAACAAAGCTTGTTTTGTTAACATTCTGTTTTGTTCTGTTGACATAAGTTTCATTTTGTCAATCAATTTTCTCCTTTGTTCAGTTGGCAAAAATGCAGACTGGAGCATCAGACCAAAGAATTATATTAATTAAAGAGATTTGATTAAGAATCTGGTTAGCAGCAAACTATTTGTAGGTTCAGATAAGCTATTGAAATAAATGTGATAAATGACAATAAGCGACAAATCCATCGATAAAGACAGAACAGATATGTGTGATGTTTCAAGTATAACCCTTCGTACCTGTACGCACACCACACTTTGAGTAGATGTCTCATAGATAAAGTTAAGAAGCCAGATTCCGTGCCGACTGTTTTTCATTTTTGTCATCATCAAGCCTTGTTTTATTTGACATTGCGCATTTCTGGGGAACTTCTGAATTGAAGATATAAAATGGCCAATATGTTTGGTGATATGATTAATCCTAGATATCATTGAAGGTATTTTTGAGTATTTCTATCATCTGTAAACAAAGAGATCTTTAATGGTTTGAGTGTATATTACATCCATCATGTCTTCTCTAGATTTGTCTTATTTAGCTTTCTGTACACACTTTTAATTTTATTCATACTTGAGTTATAATTGACTTTTTACTCAATTCTTCATTCAGAACGAAAGCATTGGTTTTTAACTTTTAAAAAAACCATGGCTGATGGGGAGCAGCAATACACAATTTACGATGCTTCAAACCAACCTGTCACAGTGACTGTGAATAACGTTCATCAGGCTACTGAAGATGCCCAAGCAGTACAAAGTATTCAGTACATCACGGCTGATGGTGTCCAGGTAGCTCAGCTTGGTTCAAATGATGTCATTCAGGTAATTCTACACGTAGAAATCTTCAGCCGTAGCCAGTTTTCTGTCTTTTGAGTTTTGGCTCTAAAGATATCAAATGCTTGCCTGTTAATTGGAATAAACGTAAAGAAAGAACTTTTTTTTTCTTCCTTAATGGACCAACATGTTTTTATTTTGCATTATTTTTGCACTGGTAGACAGTGCTTCAAGAAAGAAATGTAAAATGTGATTTCTTCAAAGTGAGGTATAATGATAATGATAATAAAAAATTCTTTGAAATTGATTTGAGTCAAATATTTTAAAGTATTTTGCAGTTTTTGTTGTTCCTTTTTTCTTGCTTTCCTGATTCTTTTTATTCTTTTGCCCATATTGTCTTGATTAATAAAAATGTATTTACGATCTGTTATGTATGTATTCTTCATTAAGGTTGCCCAGGGAGATGGGAGCTTTCAGCAAGCTGCAGCCAGCTTCCAAAATCCTCAAGTTCTCACCAATGCAACCTCTGTTCCCATGGTAGCATCAAGTACTCAGGTAAGTTTGGATCTGTAAACTCCAGCTGTCTGTTTGTCCGAATCTCTCTATGTATGTATGTGTCTTTGTCTCTCTATCTCTTTACTTTTATTTGCATTAAACACCAATAGACACACAGTCGCGTCTCGAGAATTTCGAACACCTCCGTTTCAAGCAATTTGTCAGGATTGTCCAGACATCCAGATTATAGAATCCATGATCAAAGTGTCACATTGTGAATCAGCAAACGGCCTCAGATCTTACAGTAATGAAGGCCTAATACATTTTATGGGACACAGAGCACTACGATGCTGTTTATCACTATCCAGATCTCTTTTCTGAGTCTCTATCTCTCTGACTTGTGCCTCAGATTTTTCGCTTACACACAATTTACACCACGCCTGAGGGGGAAGAAGAAGAGAAGAGAGAGATGGTGAGAAAGAAGAGAGAGAGAAAAAAATTGCTTAATTGTATGGCTGTAGTGGCGTTGGGATAGACGAGTCTGGCGGCTTTGATACGCCACTAGCAGACTGGTTAGATTATCTTGAACTACTGAGTGTTCGGTTTATCGAAGCATAAACTCTTTATATTATGGTAACTTGTTCCAAAATTAGGTGTTTGGATCCGGAGTCCCGAATTTCAGGATTATCTGGTACAAATAAAGAAGGAAAAAATCCGTTCCCTTCTCATCTGTGCGAAGTGTCGATTATCGAAGT
This sequence comes from Doris montereyensis, assembly GCA_037039925.1. Classification (NCBI taxonomy): domain Eukaryota; kingdom Metazoa; phylum Mollusca; class Gastropoda; order Nudibranchia; family Dorididae; genus Doris; species Doris montereyensis. The sequence continues at coordinate 75,164 of JAXRKP010000306.1, read as the reverse complement.
CTGGACTATCAAGACGTAATTGTATGTTGTTTTGTTTCTTCTCTGAAATGACTAGAATTGAATTTGAATGATAGAAAATCTTTAAGACTCGTGTCATTTTACATCGTCTTGCACATGATCTTGCTGTGACAGTGTCCGTAAGGTCTAAATTTTTTGTTTTCCAGAATGCGACCATAGTCCAGCCAACCAATGTCCTACAGAACGTCGTCCAAGCACCGCAAGTTCCTCAAGCAGCACAGCAAGCAATTCCATCCACCGGCACCTCAGGCACAGCCAGTTCCACTACAATACCGCAAATGCTTTTTCTCAATCAGGTCACAATCAACGGACAGACTTCATTCGTACTGGTTGATGCAAACAACAAACCTGTACAGCTCCCACAGGGTGAGCGCCTGTCAATTACTAGATAATACTACAAATTATTTCTTTAATTTTTCTTTGTAACAGGTCATAAACCATGAAATTGACCAGATTGTTGTTTTTTTCCTGTATCAAGGAACATATATGTCAAATGCCATTCTTTAGGGGGATTATGTAGTCCAGAGGTAAGATGTGGGCCTCTCAACCAAAATGTCGTAGGTTCAAGCCCATATGGGTGCAAAATTTTCTCAAGTTTTTTTAATAAAACTTACCCCCTTGGTCCAAATAGGTGGATCAACACCTAGTCCTATTGGAGACAGGCGATATAAAGGAGGTCCCATGTGCAGATTACAACACTCGGTGCACAGTAAAGACTTCTTTGCTGTTGACAAAATTGTGGGTAAAATTAAAAAAAATCCTACTAAAACCTCTGAGATCACCTTAGTTGTGGATGTGGGTAAAACCAAATCAAATCAAACTTACCCCCCTTGGTCCAAATAGGTGGATCAACACCTAGTCCTATTGGAGACAGGCGATCCCATGTGCAGATTACAACACTTGCACAGTAAAGACTTCTTTGCTGTTGACAAAATTGTGGGTAAAATTAAAAAGAAAATCCTACTAAAACCTCTGAGATCACCTTAGTTGTGGATGTGGGTAAAACCAAATCAAATCAAAAGTCGTTCTTTACTTTAATCACTATATGCAGAGTTCATTTTTTAGTGGCTTATACTGGACATTAATCATTAGTATTACAATATTAATGCATTTTGCAGATTCTACAGATTCTTTATTTTGAAAGGTAGCCATAAAGACGACACCTAAAGGTTGACTGAGACATTGAAATTTCAAATGTTTTACCATACTTTTTTGTTTATTTTCATTTTGTTCCCTCAGGGTTTACTTATTTTTTAAGTCTTGTATAAAGAGGTTCTTTTTTTGTTTTTGTGGTTGTATAATGGCAAATTGAATCATTGACATTGAAAAATTAATTTGGCTTCAAATACATGAAAAGTTGCTCTCTACAAACTATAGATTGTTTTTTTAAATATTTTTATATTTTTGCTTTCATCAGGTATACAAGTCATTAATCTCCCAAACCCACAGATGTCAGGCCAAGCCATACAGATGGTAATTTTTCTTCTTTTTGAATAATGAAGATATCCAATGTTAAGTATATAGTAGCATTATGGAATAACTGCACTGTATGGCAAAGATGAGCAGAGTTTTCTCTTACTCTTAATAAAGAAAGCATTTTGATGTGACTGATTCATTTAAAAACAGGAGAAATACCATAGTCTTACTCTTATTTGAATACTGAAAGACATATTTGTTGTGCATTATGATCTCAGCACAAGTTATTGAATGTCAGCAAATTTGAACTTCCCATAGTTGTCAGTAAAAGGGTTTTGGGGGGCCCAGCCCACAATGACTGGGCACTTTTACTTGAAGACCAACAGCAATCCTTCCTCATCGATGGGGCTAAATGGGCATTGGCATTGAAAGGAGGGCTGCTCTATACCCAATGTATTGATAGGGTCACCCGATTGTGATGATATTCAGCCGTAGGATTCAGAAGTAGGCATCCATTACTGGCCTCTGCCAATTGGGGATATGCAGACGTAGATGATTGCCGTTTCGAGATTTTCCAATTTTAGTCAGTCAGTCAGTAAAGGGGTGAACCCAAATGTGCTGCTTTGACCAAAGATACGCTTCTCAAGCAATCTCATGCTTGGAAAGTTCCCTTTTCCTGTTAAAAGCCTGTTGACATTTCTGGTTATGTAAAAAAACAGTGGCATGCAATGGGGTTTTGTAGAGTTGTATGTATAATTTATTGAATGATTAACATTACCTGATAGCATTATTTTACTTTTACTGTTATGATATAAAATGTGTTTTCTATCCTCTTTTTTTCTCTCTCTCTCTCTCATTGTAGCCTGGTGCCGATACAGGTGATGAACCACTCTATGTAAATGCCAAACAGTATCATCGGATATTAAAACGTCGCCAGGCTCGAGCCAAATTGGAATCTGAGGGAAAGATTCCGAAGAGCGTCAAGTGAGTGTTTTGAATGTTTAAAGAAGTTTAATCGCTTGTTTTCAGCGTCCTTAAATTTGGTCTTTTTCTGTGTATAGCTCTACTCGTATAGGCCTACTTTTTTTAACAAAAGAGGTTGTTATGAGTTGAATAAGTGTTGCAAGTTGAACATCCATAAATAGTTTCTTGCATTTGAAATGCTGTTTCCTCCAGTAAAAAGTTCTAGATAGTCAAAGTCATCCTGGTTTCGAAAATTGAAGCAAAATTGCTGAGATGTTTTCAGTCACATGTTTACGTAACTGGCAAGTCAAATACCTAGGTTAATTTCCCTACATTTGAGTGAAATAATGGCAATGAAAAACCTGTATTTGGCCAATCTGGTATCATTGGATTCATCTAGCTATCGACAACACCCTTGTCATGTTCAATGTCCCAAAGTAATTGACGAAAAACGAAAACTTGGAGAGAACGAGTAGCTTTCATAACCTCCATACTACATGATCACCTGGAAATTAGATGACTGCTGGATTTCATTTATTTGTTTTGATTTGATTTACCCACATCCACAACTAAGGTGATCTCTGGGTTTTTGGTAGGATTTTAAATTTTATCCGGACTACCCTGTAAACAGCCAAGGGAACTTTAATAATGTGTTGGTGTCTGTACCTGGGACCTCCTTTTTATCGTCCGTCTTCAATGGGTCTAGATGTCGATCCACCTACCTGGACCATGTAGTTTTGCTCAGAAAATGTTTCAACCATTGGTGGGGCTCGAAACCACGATCTTTTGGTTGTAAGGCCAACACCTTGCCTATGGACTCCCGAGTCCCCACTGACTGCTAGACGTGACCGCGGACTTGCTGACCTCTGCCTAGCTTTCAAATGACATGCTACTAATTATTAGTATTTGTAGATGATTTGTTACCACTCTGTCGAGTGACATAAAGGGAAAAAGAGCGATGAGTTTAAAATTGAATATTTAGATCTAATCACATGTATGGTTTTATTATTCCATCATCGCCACTTTTCTCTTTCACTTGGAATTCTACCATTGCGCTCAATCACATGTGCACAGATTTCATGTCATAAAAAAAACAACACATGCTTGTGCAATCAGTAATAATATCTAAAATCATTTCAATGAAAATCTTGTCAGTGTCAAGGGAGGTAACTTCATGAACAATTGCTTGAGTCGATATTTTTTACATAAGTCAATCTTTTTATTTGGTCAACTTTTGCTGCATCCACTGTAGCTGGAAACTTTCTTTGAAACAAAAGAAAAACTTGATTTTCTCAAAAAGATGATTCCTGCATTCTTGGAATTCTTTTCACAAAAAATAATAATTGAAACTTCATTACAACTCGACCAATTTTCACCAAATAAAGTGTAAAATACTCAGAACACATTTGGGTGCGAAAAAATGTATTTCAAAAATTTTCATCGTACGACATGTTTTGTCAGATCCACGCACATATTTTGACATATACTCATATACTAAGATGAATGCGTTTTCTCTAGTGACAAAAATGAAATAGATCTTTCATCTTTAGCTGATTATAACATGTTTAATTTTTTATGAAGGAATTGTCAACTGACATGATTTTATTCTCTTGTTTCTGTCCCAGAAATATTTGTACGAGTCAAGGCATCAGCATGCTCTGAATCGTGTTCGAGGCAATGGAGGCATTTTTGTAGGGGCTGTCAAACAAGAACATATTGGAATGTCAAAGGAAGAAAGTCATATGTTAGGGCATATTTAATATAATAATACCATTTTCTCATCATTATTTTGACGGTGAAAGTCGCAAAACGTGTAGTAACACCTTTTTTCCCACTTTTGTTAACATTGAGGCTTCAACTAGTTAGGATTCAATGGCACAAGATATAACCCCATATAATAACCATATGAGCAATCTGTGTATTCCTATTGGGTCTAGTTTTTTTGACACCTGTAAACAGTGCAGCATCATTTTCTTTGATTTGCTCAAAACATCCAAAATTGGAATTGCGCGGTTTGCGACTTTCACCGTCAACTTTCATTCTTGTTTGCATGTAACCTTGGTAACATCATGCATATGTACATCTGGCTGATGGTTGGTCTTCAGGGAGAGAGATGGGTGAAAGAGTGGTGTGGGGAGTGAAAAGTTGAATGTCTGCCAATTCTGGGAAGGGTTTTTTTCTTTCGCAGTTGTTACTTTTCCCATTTTTAGATTTGGAATGGATTTTTTAATCTGAAGTTAAATGTAGGTTACTATTTTATTTGTACTTTGTACATTACTTTCCAGAAATTTTCGTCACTCATTCGACTTCACTTCCAATATTTATGTAAATGTAAACTTTCTGCATTATGTCTGTAAATAAATGAATATGAAAATAAATATTGCTGGAAACCTGTGAAACTTTATTTTCTTGGCCTATTTTTGTATTGCAGTACATACAGTCAATATGTTTTACTGTAGTGACACTGACAGCATTGTGAATGAAGAGAACAATTTCGAAAGGCGTTATAATTACATACCACATATATTGTGGGGGGGTGTCTTCCAAACAAATGAATTACAATTGCAGTAGAATTCATGGGAAAATCCCTACAAACTGAGTTGTGTTCTATGACTCCGTGGTGCTGGACATATAAAAAAAATGTGGATTTATAATTTTTATCCCCCGCACAAGTGCAGGCTCACTGCCTGTAGATGATCTATCCCACAGCAGGCCATTTCATTCAGTCCCTTATCGGATCCCTGGGGAGCCTAAAATACAGAAGCCAGTCGGGCGCTTTGTACTAACATTCTGATGATATCTTTCTCTACCTATACCGCAGTACTCATTCACACCTGAGGCGAGTGGGGAAAGCAGAGTGAAATATCTTTCCTAAGAGTATAATGTCGTAAAAAAAAAACAACCTGCGCTTGGTAATCTCAAATCAGTGTCGTGATTACAAACTGACAACACTACAATTTTGCCACAACATAGAGAAATTTCAGAGCTTGGTAATGCTACGTGATAGTAATGATAAGACTTAAATCTTTCCGTTTCCTTTTCTACTATCTTGAGATCAATACCCTTAAAAACGTTAAGTACATGTGTAGTTATAGTATGAAAACAGCAGTTCGAAACTTTTATTATTAGTCCGAAAGATTTGCCAAGTCCCAAATTTTTCTTTATAAATTTCCCCCGTATTTACCTCTGGTCAGAAATAATTTCTGTTCTCCAGGCGACCAAATTTTTCAGGCAAAGCCAGCACAAACCAAACCTAGAACTTAGTACAAGTAGAAGGAAAAACATCATGCCCTATACCATCAGTACCACTACCACCCACCCAAATCTTTGTCTTTTTTCTTTTCTTTTTTTTTACTAAGGGATGACCCACTCAATCTGCATTGTGTCTCTTCAGTCTTTATCATGCCTGGAGATGGAAGTTACATTAGCAGATGCACATTTACTTTTAAATTATTTTAAAAAATTTGTAGTGACATTAACACGGAAAGCAATCGTAAACTATTAGTAAACTATTACTACCATTATGCCCTACGTTTAGAAAAATCAGGACTCTACTCTTAAGTACCCTATGCTCAACTCTGGGTATGGTGACTTACTTTACTTTGGGGGAGGGGAGCACCTGAATTGGCGAGTTTGGGACCAAAATGTTTGTTTTTTTGCAGTCGGGTAGAACGATCATTTATCTACGAGCTTATGGCAAAAAAATGTCCATATGACGTATATTTTTCTACTTACAAAATATTTTGTAGGTGATTTTAGTAAAAACTCAAAATTTTGACATAAATTACCCTACTAACAGTAACACTAACACTGACTGAGAAGATTGGCACTGAAAATCCCTCTAGCAACCGCTAATCGCCAATGTGGCAGTACCTGAGCCTCCATAATATAGTATAGTAAGGAGGCTTAGGGCAGCACAGTTCTTTTGCTTGGCTGTAGGGAACACAGCACGTCGATCACCCGAGCTCTTTGTGACATAAGAGGTGAAGGCCAGCGTCGCATGTATGTAAATATGCCACCAAGTGTAGGAATAGAGGAAAAAAACAAAAAACTGGTCATTTGACTCACACTGTTCTCACAGCAATGCACATCTAAACCTAGTTTTACAATCCTCTTCACATTAATGACAATGCCAGAGAATGTCAAAAGAGGAAAGGCTAAGAAGGGTAACCTGTCTGAAGCGTTTGCTTTATGTTATTTTCTTTTCATTTCTTTACTTGCATTTTTCTCGAAATGTAGTTTTTTCACACTAAAATTTTATCTCCTCCTTTATTTACCAACCAATTTGTATATATGTTGTACACAGGACACTCTCGTCAATGTTAAAGAATGACGTCAGCTTTTTTGGATATCTTGTAAACTTTTTGAGAGAAAAAAAATTGTAATAAAAATGCCTTTTTTTTTACATTTACAATATGCTATTTTCAAAAATTCATTTAAAAAATCTGACGTCATTCTTTAGATATTGAATGGAAAAAACGATCTGCACATGTTTTGAGTGATTTTATTCATAACTAAGACAAGAGATAGATTTTGAAAATTGGATCATAATCCAAGATGGTGTGTTTCCTTGGCATACCAATAATTACCAAGGACGCTACAAACTTTTCAATGATATAGGATGATTGTATTGACAGTTACTCATATATATATATATACTAATACTAAAATCAAAAACCCTAACTCAAAAGCAAAAATAACCACTTCAGGAGGCACCACATTATAATTCTAATTTTCAGTGCCATCTTCTCAGTCAGTATTTTATTAAAACTAGTTATTAGTTTATCTGACGTTAACATTTTTTTTATCCACCCTCACCTACAAAATGTTTTGTAAAAAAAATTATACATCATATGGACATTTCTCTGCCACAAACTTGTACATAAATGATTTTTCTACCCGAATATGCAAAGAACTGAAAATCAACATTATTGTCCATTTTTTCAGAAGTATAATTTTGTGACCCATCCCCATATGTGTTTGTTTCGTTGAAATTTACCCAGTACATTCATTTCATGCCAGTGGTCAGGGTGAATTAAGAGAAACACTAAACAGAAAGAGTGAAATGAAAGAAGTAGAAGCTATCTATCAGCAGCTTTGTTTAATTTGATTTACCCACTTCCTCCAAATTAACCGTCTTGCCCTCGCATCACCCACTAGCATATGCCCTCGCAACACTTGCATTGCCCACAACTGATAGGCCTCGTATCGCCCATAATCGAGTATAGTGTACTTGTTGCCTAGGGACGCCTAGCGCCTACATTTTGAATCTTCCAGCTAGTTGAATTGTTGTACAGTAATTTCCTTTTTTCTTTCAATGCTTAATTGCATACTTCTATTAGTGTAATATACCTAATAAAAGTCTATACAACTGGTATTTATTTTATGTTTGTAATGTGCATTGTTTGTGATGTGAATGTGAGTAATGATTTTTTGTCTTTGTGTGTGTGAAGAGTTATGTCCCTTGTCTTGAGGAAATGAGCTAGCACAGGTAAATACACTGAGAATAGCGTGAGTGTGAGGACAGCAGGGCAGAAATCGATGGGGTTTCTGAGGGCAAGAGGGTTATGGTGATCTTGGGGGTTTTAGGTAGAAGTTTCAATCTTTACCCAGACTGTTTTGTAAACAGCCAAGGATTCTTTAATGTGCACAGAATGTTGTGATCTGCAAATGGGATCTCCTTTTTTATTGTCTGTCTCCGATGCGACAATCCACCTACCTGGCCCAGGGGGTACTTTTCAACCGTCGACGATGCTTAAACCAACGACCTTTTGGTTGCGAGGTCAACACTTTGCCTCTGGACTACCATGTCCCCCTACAGCAGCGCAATATTCAATATAATTCCTGAAGAGTTTCTTTTGGATAGGGTATATTGTCATGATCAAAGTGAGTATGTCAACTTGCATTACTTTAGATAAAATTTCTGGCTTTTATAGTACAACAACTGTATTGAAAGATAGATCTGTATTGTTTGTAAGGAATTTGTGTAAATTCAAAGAATTGATAATGAACTTCTTTCAATACTTTTATGGTATCGTTGTGAAGTGAACGAATTGCTCTATCCACTAATACAAATACAATAGTCTAGGTTTGTCTCATTTTGATTTTGGGTAAGAATGCCCCCCCCCCCCCAAAAAAAAAAGAAGATTGACGCGAGATAATATCATAATGATGATGTTGTGAGTCTGTAATTATGACGACACTGGTTCAAAAACCCAGGCTGGCCCTGATGTCTTTTCGTGACTTTAGCCTGTTAGTGTTAGGAAAGGTACTTCACTTTCCTCATTTGACTCAGATGTGAGTGAGTATCCAGCTATAGGTAGGAGATAGATCTTAGGCTACCAGTACGAAACTGGGGATAAATGATGTACAGTGTACAGTCGGTGAGCCTGCACTTGTATATGGGCTATACTATTAATCTATCTTTATTGTCCATGGACGGATAGGATGTTGCTCAATGAATTCCGATATCCAATGAGTGTTAGTATTGTTTTGGGCTTTTATGTATTAAATTATTATTTTTAATCCAACCATACAATAAAAAACACTTTCCCATTTACAAATCAAATCAAACCAACAAACAACAAAAAACCACAAGAATTGGGTTAATGGGGTAAGGCAACTCCAAAACTTTATAATTACATGGCAGCATCTCATTTCTTTTAATTCATTAAAAAAGCATATAAAATGCTTGTGTTGATGACATGATTAAACATATTGTAGAACAGGATTCTATTATTAGTAATACTAGTAACAGAATAAAGCCACATTTCATACACAATGAAATAAGTGGCGATGAAAATCAACATTTCATGGCCAAATTATGGTTTTGAACTAATACATTGAATAGGAAATTAAATGTTAAAAGGCTGAACTAGAAGATACAATAATAAACAAACTACTGTGTTGTCTTCATGAATTTTGAACATGCTTTTCCATCAGTCAATCTATTTGAACATTGACATAGTTTCTTACCAAACATTACTTACATTATACATTACATTCTTACGAGGTATTATGTTTGCATGAACCCTGATGACAAACATGTTGTTGAGAGATTCCTTTATGAGCTATAAATCTTTCTATGTCAAAAATGAAGGTGTGAATCATATGTTTAACTACTGAAACTTAGACCATCTCATAGCCAATGGGATCTTTATTTTCGTTGAGGAGGGCCAGTGAACTTTTGCTGATCTGCATAAGTAAGTGCGAAAGTGACTCTTTGTCAAACAACTGAAGAAAGAAAGAAAATTCTAGTTTTACATATATATGGGTTCAACTTTACTAAAAATAATAATAATTAAAAACGACAAATTCATTATAAAGAATAGGCGTTTTCACCCAATTGAACATTTGAGGGGAGAGAGGTCTTTTAACTTGTACAGTAGTATGATTCTAAACATAAATCTCAAAATTGCTCAGGCCACCAGCAGCAGTACAACAGGAATATTTGTTTTTGACACGAGGGGTAAGTGAAGTAAGTCCCATACTCAGAGCTCAGAGTGGGGTAATAGGGATCGAGTCCTGATCTTTCTACTCATATGGCATAGTGTGGTAGTTGCCATTGCTTTCTATTCCTTCTTTACTTTCACCAAAAGGAAGGCCAGAAAATTTGCCTGGACTGGGAATTAAACTCTGACCTTTTGCGTGGTAGACAGACACTCTAGAGGTATCAAATTGAAATATTGCTCAGGTTAGATGCGTTTATATAGTGCTATTCACCTACTTCATCTCATGGCGCTTGGCACACGTAAGACAAAAAGGAAGCTGGTTTGAAATATGAGACGGAAACGACGATAAAATATAGGCAATAATTAACGGCATCTGAGATTTAAAATTCCATTGAAAGAGGAAATGACATAAGAGATAGTGTTCAATAACATACAATGGGAAAGGATTATTTCCAACATTCATTAAAAAGAGATGTTGTGAGGGAAGACTTGAAGACTTATGTATGTTAACTATGTAAGACCTACACTGTTTGAGCAGAGATAACCACTCTTCATCATTGACAAACTGACAAGATAATACTGGTAAGAAAATGTTAGTCCGACAGTCCTTTCTCACCTTATAAAGCTGATGCATCTCTGAGGCTAGAACATCTGCAATTTGAACGGCTTCACTGTACAGTCCACTTGAATGGAGAACTGTGTGTAAATTAAGGCACAATGCTGGAATATGGAGTTTTCGAAGTTGACTCATTTGATATTGCCTGATTCCTCTTCGTCATCATCGTCATCTTGCTATGAAAGAGATGTAATGTTTAAAACTTTACTTTATGACTAAATAAAAAGAAACAAAAAAACTCTGTCAATGACAAAAGGAACAAAGAGTAAGAAAACCATGAAACTTTGAGCTGTGTACATTGATAGAAAACTATGAATTACAAAGAAGGAAAAAAATACAGGTCATTGAAAAACCTAAACAAACTCAAAAGGGTAACTCCTTTAGCCTTTGGTCAGCCAAGACCTGCCTGCAAGGCAGCAGGAGACTCGTGGAGGGCAGGATCATCTACTCCCCGTACAGGTGCCTATCTGTCCACTACCCGGATTTGTGAGAGCAACGTTCCTATTACCATAAGTTTTATTTAAAAATATCATTTCTACCTCAACAGCATCCACAAGCCAGCCGCCATCAGGAAAAAGAAGGACATTGTAAATTCTGTCTCGTGTTGTCTGTTGAAAAATAGAAAGAAGGAAAATAGTAGTTAGTAGGAACAGAAATACAAAGCATGTTTTATACAGCCAATCCTCTTTATACGACTATCTGCTGTGCCTGTGAAAGTGCTATTCAAGCCCTTTCCAACCATGTGTGTTGAGATAGGGAATGTGTAATACAATGTGCTCTCACAGTCTTACAGGATTAATACATTTATCATCAGGGAAAATTCAAGACTTCCGTAACAAAATTTAAAACCACAAGATGAAAGGTAAAAACACTGATATACGCTATCATTCAAAATAAGAAGTTAACGAAGGGGGAAAACCCAGCATTTGTTAATAAGCTTTGAGTCTCAGATTGTCAAATATTACTATATACGCTCAAATCAGAAGTGTAGTGTCAGAAGCTGAGTGGTTAGATGTTGGACTTGGGATCGTGAGGTCCCAGGTTCGAATTCTTGCAAATTTATGTCCGGCGTTGTGTTCTTCGGGAAAGACACTTAACATGCACGTTCCCCACTCGACCTAGGTGCGGATGGGTACAAGCACTCGCTTGGGAGTAACAACTGGCATCAGACTAGTGTCCTGTTCAGGAGGTGATTGTTGCCATCTGTTCAGCTTCACCTTATAGAAATCGGTATAAGCTTCAGCTCAATGGGCTCAAATGGCTTTGAAGGAACTTTACTTACTCTAATCAGGGAAGCTTCACATTCATTCAGTGCCCTCAATTTCTTACCAAGAGTATGTCAACAGCACTCAAGTCTAGTAACTCAAAGTCCTAGTAATTTGAGAGCGAGATTTGGTTTTAAAAAATCCAGGAGATTACAAAAGGCGGGAGATGTAAATTTGTAGTCACTATCAAACAAAACGACAACAAAGAGTTCTGTTGAACATTAAAAGACAAATTTTCGAAAATTAAAGAATTCGTAACTTCGTTTAATATTGTCCAACAGAAATGATTTCAGTATTAAATTACTCAGGTAATAAAGTTCTTCCCAGCGGTAGCCATTGCTTTTCCATTGTTCACACTTGAGATTTCAGTTTGGACTACCTAGTGCCAGTGGTCATTTGGCATTAAAAAGGGAATAGCATCATAATGAAAATTTTGCTCGGTCATAGCCAGTATTACAAGGGAGATAATCAATATTGATATAAAGTACACGTAGATCGACACCTCGTCCCATTGAAGACATACGAAGAAAAAAAAGGTCCCGTTTATAGATCATAACACTCTGTGCACGTTAAAGATCCCTTGACTGAGCAAAATTTAAAATCCTACATAAAACCCAGAGATCACCTTAGTTGTGGATGTGGGTAAATCAAATTAAAATTAAAAAAACAACAAACCAATGGTTAAAGATGGAGAAATCCTACCTTTGTCTGTGAAAGGAGATTATGCATCCATCTGCTGTGCTCTAGGTTGTACTGCTTCATTCTGTGCTCCATTAGACACGATCTGTGAAACTTCCTCCCTCCACGTTAGAAGGTTTCTCGGGCTGACCTTGATGGTATAAGTTGAACCAGTCGTTGAAACTCTCCACGGCATCCTGGCATTCACAGAACAGTTAAAAAATTCACTGTTTTAACAACAGAAATATTCAGTTTTTTGTAAATGATAAACAAGCCACTCCTCCCCACCCTTACAGAAAATCTGTCATGTCAGTATCTGAAGATTGAAAATCTGCCGCATTCAACACAGAAGAGTATAAATTGAAACAAAACTTTTTTTGATGCCCTACTTAATCTTAAATTAAAAAGTCCAAAAAGTTGTAAGAAAAACCCAGTGTGTTACATGATCAAAACAACATTTTAGCCGGACCAATTGTTTGCACTTGCAGTGATAAGAAAAACAAAAAGTTTTGAGCCAGAATTCTGACAGTTTATATGCTTTCAAGTAAACATATCTTGCAAAGTTCTTAACCCAAAGTTCTTAACACAAAAAATCTTTCCAGGCTACAAATGCGTTACTTTAACCCTTTCCTGCCTAAAAGTCCTCCAAAATTCTAGTCTGTGTGCTGAAACCCTCACTTCCTATTCAATCTGTGTGCCTAAGCAAAGGGACGTAACTCTGATGAAAAGTATACCTGTCTCAGTTAAAATAATTTTACACTTAAACATCTTTCAAGAAGAAATTATAATAAACTAGAGAACAAAATAAGCTTTCAGAAAATATGTACTTTTATATAACTTTGATAAGCCTTTAATTGTCTGTAACTTTCGTAAGTAGGTCAGTCCATTCATTGGAAGTAATAGTGTCGCTTTGTTTACAATCGCCATAAGTCAAAAGCGAAAGTAGACAAAAGTATGCGGTCCCCCGTCCCCCCCCCCAAAAAAGCCAGAATTCTCGGACATCGTGAGAATGTTGAGTAAAGTAGCACACATTGTTGAGATCTTGTTGTCATGAGAGTACAAAGACGAAGAGTAAGCGAGGGACACATTAGGGCGCTTTAGGCATAGAGGCTGATGTCGCATTCGGTCACAGTAAGGGTTAAAGCCCTCAGGATAGAAGCAAACGAAACCTTGAAGATGGACAATCCTCAAATATACACTCAAGCACACAGACATAAACAATACAATTGTAAGATATTTCATGACATAAAATATGCTATAATATTATTACCAAATATGCTTTCATACACATGTACTCCCTGATGGCGTTGGCATCACTGGCAGGCAAGTCTGACGATCCAGTCTGTCAATGAAATGAAAACAAATTTAAAAAATACTTTCTATACTGTTCCTTTATTGTTATTGCTATAGGCCTACAACGTGAAAAAAAAAAAAGTGACACGCAATTTCTTCATTACTTTAATTACTTATGAAGAAAGCGTGATTTTGTGTTTTTCCAATGTATAAATATATCCTTCAAACAAAAACTTGTTGTGTATTCTTGATTCCAATTTAACATAGATTACATTGAAGACCCCCATTTTTTTTTGGCTATGATTAATGAGCATTAAAGAAAACAACATTCCATTTTTAGTGTTGTGGCACACACAACCCTAGCCACTGAGTAATGTTAAGTTCCTTCAAGGCCATTACATCCCATAGAGCCAGGGCTAATCTCAGTTTTTATAGTGTGAAGCAGAACGGGTGATGATAATGGTTGGGAGCTAAATTTAATCCAATGATATTCTTCTTCCTAGCGTGCAAATATTTCTGTGTCTTTCAAGACCACAACAACCCTTCACCTTTAAATGCCACAAACGGTAGATGACGTCAACTGTGTCTGGCGGCAATTTTAAAAACACTTGTCTGGCAGCTGTGTGTTTTTTAACAACTGGGGACAAAATAATAAACATATGAGAAACATAAGTTTAATAATAATAATAATAATAATATATAGTTTTTCTATAGCACTTTACTCCATTACATCGGCTCAAATCGACAGAAAATTAGTATTTGCATTAGTATAGCGTTTAATGATGATTTTATGGTGAGAAACATAAATGGGGAGAAAACTTGTTTACAGACAATTATAAAAGGATCCTTAAATAAAATTTTGAAAAATCAAAGAGGCAAAGAGACATACAAATAAAAAATAATTACACACACACACACACAAATCCTGAAAAAGAGGGGTCTTTCTTATTTCATTTTGAGTTGGGAATTTTTTTAAAAACCCAAAAAATTTCTTTAATGAGAATGAGAAGTATGTCTATAAATGCAGAAAAGAGAAGTTACCAATGAAGGTTCGCATGAGGGCATTTGCTTGTCTGATGGCCTCGGGCGGTGATTTTCCTCAAAGGTCAGCCAGTCAATGGCATCAATTTTAGCCTTGTCCTCCTAAGGAAAGATGATACACAATTCAAAGACGAGCTCGAGACACGAGAACATAATGAAATTTGAACAAGCAAAAAAATGTATTTCTAAAATCAAGTAAATAACTCTCCATCGTCAATGGACTCTTCATCTACGCAAAAATAAAACAAAACCTTCTCTTGACTTTCTTTCCCCATACAATAGGATGTACATAACAAGTGAGTACTAAGCTACAAAAGTTTCCTACCAACAATTTTGTTCAAAAATAATAAAAAGAATAAAAAGAATCAAGAAGCCAGTACTAACTTTACAATCTAGATATTTCACTACATATTGTATTTGCATTGTGTGATTCAATTGCAATTAGGGGACAGTGATCAAGGTGTTTCTTGTGGAAGGTGCGATTCATTTACATTTTCAATAATTCACTGAAAACAATTCCTTTATTTAGATGACTACTTTTGTTAATCTTGAAGCAATTCCTCTCATAGTTACACTTCCAATGGATTATTATATAAAAATGTGTTTTGACTAATGTAAGCAACATCTACCCACAATATCTGATTACAGGAATATCTTAACGCGAATGTTATAATTTTCACTATTATATGACTTCACGCATCATTTTTTCTCTTTAAACTAAAGGACATCATCAGGTTTCAAAAAGTGACAAGAAATTTGTTTCTTTGAAATTTCCCCCCTTTCCACCATGTGTGGTGATCTCAGGATGGATAAAGAGGAAACAGCAAGATGAAAGATAAGTGAGAGTGAAAGGAAAAGAGTAGAACCTATCAGTAGTGCCCACCAACCACCCACACTTTTTTTAAAAGGAATTTATAAGCACAGGTAAAAAAAAACCTCCATGAATGGAAGGTAACACAACATATGCTCACAGGTGTGACAGTGAGATCAGCAGCCAAACTGTTTGCTGGAAGTCCCAGTGTGTCCCTAGACCTGATAGTTTCAACAACCATCTTTGTGATGGCCGCAACATCAAGGCCAACTTCCTCTGCCCACGCCAAACTCTGCCGTCTCTCCTCTTGTTCTTCTATTCCTGAATGGATCAAATTAAAGATTTACTTTTCATTATTCTTGATGCCTGACAAATATAATGGCTAAGAGACTAAAGCAGCATTATGATTTGTTGAAATGTTTTCCTGGATTTTGTTTTCTACTTTAAAAAGCAGGACAGCAGTCAGTAAGTGACATAGAGAAAGAAAGGGGGAAATCAGAGCTTTCCCAATTTGCATTAATTATATGTGAACAATATATCCTGAATGTGTAAGACTAAGGTGCATGATGAATCAGATGTGGCGCAAGTTGATGCAAAAAATACCTCCATAATCTTAATGTTTCTTTACCATTTCAGAGGTATTTGCAACCGTGAATCATGCACTCATTATAGGAGAAAAAATCCATTGTAGCAGAAACCAAAATTACCTTCCAGGAAGCTGGCATACCACTGCACCTGAGCTGGTGGTGAAAGGAAAGAGACATAAAATGCGACTAGATTCTTCTTGAGTTTATCTTGGATAAGGCTCCTGACATATGTCTCAAGAATAGATTCACACAGCTCATCCTGAAATAATAAAAAAACCCATTATACATAATAACACACAATGTTCATATTCAAATCCATGTGAAAAATAATGACTACTTGGTAGTCTAGGAGGTAAGATGTCAGCCTCTCAACCAAAAGGCAGTGGGTTTGAGTCCCGCCAATGGCTGAAACATTTTCTCAGATCTTTTTTTCGAGCAAAATCTACCCCCCTGGTCCAGGCAGGTGGATCGACATCTAGTCCCATTGGAAGTCCCATTGGAGTCAGACGATAAAAAGGAGGTCCCAGGTCACAAAACTGTGCACGTTAAAGATCCCTTGCCTGTTTGCAGGGCAGTCCGGGCAAAATTAAAAATCCTTCCAGAACCCCTGAGATCACCGTAGTTGTGGATGTGGGTAAATCAAATAAATTTTAAGTGAAGTGAAGAGTGTGTAGGAGTGCTGTGGAAGTTTTGAGGATAGTTAAACCCCACTCAAACAAGGGCCAGGGGACAATTTAACTGATGAGATCATTTGTCTCTGACATTTTGTCTCGCTCACTGCACTGTGAGATTTATATGTAAAAAGTTGAGAATCACTGGTGAAGATAAACAAAATGGTAAAAAAACAAGAGATTCAACTTCCTTTATAAGCTGTTAGCAGTAAGTTGATTATAAAGGGTACGTAATTTCAAGGGGAGGAATTATTATTATATAAGTCCACAAAATGGGTTTCAAACCGTGTTTTACTCCATGCTCAAAGAGGCATGGTTATTTGTCTATATTTACACACCTTGGAGGCGTGTCCAATGGACTTGAGGAACAGGACAAGGTGAGCCATTAGACGCAAGAGGTGCACAGGTAGGAGATCTCCACTTGTTTGTTGCCAGGAATGTAACATCTCAATGAGACCTGCACAAATAAAAGATTCTTTGATCCTGTCATCACTATCATTTGATGTTTGTTTTATTCGTTTAATTGGAATTAACTCCGTCCATCATATTGAGTGATCTCAGGACGAATTAAGAGGAAAAAAGCTAGATGAAAAACATGTGTGAAAGTGTAAAAGGAAAGAAGTAACACCTACCAGTATTGTCCACAAACCGCCCACCTATAGTACGGTGAAATGAGTCTAAGTGAATAAGATCAGCTAAACGATAACACAATAGATCCAAGCACGTTATCTATTTAGAAATTAATGACAATTCTTTTTAAATATGAAGCAAGATAATTATTTTAAAAAGTCTTTGGAGACTACTAAAACTGAAAAAGAATGTTGCAATCAAATCTCTATTAACTTGTAACGTGACTCTTAATTAAAAAAAGATTTACAATTTGATGTTGTGCCGGTAGTAACTGCCAATGATAAAGGAAATCTTTGATGATTGGTAAGTTCATTGTAGAAATGTCATTTAGAACTGAAAGTACAATTATCTGGTTTCAAAGTTTGAGGGGCAATTTCTTGCTGCTATTTAATGTTTCAATTCCACCTCCATCACAAAACACAAGCACAAACATACAGTATATGTAGGATGGCATTTATTGTAATGACGCAAATGACAAACACAACTTTTACTTTAGTTCTATAATAAAACAAGATTAAAATACAGCTGCCAACCTACAAAAATTTAAAAAAACAGACCCTGACCGCGTAAACTACTAACTTCCACAGTGGCCCATACTATTCCAGAAAACATTGATAATTTTTCAATTTAACTTGAATCCCCTTTAAGAAAAATAACACAAACTCTCGCTGACAAATGGCTGTTTTAGCCAACGTTTTAGATTTGTGAATTCAGAATGGCGTCTCCTGACTTTCACCCCAATCTGTCTGAGATTTCGCCTAAACCTCAGGGTTTCATGGGGAAAAATACAGTTAACCCTCAGATACACATTTATTAAGGTAAATACAGACTTATGGACTAAAATCAAACATAAAAAAAACGTATGTATTACATTATTTATGTACATGTTGGCAGACATGCAAAAATAAAAAGAGGGTCTTCTATACTGTTGATACAAGCCGATAAAAAAAATCATTACCTGGAACATCTCCTAGAATCAAGAACTTTTGGATGACATGGTACCAGCTGTCAGCCTCCTTCCGTATGTTCTAGGAATTTTCATGAATAAAAAGTTCAGAGTAAGTAAAAGTATTCCATTAAGCAAAGTGAGCAACTAAATATTATACAAAAACACAGGTTTCACCAAAATAACCCCCCCATCTTTGAACTGAACTCAACACTAAATCTACGACTCCATCTTGTGGACTTGGCATTGGAATTGTTACCACTTTTTAAATTATTTTTTTTACAAAGGATGAGCTCTACTTGCATTTAGTATATTGTTATGTTTAATTTCATCAAACCAATTTTCCCATAGCGAAGAGAAATAAAAATGTTGTTGCCAACCTTTTCAAATTGGAAAAAAAAAGACGGACCATACAAACTACTTCTAACTTTTCATGACGGCCAGTAATATTCCTGAAGATAATTGATAATTTAACATGAATTAACACCTTTAAGGCAAAAAAACAATTGTTGGCCTTTCTGGCCAAATGCAACGGCAGTGACTCATCCTCGGTGTGATATTAAGATGGTAATCTGGAGACGTTTTCTTACCTCTTTCGTACTTGCAGCAATTTCCTCAAATATGTCGTGAGGCTCCAACCTGCCAACACATAATAAGTAGCAATTCACCTTTAAAGCAGATATCAGTTATAGTAGTACAACATTAAAAAAATATAATGTGATGTAAACCTAGTAGTATTTCCTTTCTTCAGTGTTTCTCTCACATGCCTTCTCTCCAAGCACAACATGGAAATACTCTTGATTCAAATCGCAGCAATACTTTCAACATCAAAGACTATGAGACATGTGAATTCCTTCAAGACTTGGGGATCTGTTGTGCTAGAGTGTATGCTGCTTTGTGTAGCAATAATATTAAATAGCTCCATGAGAGGGAACTGGTCTGTTGCAGGGTTCAACTTTTAGCTAGAGCTGATATTCAATTTCACTTTCTAGAGAGGAAAATGTATGAATCTGTCTTTCCCAAGGACACAATGTTTGGCCTGACAATCCATGGCTTTATAGTCTCATGTGTGTCACTAATGTCACTCAACCAATAGACCATCTACGCAATATTGTAAATGCACAAACGTTATGTTCTTGCTTCGTACATTTACATTTTTGTCATCACATGACACTTCTACCTCTTCGCCAGCCTTTTCAACTGTCTAATAAGGTCCACTTTTAAAGAAAAGGATATCATACAAATATCATAAAGAAATGCTCTATCATCCTCAGCCATTTAATTACTCAATTACGATTGTTCCATATTAGAGTACATGACAGCATACAATTTTCATCATAAAATGCTCTCTCATCATCATCCATTTAAATTTTCTATCATGGTTCATTATGACATTTCAAAATTCTTATCATAAAGAAATGAAAAGTTTAATAGGCAAACTCACAACTTGTCCCAAAACTCTGATGGCAAACTGTCCAATGTTCTATTCACGTTCCTACAAAGACGCACTTCCTGTTCCACTTTGATGTCCACCATAACCTAGCAGTTTTTTAAAAGGCAAAAAATAAACTAACATGATAAATATAAAAGAAAACAGAAGCAATGGGGAGGATACACAGAAAAAGGAAAGATTAAATTTTGATTTGATTCCACGCACATCAACAACTGCGGTGATATTGAGGTTTGTGTTGAATTTTAATTGTGGCTAGACTGCCTTTTATACAGCAAAGGGATCTTAAACATGCGCAAAGTGTTGTGGACTGCACACGACACCTCCTTTTTATCATCCATCTCCGATGGGACTGGGTGTCAATCCACCTACCTGGACCATCGGGGTTTGAACCCATGACCTTTTTGATTGAAAGCTTGACACCTTGCCTTTGAACTACCAAGTCCCCACAAACAAAAGACTTAGCATAGGACTCAAAGCACTCAGCAAATTATGAATGTTAGAAAATTTTGAGAGATTTTCAAAATTCTAGAAAGATTGATGCTATCTTTTCTTCCTTAAAAAAATTATCTTCAAGTCCACCCTTGTTACTTCAACACTGAAATAATATCATTGTACTTTAAAACTTTCTTTAAAAACCCCATACGGCTTAGATGTGGAAGCAAGAATAGAATCAATACCAATGTCTTAACAGCCAAGAGAATGTTAAGTTTCTAGAAGTAAATTTTAAAAAGTAACTTCAAATTTATGAGTTTCTAGAAATAACTTTTAAAAAGTAAGTTGAAATATTATGAGTTTCTAGAAGTAATTTTTTTCAAAGTAGAAGGATGAGATTTAAGGACAGAATTTATTTTCTAGGATATTTTAGGATTTCTAGAGTGATAGGCCTCCTGACTTAGAGTGAAAGGAGACATGAAAGACGGTAAGAAGAGAAGAGTAGAAAAAAGAGGATTTTGTGTGTTTTGTGTGTGTGTGTGTGTGTGTGTGTGAGAGAGAGAGAGAGAGAGAGAGAGAGAGAGAGAGAGAGAGAGAGAGAGAGAGAGAGAGAGAGAGAGAGAGAGAGAGAGAGAGAGAGAGAGAGAGAGAGAGAGAGAGAGAGAGAGAGAGAGAGAGAGAGAGAGAGAGAGAGAGAGAGAGAGAGAGAGAGAGAGAGAGAGAGAGAGAGAGAGAAAGTAACAGAATAGTGGAGACAGGTGACAGAAAGAGAATATGAAACGGATAGAGATCGAAATAATCATATGATTGAAAACATCGCTGAACACTGAAAAAGTGTTAAACTTCACCTTATAGTAAGCCCATAAATAATCCATCCAAGACATGCATGCTGGAAGCAGGGTTTCAAGATTTCCACTTAGACTTGCGTAGATTGCACGTTCAATGCGGTCATACTCAGGCTAGCATCACATGAAAAGTTGGAAAAGACAAAGATCTTTAAGCAAAACCAATTGTGACAAAGGAGGCCTTTATAACCAATGACGAAAAAAGAGGCCTTTATAGTAATTTAACATTTCTTATTATCACTTTAAGTCCATCTTTTATTACTCAAAAGAAAACGGGGAAGCATAAAAATGATATGAAATGGTCAACTTTGAGTACAGGACAAGAGATGAAAAAATAAAATTTATTCATACCTCATTTGCCATTCTCCAACACACGGCTTTCACACATCTCTGTAGGAATTTCCTCAACTGGTTGTAGCTGACTGTCAGGTCCCATGTTGGCTTCGTAATTGGGATCATGATGTAGACGCCAGCCTTCCAACGTGGCCGCTCTCAAGGTTGGCCATATGTTTGGCAGAGATCTATGGCCTGCAATTAAGAAATAATAATTTGAATACAAGCGACTTAAAGCTGCTCATTTGAAATGATGGGAATCTTTTACCTGTAAAATAAAAAATCAACTTCTCTTTCTTCTTCAAAGTTGGAAAGTGAAAACAAGAAATTGGAATTATCATGAATCTTCAGGGCCTAAGATCATCATGGAATCTACAATTAATATAGTTGAAGCTCACACACATATGAAACCTAATAATTCAATAGGTCGTTTACTATTTTATTTCCGTCTATCAGACAGCCAACAAAATTCTTAAGGACACCCCCCTCCCCAAACACTAAAAAAAGCCCAAACCCAAACCAAAACATACAACAAAAAACACCAACCTAGTAAAAACACACTAACCTGCTCAGTAAACAACAACAATAACCTTATAAAAAACAACCTTATAAAAAAACACTAACCTGCTCAGTAAACAAACAACCTTATAAAAAAACACTAACCTGCTCAGTAAACAAACAACCTTATAAAAAAACACTAACCTGCTCAGTAAACAAACAACCTTATAAAAAAACACTAACCTGCTCAGTAAACAAACAACCTAATAAAAAAACACTAACCTGCTCAGTAAACAAACAATCTTACAAAAAAACATTAACCTGCTCAGTAAACAAACAACCTTATAAAAAACACTAACCTGCTCAGTAAACAAACAATCTTATAAAAAAACACTAACCTGCTCAGTAAACAAACAACCTTATAAAAAAACACTAACCTGCTCAGTAAACAAACTTTTAAAAAAAACACTAACCTGCTCAGTAAACAAACAACCTTATAAAAAAACACTAACCTGCTCAGTAAACAAACAACCTTATAAAAAACACTAACCTGTTCAATAAACAAACAATCTTATAAAAAAAAACACTAACCTGCTCAGTAAACAAACAACCTTATAAAAAAACACTAACCTGTTCAATAAACAAACAATCTTATAAAAAAACACTAACCTGCTCAGTAAACAAACAACCTTATAAAAAAACACTAACCTGCTCAGTAAACAAACAAAATAAAAAAACACTAACCTGCTCAGTGAACAAACAACCTTATAAAAAACACTGCTCAGTAAACAAACAACCTTATAAAAAACATTAATCTGCTCAAAAACAAACAACCTAAAAAAACATTAACTGCTCAGTAAACAATCTTAAAAACCCCACTAATCTGCTCAGTAAACAGACAACCTGATAAAGAAACATTAACCTGCTCAGCAAACAAACAACCCTATAAAAAACACTAACCTGCTCAGTAAACAAACAACCTTATAAAAAAACCCACTAAGTTGCTCAGTAAACAAACAACCTTATAAAAAAACCCACTAAGTTGCTCAGTAAACAAACAACCTTATAAAAAAACCCACTAAGTTGCTCAGTAAACAAACATTCAAACGAAACCACACCAAACAAAACCCGTAAAAAAACATTGATGTGTACAACAAATAAAGTAAAATGATGACAAATTATGCATACGTTAACTCCGGTGGAAACATTTAAACTGATGTTCACTAGTCTGATCCACCATTACCTGATCCAACTGACCAGCACGAAGGAGGACAAAAATGTTACGCAGGAGACAACGCTCATCCTCCTGGTCAATATTATCAAGGGCCCGCTTCTGTCTATGTGGTGCATCTGGATCCTGTAAAACAATAGTAAAAAAAGTAAAGTTCCTTCAATGCCATTACAGCCCATAGAGCCAGAGTATATCCCGGCTTCTGTAGTGAAGAACAGATGATTACTATCACCTCCTGAACAGGGTGCTAGTCTGACTCAGGTTTTTACTCCTAAGCAAGTGCTTGTACCTATTTGCACCTGGGTCGAGTCGGAAAATTGAATGTTGAGTGTCTTTCCCAAGAAACACAACGTCAGAACTAGTTGAACTAGGATTTGAATTTGAGACCTCATGATCCCAAGTCCGACAGCCTAACCACTCGACCACCAAAGCCATTTAAAGCAACAGAAACACGAGTTTAAAAATGTTCATCCTGCAGTGTCAAATTGAAAACATTAAATCAGAAAAGTTGAGGACCTTCAAATAGATTTGTCTCTTTAAAAATCTTTGATCACACTGCTTTCACATTTCTATAACTTGTCGGGAGATCTAACTTTTCACATTAGGCTTAGAAGTAAATTGACTAATTTGATAATATTTAAGGTTTCAAAGCTGTCACAAAAGTGAGGGAATTTGTTTCATCAGTGCTGTTCATTCAAATTGTGGCAGGGAACCTTTGAAAAACTAAAAATCTATTTAGATTGTTTAGATTTGTTATTTCTAATATAGATATCAATATTAAAGTTATCAAAGTCCATTCATTTATTCTCTAAAGAAGTTTTACTATTTCTTTATATATACATGTATATAAATTTAACATTCTTATGATCATAATCAAAGATAGTATACTTATCTTTCCAGCTTGCTGTTGTAATGGAAATATTTTCAGTCTAATAAGAATTTAATGCTCAAAAAGCATCCCTCACAAAGAGGTGGATTTTACTACTAACAAGCAAATAACTTGATCCTATTTCAACAAATAAACGTAGACAAACTTACCATTTCTGTAACAAGAGCTCTGTCTGTGACTTGTGGTAGGCCTTTCTTCATTTTTTGAAGATTATGAAGAGTATTTTCCCTGTTCATCAAAGAAAAATAAGATGTACACGACATTGATAAATTTCTAGTGTACAGCAATTGAAGTGACTGACAACAACATAAAGGGAAGTAAAGAATTGTATGAAATGGTAAAAAAAAAATATCATTATATTTTTTAATATAAGCCAATCTTACAGAAGATTTTAGTTCAATGATAAAATAACATTTCAAAGAAAAATACAATAACATAAATTTGTCAAGTTGTAAAAGCACTTTGTCAATTTTATAAAGCTCCTCTCCCAACAACAAACCCCAGGAATATAATATAACTGCTCTCTTAGAAGAAGAAAAAAGATGTTCAAATTTTCTCTCTCAAATTCAAGAATTACATTGAATCAATCAAACAAACACATAGGGAAAATTAAAAGAAAAGCCTGGGCTTTCAAACACCTACCATTCTACCGGTTGGTCGATGAAGAATTTGGCATTGTCTGACTGGGAGTTGAGATCTTCAAAAGCACACTTCAAGCCAGTCTACCACCAACTGAGAACAAGAAAAATAAAGATAAAGAGATAAAGATGGATTGATAGTCCCTATCCCCACACAAGTGCAGGCTCACTGACTGCACATCACTTATCCCCAGCAGTCATTTTATTCAAAGTCCTCAACTCTCTGGAGAGCATACAGTACAGCAACCTGTTAGGCATTTTGTACTAACATTGACAAGATCGTTCTCTATCTGTTGTTGGGTACTCATTCACACTTGAGTCAAGTGATGAATGCAGTAAAGAGTACAACGCTGTGAAAAAATCCGCCTGGGCCAACCAAGAATGAAACTATTTTTAGATCTCCTTCGTAGTATTAAAAGTGACCACATAGAATGAAACCAACAGTCTGGTGTTATGACATTACATTTATGAACGAAAAGAGATCAGGGGCTAAAAAAACAACATGGTAGTAGGGTCGATCCACCTACCTTGACCAGGGGGTAGTTTTTACTATTTAAAAAAAGTGAACATTTTTTTTACACACTGCCAGGGCTTGAACCCACAACCATGAGAGGCTGACATCTTGCCTCTGAACTACTGAGTCCTCCGCCATCACCTGTTTTTGACTGAATGTGGCATCAGCCTGCAGCAGGTGGAACAGCTCTCTGGTATCGCCACCCATCAAGATATCTTTTCTCGTAAGCTGCAACTTCCTGTCATCAAATTTTATGGCAAAAATTGACGGACATGCTGTAACAGCATCCAGCCTGATGAAGCAAACTACCAGATCTGTAATAAGTTCATGCAGTCTGCAGTCTTGCCTTTAGACGGTGAACTTGAGGTGCTTCTTTTTTCAGCATGAGGTGAGGATTGGTAAAAATGGGTATGTTCTCCTTTAAAAAGAGACAGTAAAGCTTTGCGGCTTTGTTCTCCATATATTTGTTGATCCGGAGGACGTGCACTTGTTTGGCGTTTTCTTTTCACGGCTATTGAGAGAATCCAACTGGTCCTTGAAATACAAGCGAAGAGGATCCCATTGCTGAAGCAATCGCTCAACACACGCAAGTAATGACAGCTATCTGGTCACACCATGTTTAATGATGGCATGCAGTTTCACTCCACATTCTTTCTGGAATTGTTCTTCCTTCTTCCTCTTGCTGCTTTTGTCCAAGAAAAATAAAAATATCTACCAGCTGGTCTTCCACGTCCACAGTCAGTTCTTTGGTGGCTGTCTTTGCAGCCAAATGAAATAGATGGCAAGGGCAACCATTAAAGTATACCTCTGCATTCTGTTTATGGATGTGAACAGACTCCATTGTGCACCCCACTCATGACACTGGCATTGTCACAAGAAAAGGCTAGACAGTTGCTCCAACTAACTTTGTCTTCCTGCAGCTGCCTGTCGAGAACGTTAAATATGTTTTCGCTGGTGGAAGCTCCATCACATGTCTTTAAAGTGACAAAATCTGTCACCACCTGTCATTCCCTTTCATCAAATGTCCGCACGACTATTGGATAAAGCTGACAAACCCCTCCATCATTAGAACCATCAGTGGCCAGGCTGAATGGCTGAGTCCTCATCCTTTCTACAGTGGCTGCTGAAATGTCTGTAGCCAGACGTTTAGTTCCTGCGGCTGCCTTTGTCCGTGCACTTGAAAATGTTTTGGCGATAGCGGAATCAGGAAACAATTTCTTAAATAAATCCGCCGCATGATCAAAAATAGCCTTTGGTAGGTTGTGCTCACTTGATCATAAAATTAAAATAAATTCACAAAGAAGAATGTGTAAGTCGAACCGTAAGTTGTATAGACAAAGATCTAACTCAGAATGGCTGAATAGAATATGCAGTTGTAACTTATAGACTGTAAACAGCTTACGGCGGAAGTTCGGTCTTGGCGCGAATCAAAAGCATGCAGCACGTGAATACAGAATCAGACATCTTTTCAACGGCTTCTCCTCCCCACAGCGGAAAATATTACAGGAAAAGGCGATTTCACGGAATAGATGTACGCATTGCGGAATCGCCATCGATTTTGCGGAATGATTCCGCACAATCCGGAAGGGTAGGAAGTTCTGCATCACCAGACACCTGATGTTTAAATTTATCTTTAGACTCAAGTCAAAAGCAGTCAACATACCTGACTTTGTCGAATTACAGCATCTTTCTCAAACAAAGAATTTATGACATTTTGCTCACTTAGCCGCCACACCTGAAGACAGAAAAAAAAAGTTTTCCTTACAATTACAACATTAATTGTAAATATGTAGTCTATCACATACATTGGAAAAACATTAAGACTGTGCAGTCTAGTAGGTTTCTTGTTTTGTTTTATCCTGGATTATTCCTCTCTTACTTTTTTGCTTTCTTACTTCATAGTTTAAGTCTTTTCTGATATTTAAATACTTAAACAAAGATAAAACATCAACAAAAGATGGACGAATTGATACTTTGTCTCTTTCTTCTCTTTTGGCATAAAGCCTTAAGTTTTGCACAAGTAAAGTTTCCCTTACCATTATTGCTATCTTCATTCAAGAAGGCGTGTGTCTTTCAAAAAAAGTACAAGAAAGCGATTTACAGTAAAAGGTTAATCTTTAGTCTCAATTCAACGCCTCAAAAAAGAATAATGAACAGTTTCGTCATTTCACTCTATAGCAATTCTGTAAGAATAATAACCATGAAATACCTTAGATTTCATCAACACATTGGATTTTGTGTCTAAATCCATTGATTCATTCAATTCTGTCTTGATTTCAACCTCAAGTCTGTCTTTATACAATGAACGCACAAGTTGCCATGTCTGTTTCTCACATTTTAATAGTTCCAAGGTGTTTGCTGTCTTATGTAATCTAGAGGCAAAAGAACAATCAGAAAGTAAATGAAACATAAAGTAAACACATTTCAAACATGGTTTTAGTTATAAGCCAGATGGACGTAATTCAGAAGCACCTTTCCTTACAAATATGCATCACAATTATAACATAAAAACTTTTTTTTCCAGACTGCCATCAAAACTGCTCATATACATCATACAGACATACTGTCGCGCGGTCGTTTTCCGTGCATGTGGCATTTGACAGATTTTAGCGAATGACAGCTAGAGGAAAAGGACACCACTGCAGATAGAGGAGTTAAAGTATTTAGGCCTTTCCATTTGTAGAATTCAAAATGTATATTGTCCAAATGACTGGGAAAGTCATATCTTTACGCCCAAGAAAGAATTACATTTTGATCTTAAAATTGCTCCATGTACAGAAAGTGAATGGTAGCAACAAAATGTTGTTTTGAAATTGAACAACGGCAAACGATACCAGAATACTGAGGAATGTATATACAAAAGGAATACAATTATTGAAAAACTTTAATTACTTTGGCTGATTCCTTGTCAAGCCCTGATTAATTTTGTTCAGATGTTCAACTTGTACAGAACATGAAGCCTCATATTCAGAAATAAGTTCTAGAACTTGATGGGGTCCAGAGCATGACTTCAAAGCATTCCTAAAGGCTTCAAAGACCTCTAAAGAACCTGTTGAAACAAATAAGACATAAAAATGACTGGTTGACGAAACAAAATTTGTGAATTTTACAGGAAAGAAAAATTTTGAACTATTCTAATGTCACTAATCGGCCATGAAGCCTTTAGAAAATCTATTTAAAAAACCCAACAAATACCAAAAGATTTCTTTTTCATTTTTGTGATATTTGTAAATTGTACAACATTATTCTTGAAAAAAACGTTTTCATTTAGAATTATCAAAATTATATATATATGGGTGATATCACTTCATCTGCCTTGTAAAAAAAAGTGAAGGGAAGCAAAAGTAGTACATAATACATGCTTGGATTATAGAACCTACAAAACAATGTAAAAGTTCAGTAACAGGTCCATATAACTTCTTCCTTCAGTTCCGTTACGGCCCATAGAGCAGGCACTTATCCCTGTTTCTATAGCTTGAAGCGGAACATGATAATAATCACCTGGACCGGTGACATAGATTTTACTCCCAAGCTAGTGCTGGTACCCATTTGCACATGAGTTGAGTGGGGAAAATGTATGATTAGTACTCTCAAAGAATGCAACGTCAGACCTAGTTTACCTAAGATTTGAACCTGGGACCTCATGATTACATATCATGCATCTTAACCACTTGGCCACCAACACCATGGTCCAATTAATGAAGAAAATCAAAAGAGAACTGACATCTTAGTGACTGTTTGAAATCATTGCTGATTCATATCGTAAATGAATAGATTGAACTAAAACAGCATAGAATTTAGTAAATAAGTATAAAACTAAGAAAGACGTGAAAGGAATAAGGGCATATGTTTCCTGCTATTCATGACTCATTTTACATGGAACCCCTTCGTGAATTTCTAATCCAACCTTTTCAAATCGATTCTTACTATACAAACTAAATCTAACGCACACTACAGCCTGCAATATTCCAGAATAGATTGACCATTTATGCTAAGGTAGATAGCAAAAAGTCTGCCAATCACAGGTCTTTCTGGTGAAGTACAACGGTTGCTTTATGAACTCTGAATGGTGTCTCTGGACTTTCACTCACTCTCTCAGACTCTCTGCCGTAAACTTAGAGTTTCTATACAAATAAAATACAATTAACCCTCAAATACATACTTTCCAAGATAAATACAGACTTATGGACTCAAAGCCCCAAAAATGTGGTCGTCAGCTATTCTAATATTATTTTAGAATAACAAGTGAAGTGAAAACATTGCCTCACCTTTTTGACTCGGATCTTCAGCAAGAACAAAGGGCAAGTTTGATTTAGTGAAATCCCTGTTATGTCAACCTGTAACAAATACGGTGAAGGAAAGATCTTTCAACTTTTCTTTCCTCTTAAAATATTTTACGACTCAAAAAGGAATGTACAAGAATTAAGGAATGAAAGACAACAAAAAAACATGTCAGTACTTTTAATTCCATGTTATCATAGTAATGCTAACAGTAAGCAGGACAACGCCCAGGCTGAGAGAAAACAAAAAATATATTTCTGAACAAAGTCTGACATGTTGGGGAAACTCATCTTAACAGCAGGTACCTGATCAACAAAACTTTCTTTTCTCAGCACTTATCACAGATTCATAAATTGCTGGAGGTGCTGAACCCCGGCAAATTTTGCATGTGTATTCACCGATCCCTTCAACGGGTAAACGGAATGGACACACACACACAGTGTGTGTCTTGACCTCCATCAAATCCCTGGGATTGACTCCCCAACCCCTGGGCTTCAATCGAACCCAGGGAATGCTGTTCTAGATCTATGGTAAGAAAATCAGTGTACCCAAGGATGTAAATGGCAAATGAAAAAAAATATATGAAGGTTTCTGAAATGTGAAACTTGACACTGAACACCTGTACAGTATTTAATCTCACACTTACAATAACAACACCATGCAAAGCCATCTTTCTTAACCTTCCTGATATAACTAGAAAGGAATTCATCATTACAATCTTTAGTTGACAGCCATTCCCACCTAAATCAATCATATCTACTGGCAAATCCCGATCAACAAACCTTAACTTTTGACAGGTCATCCCCAATTTATTAAATTGTCTAGATCGAGATTCTGGAGTTAGCTTACCTTTAACCTAGTTCTAGTTGTTTTGAAAACTTGCTTGCTATTATAACAAATATAGCAAAATTCTCAAGCAATTCTGATTCTATTAACTAGGCTACCAAGTAAAGTAGAGCTAGAAATCTAACTCTAGCTCCACTAAATTTATTGAAGAAAATGGGTGCGATAAATTCTAAGCCTATAAATCTAAATCTACTCTTGTAGTTAACAGCCTCTAGATAACAATGCACTTATTTTCAAGATCTCTCTATCCGACTAGAATCTAGATCTCAATTTCTCTGGAACACAGAGTAAGACATAATTTTAATCTGTTAACAAGCTAGATCTATTTATACGCTGATATACAAACCCAAGAATTCCTTGTAGCCCAAAGCTATGGCCTAGAGAAAGCTATGGCCTAGGGCTGTCAAGCCGTCCTGAAAACCCTAGATCTAGAATCTAGGTCACTTCACTCAAGGAGATCAATCTTAATCCTATCTAGCTCTAGATTAGACTATTAAATCATAATAAGCCACAAATA
Source organism: Doris montereyensis (assembly GCA_037039925.1). NCBI lineage: Eukaryota > Metazoa > Mollusca > Gastropoda > Nudibranchia > Dorididae > Doris > Doris montereyensis. The sequence continues at coordinate 44,301 of JAXRKP010000306.1, read as the reverse complement.
GGATAAAATAAATCGCAAATAACGCAATAGGAAATGCAAAATGACTTAACTTTAATTTTCCTGGAATGAAAGAATGCAGACCACATTCACAACTGAACCGTACGACTGCAGAGAGGTAAGCAATGTATCTCAACATTGATAGACTATCATAATTTTGCTAAATCTATCCCAAAAACCTCTGCAAAAAGCTATTTCCAGAACAAATGTGTTAGTGGATTTCAGACTACAAAATCTGAAAAGTCTGAAAGGACCTAAAGAAGGTTTCGATTTTTAAATCTGAAATCTTCTCGTGTGAGTAGTAGGGCCTCACGGATCAGTGTCGAAATGTAGTTCGTCGTGAAAGTTAAAATGAAGCAGCATGCTTCCGCTTATTATTAGTATGAAAATCGGCGATGGATCTGGAGTCAGAAATTTGATCCTGTTGTGCTAAACCATCTCACCTATTCAAAACAGCGAACATAGAAGCATTTTAGTAAAAGGAAGAAAAGGAAACTTAAGAGAAAAATATGTTAAAAGCAGAAAACCTCAAATAATCTGAAAGATTTACATCCCTGTGTACATTTAGTGTCTAGTATCTTCCGTAGTTCTGATTAGATTGGGACTGCAATTAAAGTAAAACAAACCCTATCACATAGACCAATAAGTACAAGTTTCCTTTACCCCTTGAGTGATGTCCATTTGACTTTGATAGGAAGCAGGAGGAGGAGGCATCATTTGTAAGGTGTTGTCCAGACCTGTGATGTCCAGTCTCTAAAGACAAAATATACAAACTTGTGCATAAATATGAATGAAATGTGCTGAAATGTTTCACTTTCATTCTCAGTCAAGTCATTGATAAACTTCTGGAGGACAAACCTGGAATTTCAGAGATTTTTAAGAATCAAAGTGAAATTAGTGGTGGTTTATGGCACACAGAAGAAGAAGGAGAAAGTTTTCTCGAATGACATGCGTCAAAAATAGATTATAAGAAAGTGATTTGTTTCTTTGAAATTTACCCCATCCACCATTGCGGTGACCTCAGGGTGAATTAAGAGGAAACAGCCAGATGAAAGATAAGTGAAAAAAAGAAGGAAAGGAAAGAAGTAGGACCTACCAGCAACTCCCACCAACCGTCTGCATAAGAAGGTGAAATCGGGGAGATAATGACAAAATACAAAAATATTGCTTACAAACAAATAGACACCTAACAATTGAAGTATTTCACAGAATGTGTTAGGTCAGATCTGCCTTTTCTGACGTTTCAGTTTACAAATCCTTACCGATGGCTCAATTGAAGGTTTCTTCACTGCCGATCAAATGTAAAAAGCTCTTTCCTGTCAAAACCTGACTGAGCTTTAGATCTTGAGGGAGTATCTTGAAATGAAATAACAAATAAATTAAAAATCAAAATGTAATAGACAATCAGTTAAAGTTCTATTAGGCCTACTATTATTGTTAGGATAACCAATTACCTAACGTAAGTTTATTATTGTTAGGATAACCAATTATCTAACGCAAGTGTCTGGTAGATGTGTCAGTTATTCCAACTTTTAAACATCTTAAAATGGGCATTTTTTTAAAAGTGAATAATGACCAAAGACGACAACACGTTTTCAAATATGTGATGATTGAATCTGAATTTTTGAGAGTCAAATATTTATCAAGTTAAAAATCAAACACGTTAAACATGGCTTTTAATAATTTTTCAATTATGACTTCTCCAATTCAGCTCAAACAGATGTTAGCAATGCACAGTATTGAAGAAAAACCATAAAACCTTACTAAATATCATTCTTGCTCAATTGTAATCCTCTTGCATTTGAACAAATGCACGAATATATAGAGTGAAGTCCCCGGCACTCGCACACTAACGGTCGGAAGGGCATGTCACTTCCAACTGAAGCTTTTGTGCTTGATCCTGAATTTGATGCTACCATGTTTAAGAGTTATCTTTTCCTGAGCGAGAGGTAGCATTTTTGTGTGATTGACATTCGCAACGTGAACCATTATGGTTCCCCCCATCTCGACAGCAAACTTGAGAGTTGCCTGAAGTCGCACAACCTGTGCTCCGGCACTTCAAAATGCACTGTAAATGACCCCGATTTATGATCAAATCCAAAGTTTTGATACAATTTAGCTCAGTTAAAAGCTTTTTGAGAGTTGTTTCATTGCTAACAATGGCTAACTTTAAAACAGTTCTGTAACCCTCTCACAATTAATTTACTCACAATTAATTTACTCACAATTAATTTACTTCTGTCACACAGCTAAACCAGCAGTTACCCACTCACTCTCTGACACCTTAATTAAAACACATGATGTCTCACATATCATTGTAGTGCTCAACAGAAGAGCTGAGAAACAAATGTTGGATATAAAAATCATGATTTTATTTATGATAATACTTAACAACTTTCACAAACATGTTATTTTCTCAATCTCATTCATGCTCATCCCTTGCAAACTTGCATCCTTCAGACAACCTATGTGAAACCACCTCCCACAAACGTCCATTCACAAAATTCACTGTCTTTTCACCAACTCAGAATATTTTATATTCTTTAGGCGAGATTTTATAGTTGAAGTCATTTCTGAAAGAAAGATTTGATAATCAGTTTTGTTACTCAAAAATTAAAATATCAACTTCTTTCTCTCTCTCCAGCAAAACTTAGTTTAAAAGCCCCAAGTCAGCATCGCATTTTTTACTCAAATATGAGTGATTTTATAGAAAACTGATGCATAACAACACGCGGCATTCCAAGGCATAGTTAAATATAGAAGGGATTTCCCAGTCACACTCAACAAAAAACTATAAGAATTATTCTAATTCCATATTGTTACTCAAAAATGAAAATATCAATGAGGAATATTCCTGACTCATTGTGTGATTGACAGCTTTACCATTATGGTTCCCCATCTCGCACCCTTTAACCTGTGCTCGGCTTTCACTCTCTGACACCTTTTGAATTTAAGTTAAAAGCTTTGAGGATTGTTTCATTACTAACTCTTCTTAGAAACCATGTTGGATATAAAAGTCATGATTTTATTTATGATAATACTTAACAACTCACAAACATTTATTTTCTCCCAATCTTTCTCATCCCTTGCAAACTTGCATCCTTCAGACAACCTATGTGAAACCACCTCCCTTATCCATTCTTGTCTTTCTCACCAACTCAGAATATTTTATATTCTTTAGAAGTCATCATTTCTGAAAGTGAAAAGATTTGATAATCAGTTTTTTACTGGTATAATGAACATTTCGCACAGTCCCATAAACAGCATAATAGCTACGAACGCGGCATTCCAAGGCATAGTTAAATATAGAAGGGATTTCCCAGTCACACTCAACAACAAAACTAAATATAGAATTATTCCCATAATTCCATATCACTAAGTAAAGTTCAGGTCCCACTAGGAAAAATAAAAATGGTGGATATTCTTACTTTCTTCTCGATTCGCGAAGATTTTCTTGTAAAAATATAGCAGATGAGGACGTATCGTCTCAAAAATAGGTAGGAAACGAAGGGAAAGGATAACTGTGTATGTGCGATACGTGGTGGCGGGGAAAACAGCGTAATTTCTAAAAATCGACGCGAAAGCACGAAGTGTGCGAGAGATGGGCGTGTGCGAGTACTGGCGAACTCTAATCTTTTTTTAAAGTTGTGCATTTCATTATGGTATAATGAACATGATATTTTGGAGGCAAACTTACAATTTCGACCTTTCATGCCGCTCTGAGGCCTTATCATAACGCCCATGGAAGGGGACACTGCTTCATCAAGCAACTGGATGGCTAGGGAAAAGAATGTGAATTACATTATTCTCTTGAAGGCTTTAATACATTCACATATATATAAAGTTATAATTGATTAAGAAAGAAATGTGAAAATCATAACATGTGAACTTTTCAAAACTATTTTGTCATCATGTCTGTGAAAGGTCTTCAGCTTTGTTATCCTCATTTGAAACAGGTGTGAATGAATGCCCAGCCATGTACAGAGAATGATATCATTAGATGGCCAATGCTTTCATGAAAAGCAAGTAACTATCAACTCATCCACTGGACTGTATACTCCACAGCGTAATGAATTAAGCTGTTTATTAGTACATATTATAATAATAAGGTCATGAGAAAAGCTATTCACAACTCCAATGCCAAAATTAGAGCTGTTTAAATCGTCTGAAAAAAAATGTAATGCATGCCAGGAGACTGTAAAGCTGAGTATTTCAAACTTAACTCAGAAACCAGTTACTGTACGGGTGATACCAAGTATTTCAGTGTGATTATAAGATCAAGTTAGTACTCAATACTAAGGTTTTTTTCTTTTGCTCCATGATGAAAAACAGGTTACGTCAATGATTCCAATTTACTGGAAATTGTTTAGTCCCATATTCTTAATTTATTCATAACAACTTCACTCTTCTTTCCTTAAATGCTAATAAATCTAGGCACTCTGTTTCACACACATACCATAAATCTACTAAAGACATCAAGTCTTTTCAAAAATCAAATATTAAAAACACAGACATCAGGATATAAAACTTACATCTTTGTAGTTGATCTGCATTGGTGCTTCTCCGTTTAAATGTCTTTGATCGGCGGTCTTCTCTCGGTTTGGGAGTCTGGTCTTGCATGAGGGGCTCATGATTAAAACCTCCCTGAGGTGAATGATATTCATTTGCAAGTATTTGTTTATGACAAAATTCAAAACCAACATTGCCAAATTTTTACAACTTCAAGTGACATAGTAATTTAGAAAATAAAGAGCACCTCTAATCTACTTTGCATTAGACTGTTTGATAATATTCATTTTAGATCTTGCCAAAGATGGCAGCTCATTGAGCTCTGCCAATGGCAAAAATTTAGTTTTTTTGAAAGGTCTCATGATAAGACAAAACAAGTAAGGACAAAAAGATGGGGGCAATATCTAAATGGTACTTCTACCATTTGGAATATAATATAAATGAAAATACAAAAGTTGAGTCCACCCACAACTTCAAACTAAGTTTCATGCTATGGTATGGATATAATCCCAATATCAAAGAAATCAATTTAAATGCTCCTGGCCAAAAACAGACAAATGGAAGCCATGAAACAGTTTGTCAATGCTGTTTCCTAAAAAATACATAGCATCTATCACAGCCCTGTAGAAAAATCAATTTATGATAATATTAATTTGTAATTTTGGATTAAGAATTTTGTGGTACCACTATCTACACTTAAACCCATGGTTTTTTATACCAATTTTGTCATATAGAGGAATATTACTTGATAATAAACAAACAAAGCTGGTAGCTCGAACCAAAGCATCAAAATCAACATTTCAATAAACTTAATATCAAGAAAAATCTCTTTTTCATGTCAGATCAATAGAAGCTCTCTTTTCACTGAAATCTGTTGTGATTGTATTTTGTCTTATGGGTGGTCTAATGTCAGCATGGTTACATAGGATCAGAAAAGGAGGTCAGGTAAATTAAGGAACCTATTTATTTGTGTCAATAAATCACACTGTGGCGCTGGAAGATATCTCAAAATAGTCTATCTTGTAATAAATATGACCCACTTGTATTACAAACTGCATTTTGATTGGTTGATGCCAAAGAATGTCCCAAATTTCCTGTATATTACATCAAAACAGCCACTGTAACATCAGCGTAGCTACAATTAACAGCAAAAACAACCACCTATCTTAAGACTAAATACAATCATAACAGATTCTTCTTAGTTATTGTATTGACCAAAAACATTATTTTTTATTGTAAGAGCTTTTATTGTTTATCCGCATTATCCATAACAATTTTTATAATACTGCTTTAAATAAACTGCACACGTGACATAGGCATCCATGAATATCAAAGAGAAAGAACAAAACAATTTTCCTATTCTAGATTTTAAAATCTTTTCACAACATTTCAGCTGTTGGCCTTCTCTTTTTTGTAATTTAATTGTAAGTATATTGTTGTACCACAAAATACAAACTTTTCCAACAATTTTTGTCATTTACACGTAATGTCAATCAACCAGTATGCACAAACTGCACACTTTTAATGCAAATTAGGTAACATGGACTGATAAAACGTTACCAAAAATGCTCATACATATATAAACGAGACACCCGTACTTCTTGGTAACAACATGTCTCCATAGTCTATTCTTTAGTCCAATGCTACCTCGAACTACATGGTTGGTTTCAGTCTCAATCCGATTTACGATAAAGCCTCGGTCCAGTCCCTTCTCATTGTCACATTTAAACTGCTTGAGTTCATCAATCAGTCAGTCTATCGTCACTTGTCTCACTCACTCAGTGAACTGCTCATGTTCTGTCCGGTGTTAACCCAAGAAAAGCGCTGGCCCTAAATAAAGGATGTGTTGCCGTCCGTCCGGGAAGCGCGCAGGCCCTATATTTAGGGCCGCAGTCATTGACACTGGAAACGTGCAGGCCCTATATTTAGAGCCAGACACCTAGGCTTCTTGAATGGAAATTTCCACTTTCCTTACATGGTTTATGACGTAGTTTGACCTTTGAGGTCATAGTTAAATAACAGCCAATGAGATTACAATTTATTGTAAGCTCGTGGCTTTCCCGATAGCCTCGTTATCCTTCGTTAAAGTGGCGCTGTTTGGTCTTTAGTTTAAGTTTCTTTTGCAATAACATCTCAATATGAATTCCTCATTCTTTCAACATACAAAATGCATGTTTTATAGATCTTTTATCATCGGTAAGCGTGAACTCCTTGTTCAAACTTAATCTAAATCCTAGTTTTACACGTTGCACACATTTGTTTTTTCATGCAAAAAGGGTGGGGCAACCCCTCACT